>JAAONU010000019.1:1800000-2270067 GCA_012932295.1 Cyclina sinensis
TCCTAATTCTGATATAATAGTCTTCTTAGGTTGTTTGACTGAAGTTACAGTTGTTTCCACTTCTAACATTTACTTGAAAGTCTCTTGGGGCTGAGGGGCATTCAACTTTTGCAGGAGAATTTCTCTGGAAACAAAAGATCAGAATGCCTTTGGGATTTGGTTGGTAATCTGTCTTGAAATATTTATGATAATTACTGGGCTACAACAATTTTGTCATAACTAAGTCCCAAAACTTGTTTCACCTATTATAACATCAAAGTGAGTCGAGATATACTAGTAGAAATACCGAACTTCATTTAAAAATGTTATGTTGTTTAAATAGCAAGAAAACAGGCAATTAAAATTTAGTGCATGAGTACATCTTCCCAGTTTAAAGGAAAAACCCCTGAGATTGTAGATTATTCACCACATATTCCAGGAAATGTCAGAGTCAGTCTGCACATCCATTAAGTCTGCTTATGATCTGTACTGTTTGCCTTTGAGTCTGTATATTTTCAGTGAAAACACCTTTGAACTACAAATGTTCAAACTAGATTGAATGATAGACAGATCTCTTAGAAATTTAATTCTGTAAATGCTATAAGTAATTCAACATTAGAAATGTCATGTTGCAGACAAAATTTAAACTTACGGTGTGAATATTCCATTGATTTTGGAAAGAAAACAAAATTTAACATTGTTTGGTTGTTCCTATACACTTGGTTAATAACAGTCTTTAGATTTACAATTTCATTTCCTCTCAAATAAGTGTTGCATGAGAACAGGTGTTGAATACAGCATTATTTCGAAACAAGATTCATTATAAAAGTTGCCAGTACACCATTAACAAAAGTTTTTAATTACTTTAAACCCTTACCCTCCTAAATTTCTGAAGTGGACTTGTTCATCATTCAGTTTGGGTAAGTCTGTATATCATTTTTAGGGGTATTTTCTCCAACCATTGTGTCTAACTGGTTAATAATTCAATGGTTGAAAGCAAAAATAATTGCCACCAGCAGATAAAAGGTTTAAGATTAATTAGCATCATATTATGTAAAATGTTTCGGTAATGTAATTGTTATAATGTAAACACTCTTGAACAAGCACTTCAGGCTTCTAGGTCACTTTCAGACTTGAATGTTTTAACACCTAGATTTGTCTCCTAATGCGACACTTTTCGAATCACATGAAAGTTTTGATGTCAAACGAAGAAAAAAAGCTTTGCAGTTTTTTTATGAATTCTTTTTGGTTAATGATATTACACAATGTTGTTACTTTTTATCTCTTTTAGTGTAAACATACAGATTATTTTTGTAAGTTTTGAAGGAACACCATTTTTAGAAAAACACAACTTTTGGCATTTAGCCATTTTTAACTTGGGTCTACACATTTAATGGTGAAGCTTTAATATGATAGCATGTACAAAGTTGCTTTAAAAGTGTGACTGTATATGTAAATCTGTTTGTTCTGCCTTGTTAAACTCCATAGGGGTTTTGGAATTAACAAGTCAGTTTGAGAGAAAGATAGCTAGGTGACATTATTGGGTTAAGCAAACACTGTGTTGACGTTGAAAGTGGCATGTGTGAATTTGTTTGTATTTAAAGTGAAATCTACAGATCATAGAATGAAAGTGAAGAAACCATATCTGCTTCTGTATTCAATGTTAGTTAAAACCTTTAAGCTTTCACCTTTTAGTACTTTGAATGCCAGTAAAAATCTATGAAAATATCATTTATTATTCATCAATTATACAATAACTGTGTTGACATTGGAAGAGTAAAATGAGAATTTTTTGTTGAGCATTTCTACAGGAGACTTGAGCGGGGGAATTGGACTGATCTTGGTCCTTCCTGTTGAATTAAAATGCACCAGACATGGTCCCTTATGGCTTGCTACATTGGCTAGATATTTTTTTTCTCTTAACGTAATTAACACAACAGGCAAAAAAGACTAGATAAAAAGAGTTACTTTTTTTTCCTGAAATTGAAGCTAAAGGTTTCTTGGTCAAAGTGTATTCCTTTGCTGCCATTTGTCACTCTGAAGTCATTACAGTTAATTATCCAGTAAGAACAAGAACTTAAAATGGAGAGAAATTAAGAATAAACTGAGTGTGTTTTTTATATAGATTTTTTTAATGTGCTGTAACTTATAGGGCAAAATTCCCTGCAGAACCAAACATAAAAAACTGATAAAAAACTGATAAACTGCCATCCAGAAGATTTGAAATTTGTTTAGTAACAACTGGTTAATGTTTCTATTCATACTTAGATAACTATTATTCACTAACACATGACATGGTTGTGTATAAAGTTTTAGAATAATTTAGGTTTTGCCTGTATACGTGTATACATACAATAATGATCATAAGAAATGTTAGAAAAAGGTGATTTTGATTGTAGTATATATTTATCTTAGATAGCCAACTTCCTATGAAACTGTAAACAATTGATATAAAATTATGTTGCTAGTTAACAGTCGTTGAAAAAAAAATTTCATTGCCATTTATTTTATTTTTGTCTTAGACAGCTTCCTTCTTACAACATGTATAAAGTTTATATAACAGTAGGCTCATTGATGTTATTTTCAGAAGTTAATTGATCTGATGTTTGTTATCCAAAATTGAAACTTCTGAGTGATAAAACTAGAATTTGAAATCTAGATAGTTTAACTATTTGTCTTAGCTCACTGGAGACGTTCACCAGAACTCTGCCCTGTCACTTCTGAGTATAGAAGCAACTTTCATTTCAGATACTCTGTCAAAACTATAATCAAAATATTTCTATAGTTTTTGTCGAGACATTTTTTTCACTTTCTGTTGACTTCTCGTAGCGACTGTTGGCAATGGTTATATATTTATTGTTGCCAATATAACCAGAGCAAGAGGTAAGTCTGGTTATGTTGGGATTGTGTGAGCATTAAGAAAGCTTTCCATCAAAGAGTCATTTTGGAGATGTTGTTAATGCTTCATGTAAACCACCAGTACATGGGACCGTGATTTAACAGTCTCATCTGAAAGTGGAGTAACCAATTATCGAAGGATCTGCTCCCTTCCAGCACTAGTAAATAAAAAAGAGAAAGCATATGTGTAAAATGTTCCTACAAGAAACTTCCCCCAGCCCTTTCCATAGAAGAGATGGAAATAAAACAGTTAACAGTGCATGATTCATTTATTTTCATTCTGTTGTTTGCTTGATTTATTGTATGGACAGTAGTACAGAGATTGAGGCATGGGCTTTAGTTGTTGGTTTATATTGCATTGTTAAGTCAAACTGCATGCTTTTTGTTCAAGTAAATACTTAAGAGTTGTAGATACAGAATACTTACTCGAAAAATACTGTGTTCATTTTGCAATTTTTTGGTTTTTCAAAATTGCGGTTTAGCCTTCAATACTGCTCTTAACTTGAAATCTACAGTTTGAATAAAAGTATAGATTTGTGATACAATATTTTTAATCTGGAACATTTTATTTAAGAGAGTTTGAGTAGCATATGAAATTTGATAGCGTTGAATACGAAAGTTATATGATTTAGAAATATCATAAATTATGTAAGATTAATAGCCTATAGATTTTCATTTTAAAAATGTTACAATATTTTGCTATTCTGCAGTAGAAAAACAATAAATATGGGGAAAAAATTAATAGAGTCTAATGGTTTTGATGTATGAAAACTAAATTATTTATATGTATCTGTGTTTTTGTTGTTTACCAGTGCCAGGAAGCGACCAGTTCCATACCACCGCCCAACACCACCCCCTTCCAGTTCTGACTCTGATGATGACTATCATCACCACCACCATCGGCATTATCATCAAAGTCGTAGCAAATCACACAGTAAATCTCGCCGCAACATTTCCCACAGAAGACGACGTAGCCATAGCAACAGTAGCAGTGGTTCTTATAGATAATATTGCACAGGTTCTCAGATATTGCGTATTTTTATGTGATGGATAAATAGGTTGTTTTTGATTCAGTACAGACACTTTTAACTGTATGCAGGGTGTAAAATTTAAATACATGTATGTTCTCTGAAATTTCTCAGAGTCAGATAATTTTCATTACAAAAATGATGTTTCCCCACAAGTATTGGTAAGAGGAGACATTTTGATGCGATTTCTGTCTGGAAGTCACAAATAATGTCCACTCCATAACTTTAACATTCCTAGATGGATTTTAAAATAACTTTGCAGAAATGTTAACCACCATGAGATGATCTGTCATCTGCAAGAACCAGGTCCTTATCTCCAAGTTCAAGGTCACACTTAGAGGAAAAAAGTGGCCTTTTCTTTTCCGTATCCACTCCATAACTTTGTCGTTCTTTGATGGATTTTGAAATTATTTGGCAGAAATGTTAACCACCATGAGGCAGCGTGTCATGCACAAAAGCCAGATCTGTACCCACAAGTTCAAAGACATTTAAAAGTCAAACAAAGTATACAAATAAAAGTTACAACACTGAGATGAATTTCTTTAGACAGTGCTCTAAATATGCCCAAGTTCATGTATGGGAGATGTAATATATGTTTAGCTGTGGTGGGGGGGGGAGACATACATTTTTATTTCAATTATAAACACTAGTTAATATGAAATTAGAAATTATATCAGAGGATACTCATAAGATTTTGATTTTATCATTGTTTGGTATCCTTAATGTAAAAATACTTCAATTTAACAATGTTTCTTACATCATGTATTTGGATTTGTTTCTGTATACTGTGAGTAGATATTGATTCCCAGAAAGTCGGTCATATTAAATTATTCTTCTTCTGTTAAAATACAGGAACATGTTGTTAGTTTTCTTGTTTTAATTCCTAGTCATGTCAGAAGTGTTTGAGATCGTTTTTTTGTGGAAATACAGGAGTGTTTTCCAGACTGTGCATAGTGCTTACAAGGTTATCAAGTGCTTACAGTAGTAATGAATCAATATATCCAAGATGCTGACAAAAACTGCCTGATTCCCTAATTAAATTGAAAAGAATCATGTTACATATACGATTCATACTGTCTACAATGATGATTCATTACTGACCTAAAACAACAGCTCCTGGCTGAATTTAGTTTCAGTTCAACAGCCTCTCGGACTACAGCTTTGGCTCTCTAAGGGTCTTGTGAGAGGTTACACAGTATTCTTTACAACAGTTTACTATGCAAATAGCAGTTCAAGGTTTACTTATATAAGAGCCATTCTTTCTGCTGTATGGATTGCCCTTCTATGATTTAACTGTTGCCTAGAATATTTTCTGTGATATTGCTTATATGTACAGATAATTTGATCTTGTTTAGCAGAATCTTGCTAAATGTAACATAAAGATTACATTTCATATTTTGCTATAGTTCCACAAGCTTAAAAACAAAGGCATTCCTCTTGTTGCCCTTCAGTATTGGTGATGTAGACGTTTTTCTGTGATACAAGGGAACCTGTGCAATATATGTTGGATATTTTTGACATTAATTTTATGACTATTTATGTATTACACTGCTTCAGAAGAACCAATGTCGGTCTTCAGTATACATTACATATTGATGGGGCAGTGTACAATCATTTTAACTGCATATAAGATAACAGTAATGTTACATTGACCCCTCAGTATACAGTAAAAGGAAATGCTGTGTGTATTTGTTTTACTTCATGAATAAGGGAGAAAAAGGGCACTGTTAAAATACCTTCAACATTTTGAACTTTTACAGTGACTAAATACTAAATGTATGGAAATATACTCTTTTCATTTGATGAAGGAAAATATTTAATCACTGTTGTTATGTCAGTCTTTCCCTTTCGAAGCTGTTAGACTTAAATCAGTGTTCATGGAAACTATATGCATTATAGTAAAAAATTTCAGTAAGACTAGGGTGGGGTGTTGGTTTAGGTGTCTGAAGTCAAAAGTGTGAACAGAACTTGAAGTACATTTTTGAATTGCAATAGTTTGATTTTGCTATGGAAAGGGTTTGGTTTGTAAGAAACTTTGATATGATACATTTGACTGGGAAAGAGTTTTGTGTTTGAATGAAGTTTTGATTTACTAAATGTATGTTTAATAATATCTAACAAATCAAACAGTCATTTGTGTTGCACTGTGTAGTTCATTGTACATGTATGCATGTTTAGAACAGTGATCTGGTCATGATCCATAAATTCAGAGAACCTTTATTAATTTGCTGTACCATTTAAAACATGTTGTCAGTCATATTTTGTTTCTTGACTGGGGCCAACTAACAACAAACAATCTTAACAAGATGTAAGTATTTTCCAAAGAGAAAAGTGATTATTTGCAATAACATTTCAGTTGATCATACAGTACAAGTGGAACCTTGTATGTCCAGTAGCCATGAGTGATAATTTTGGAATAAGGCGAAAGTATAAAAATCATTCAAAATACTGTATGTTAAAGTTTTGAGGCTAAAATATAAATAAAAAACAACATCAAACAACAGAAAATTACTTGGAAATTAGGGCCTGTTGCGTAAAAAGATTGCCAAGTAGGGACCAGATTTCAGGGACTTGCTGGTAATTATGCATTTAATCTGTTTTTTTAAATCAACAAACGGTTCTTAAATGAAACAAAGGCATTGATCTCAGTTGAGGTGAAGCTTCCAGCTGATCTCGAAAAAAAAGTTTTATTTAATAACTGAATTTGGGACCATGACCAGGGTTGTTGTTTGTTTGTAATATTTTGGAATTTGGTGATATAATGGTGTTGAAATACTAAGGTCTTTGCAAAAGACCTTAAAATATAAATTACTTGGCAAATCATTTTGAATTTTTTTTTAGAACCTGTTTTTTTCCAGTGCTTAAAAAAAGGATTTTGTAAAAGTTTAGACTTAATTTTCCAAAGATTTTTTTTCATTGTACAATATTTTTCTTTATGGCTTTTGTGGTTATGTAATAATAATGTCAATACATTGTAACTATTTGTAAATACACATATAATTAGTTCTCATTTTGTGTGTGATATGTGAAATTTTTTCAGTACATACATGTACTTAACTCCTTGGCAAAATGACAGAATTTATAGGTTTTCAATTCTGAAAACAGACACAGCAAGTAAATACTCAATTCATTTAAAGTGTCATTTGCAAGAACTCCAAATTCTGAATAACCTTCACATTTCCTTGACTGAAAGTACAGGTATATTATATCAGGTACATTTATCAATTATGCCCCTCTTTATAGTAATTGGGGAACTCGTTTTTGAAGTTCTACTGTACATGAAGTTATGAACACAAACACCACCAAGTGTACTTGAAAAACAAATAATGAATTGCTTTTCATATTTGTACATGTATATAACACTATGCTATTTTAGGCTTGATATTTGATGCACACATGCTTAGTAAACCTTGTTAATAGTTCTGAAAAATAATTTGAAAGTTTTCTTAAGTACACCAAAGGTTACAGTTCATTCCTGCCATTGTTACTCGACACAGTGCTTTCTAACCCCTTTTTGTGATCACCTCCATTATTCTGGAAAGACACAGACATGTACATGTATAAGGATTTTTTATGTCTGCCCAAACAGAAATGCAAGGATTGTCCTGTACAGGCAAGAATTATGTATTACAGAAACAGGACTAATGTATAACAATATTGTGGGAGAGTTGGTTAGGTAAGATACAAGATATTATAAATGCATAGGAAAACATAAAAAGTAGCAGTAAAGAAGGATTTCATTAAACTGTAATCTGTGAAATTTATCTTCATGTATTGACAAAATACTAAAAGAAATTCACACCATTTTGTAGGAATAAAAGGTTGTATATGTCAAGAATTGTATACATGTGTATAGATTATATGTTTTATGTATGAATAGGTCATCTGTTCTGTGTCAGAAAAATTATCATTTGTAAAATCCTAATGTCATGAACTCTTTCCTAAAATTTGGAGCTTTATTTTGAATGGTAATATGAAACTTCTATTATTCTGGACAATTTCTTGTTTTAATTTACATGAGAACAAGCTTCACAAATGCAGACTTCATGATGTGCTTTGAAGTACATACTAGCTTCACAAATGCAGACTTCATGATGTGCTGTGAAGTACATACAAGCTTCACAAATGCAGACTTCATGATGTGCTGTGAAGTACATACTAGCTTCACAAATGCAGACTTCATGATGTGCTGTGAAGTACATACAAGCTTCACAAATGCAGACCTCATGATGTGCTGTGAAGTACATACAAGCTTCACAAATGCAGACTTCATGATGTGCTGTGAAGAACATTTAGAGTAGTTTAAGTTTGAGACAATTTGTAGGTTTTCAATGTTCAGATGTGAATTTTGTTTAAATATTTAAACATTACTGAAACAAAATTCCTTTTTAATACTGTGAAGTATACCTAGGTGTACTCTATTGATAAACTTGCGATATCACTAACATGGACTACTGGTAAACAAATTGCCATCAAAACATGGTGTACATGTAGCTTTGTTTTTACTATATTTGGTCTTTAAGTTTATGATGTGCATATACATATCCAACATTCATAAGCTGGACAGTTTTTTTTTTCATAAATGTACATATTCAAACTTATGGGTCAGTTTTTGCATCAGACTTTATGATGATAAAATGAACATTGTTCAACATGTTTACATGTAACCATTATATTGATTACATAACTAATCTTGTTGACTGATCTTACAGGTTTTAAATATTTGATTTGAATAAAGACAACAACAAAAATCTGTATGTAGTTTCTTTAACTTTTCATTTGTCCCTCACCTCTGATTCAAGTAAGGAAAGCAGTCAGTAGCTTGCAGAGAGATTGGTTACTAAGTTAACTGGTTAGATGCCGAATCACACTTGTTAAGTGGACTGTCTGCCAGGATATGACAAAGATAAAAAAAAAACAAATAAAAATAAGAGGCTGAAACTGGCATTAAACCCCAGTAAAACAAATTTTTGGGTTACTTTTTCATTCATTATGGGATGTGGGTAAATAATTTGTCATGCTTATGCAAAGGTTTTACATTTTCAGACTATTTACACATAACATCCACGGAAAATGTGCTGTTGCCACAACATTCAGAAGCCTATATAAACGACGCCTCCATCCAGAGTGGTTATTTTTGGCTGTGGGCTATAGATACAGAAAGCATACTAACCAAGAGAAACCAATGGTCCTTACATCCCTGAAGGAGGGCCATCCAAAAACTGCCCATAACTTTCTTGTTAGTAAATGGATTTATTTCACACTAGAACACAACATCCCTTTGGACAACACCTTTCCACTGACATATATTTATATGACCTTGACCTCAAATGTCCAGTTATCAGAAAACTTAAATATTTATTTCCAATAACTTCATTTTTATAAACAGATTAACTTATACTTGAACACAACACCCCTTTGGACAAGACCTTCACCTTGAAAATCCAGTTTAAAACAAACCCTTTTGGAGAAATCTTCTCAATGCATATATTCTTATGACCTTGATCCCTACATGACCTTGAGGTTATATTGTAAAAAAACAACCCACTTCTTTTGAAGTATCTACAATTTAAAACAACAGTCCTTTGATAATGTAATCATATTAGTTATTTTGAGCACATGATCTTAATAAATGATATCCACTTGAAGAACACGAATTTACATTTTTGGGAGTTGATTATGTTCTGAATTTGGTGATTGTGCTGTTTTTTTACTGAAAATGTCCAAGAAGTATTTAATAAAAGTACTCGATGAGTTGTGCTGTTTACTGAAACTGGAAACAATGGTGTAAGAGGAAGAAGGAACCTAAACAAGCTTTCATATATGTTCTATTTATATACACCTCTTCAGGCTGAGAGGCTATCTATGCCTTCAGAACAAGAATCATACATTAACAGTTATGGATACAGAACAGACTTTACATGATAATGCAGACTAATATATTCCCACAGAAATTCTCACTGCCTAGGAATCATCTAAACTATCATTGGAACAGAGTTGATATAATATATAGTGTTCCAGCATTGAGCAATAAATACAAGTAAGTCTAGTAGTATCCAGAAAGGAGAACAAGCACATACATGTATAGACTTGGTTTTATGTTCCTTCAATCATTGTTAGAGACGAGTTCTTCCCAGTCAGCGTCATGACCCAACCATGAAAACAACCATTAATGTTGAGAGTTATGAAGGGATCAACTGGTTCTTTTACATAGTTAGCAAATGAAAAATCAACTGTAGTGTATCCCACATTTTCAAAACTTCACTAGCCTTTGCAGATCTACAGAAGTAACTACCCGTTCTGACTCCAGGTGAAAGTCCATATTGTGAAAATAATTCTTCATCTGGATTATACGCTTAAAAGTTTTTTGTATGAACTATGCCGATGCTTTATTTTTTCCTTTCTTTGCAAACCATTCATCGCTTTTGTCTGCTGCCATTGCCTGAAAGAAAAACATCATCAGAATCAAGTACAAGCAGAACTTGCAACTATCAAATCCAAAAGAATGTACTGACCCCCTACATACTGTTTTTTTCCTTTGATTTTCTCTAAGAAATTGTCTTTTTGAAAATAACACAATATCTGTTGTATTTTTCAAAATCAAAATTTTTTTTTTACCTAATTTAGTTTTGCTTTTTAAAAAAGATTCAGATGAAATCAAAACCACATGTGATACTGCTGTTCTTATAAGCTGAGAAAATACACCATTTTCATGGAGCTATTTTATATGGTTGGCTTCTAACTATCATGTGAAAGTTGCATCTTGGGCTCTCAAGTATTTAATTAAAACTGAAAATCCATTACTCCAGTCAAAATAGGATTGAATGAATCGTAATGTAACAAAATTACAGGGTGCTAGAAAAACATTCTTTGGTCTCGACAGCATTTTTTTGCTAGGGATGGAAGATGTTACACAACAAAAAATTTGATTCTCTACAAAATATGAAATAGCAACTACAGATTTGAAGAATTCTATTTTGACTGTTTTACTGAAAACAAGTTACAAATGTCCTGTATTAAATTTCTAGAGATCTTGTGGCCTATAACACCCATGAAAACCACTGTAAGGAAATTGTCCACAATTTTATTAAATCCACTGGGAACAGACCTGTCAAGAACCTGCCTAAGGTAAGTAAGAGTAGCTGGATGGTAAAAGACACAAGACAGGGAAACCATATTTATGATACTATTTAATATTTTCTCAAACCTCATCTAAAAGTTGGTCTGCTTTTGGATCCATCTGAGAAAGTTCCCTAAAAGCTTCATCGCCGACAAAACATATCTCGTGACCATCCTGAAAAACATTATACCATTTTTTAAAAATAAATAGCATGTCCTACCATAGGATATTCATACCTGCAATTATTTCTCAAGAATTTAAGCCTAATACTTTCATTACAATTTACTCCTTATAGGGAAAGTAAGTGGATATTTATCTTAGACTGTATATATTTTGATGTTTGAAATGGTTATTTTGTCTACAATTTTTTAATACATACAGGGTCTGCAGGTATGACCACTTCCACAGTTGCTTTGCCTGGTGTATCCAGACTGACCAGGGGTGTCAAGATTGTCTGACCAGCAGACATCAACTTCTCTTGTATTCCTGGTAACTGGAAATAAAAGATGTCATGCCAACAGATTATGCACAATCATGTTAAATGTACTGTGAAATTTAATTAAAGAATAACTACAAACTCTATTTGTATCAGCATTCATGTTTAACATTCACTTATCAATATCAATTGTAATGATGGGAAGGACCTATACAGTCAAAATGTTTTCTAACCTTTTGTCTTTTCCTGTCTTATACTGTCTCCTGTCCTGCTATATATACCCTGTCCTGTTCTATGTCCTGCTATACCCTGTCCTATCCTGGGCACTGATCTGTCTTGTCCCGGATACTGCTCTATCCTGTCTTGGCTACTGCTTAGTCTTGTCCTGAGTACTGCTCTGTCCTGTCACAGGGTACTGCTCTGTCTTGTCTTGGGCCACCGATCTGTCTTGTCCTGGATATTGATCTGTCCTGTCTTGGTTACTGATTTGTCTTGTCCTGGGTACTGATCTATCTTGTCCTTTGCACTGCTCAGTCCTGTATTGGATACTGCTCAGTCCTGTTCGGGTCACTGATCTGCCTTGTCCTTTGCACTGTTTTGTACTGTCCTTGATACTGCTCAGTCCTGTCCTGGGCACTGCTCAGTCCTGTACCTGGGCACTGATCTGTCCTTGTCCTGGGTACTGATCTGTCTTGTCCTTGACACTGTTATTTACTGTCCTGAGTAATGCTCAGTCCTGTCTTGGCTACTGCTCATTCCTATCCTGAGTACTGCTCTGTCCTGTCTTGGCCACTGATCAGTCTTGTCCTTAGCACTGTTATGTACTGTCCTTGATACTGCTCAGTCCTGTCTTGGCTACTGCTGAGTCCTATCCTGAGTACTGATCTGTCCTGTCTTGGCCACTGATCAGTCTTGTCCTTGGCACTGTTTTGTACTGTCCTGGGTACTGCTCAGTACTGGTTTTGCATACTACTCAGTCCTATCATGGGCACTGATCTGTCTTGTCCTAGATCCGTCTTGTACTTGGCACTGCTCAGTCCTGTCCTGGGCACTGTTCTATCATGACTTGTCCTGTCTTGCTTTGACCAAATTTGTGTCCTGGACTTCCCTATCCTATTCTGTGTACTGTCCTGCTTTGCTCTGTCTTTTCCTTAGACCTAGGTCCTTCTCTACCTTGTCCTGTCCTGTTTCCTACAATCACCTGCCTGTCATTTTTTGTTGCTACAGTTTGCCTATTTGATCTACGACCCCCGAGGAGCTTTTATAAGTTATTTGGAGAAGTTCATACAAGTACTTGATTTTGCATGAAATTATCAGATAACACTGATCATTCCAACAAAGTGAAAAAGAAAAAAAATCTGAGGACAGTTTTTATTTCAGTCAGAGCTGATATTACACTTGTACAAAATAAAGGGAGGTAATTCAATACTTGTACAAAAAATGCATAAAAAGGAACTTCAGCACAATTTTTCTGGCAAGGTCAGTCATATAAAAGTATATAGCTAAAGCTTACCTCATCTCTTGGACAAGAAAAAGCTATTCTTCCAAATGCCGTTGCATGGTCTACTTTTGTTCCAATATCAATAAACTCCAGCTGACACTGAAAAGTATAACATCGTATTTATTTCAAGAATCATTGTTAAATTATTCTCATAAGTCTGATCAACAGGACAGAAAATTTACATGTATAATAGCAAATACTTACAAAAGAAGTACTCACAAGTGAACTAAAGTAATTACAATGCTCTCTGCATAATAGGTAAGAAGTAAACAACTAGAACTATCACTACAGTTGATTAATACCCCTACATGGGTGCTTGATACTGGAACTGGAAAGCTTATAATCAATGGCATAAAGTGACATAAGAAACATGGAAATATGTATATATTTTGTATTTAATAATATTGTATATAGAGAAAATTGAACTGTATATTTTCTAGTAGAACTAGCTTAAGTTTAAGCGAACAGTGACCTTGATCCAAATTGCAAAATTTTCAATCCCAAGCGTCATCTTCATAGAAGCTACCTTTACAGAAAATTTCATCAAAATATCTCATTCCTAACTCAAGTTATTGAGCAGAAACCATTTATTTTTTATTTTTAGTAACAGTGACCTTGACCTTGGCCCCACCAGCCCCAATATCAAACTTGACCTGTATCCTGTGATGTTACACCTGTGTACCGAAAATTGTTTAAATCTGTCAAGATTTCCTAAGTTATCATCCTGAAAACCATTTTTCAACCATTTTATTATTTTTAATAACAGTGACCTTGACCTTGGCCCCATCGGCCTCAATATTGAAGTTGACCTGTTATGTTGTGATGTTACACCTAGTAACCCAAAAATTGTTTAAATCTGTCAAGACATTCATGAGTTATTGTCCGGAAACCGTTTTTCTATTTTTAGTTACATGTACACATTACAGAAATCCAGTTGGAAATAAACAAAACATTTAAACAAGAGATTTCATACAAGATTTTCCTACACATTTCTATACTGGACATGTGATCCGTCTATTGGGGCTAATTATAATCCAAGGGACATAATATGAATAAAGTTGATAAGGGCACTAAATAATTATTGCTCCTTGCCTTATATCACTAGTCTTATCCTTGTGCTTTCAGACAAGAAGATTTTTGAAAACTTTCCGTATACATGTATATGACAATGTGAGTTAGCAACGATCACATGGACAATATTTGATGAATCTCAGAAGGGGCCCATAATGACCCATGAAACATAATTTGATTAATATTGGTAAATGTTCATTAGGCAACGCTATATACATGTACCAAATTTCAGAACACTTGGTCTTAGTAGGCATTAAGATTTTTAAAGAGTTTCATTTAAATTCTATGCAGATCATGTGCGACCTGCGGCAGTGCCAACAATAACCACAGTGACATAACTTGAACAATCTTGGTAGAAGTTCACTACACTTTGCTACATACCTAATTTCAAAGCTCTTAGCTGTTCTGCAAGGAAGATTTTTAAAGTGCATTCTTCCAGTTGTCATATCAACAAAAGTTCTGCATTGAATGGAATGCTTAGAAAAAACTTTGGTACAGTACATACAAGGAACATCCTATCAAGTTTCAATCACTTTCATAAAGTAACATAGCAGATTCATTTGAGGCAAATTGCTGACAGACAATGGATAAACTTTAAGGACCAGAAGCTCATCATGAGCATCTTGTGTTCAAATGAGCTGGAAACTGATGCAGCATTCCTTAACAAAAGTTTAAAGCTACTGTTTTAGTTAAGTTTGTTTTAGTTATATTATAATCCCCTTTGAACAATCTGAGTCACATCAGGCCAGAAGTTTACCTAACCATAGTTCTGTGATAGGGTCAGTACTAAATCCCAAATTTCTGTAAGCAATCAACAACTTCCTCATTCAGATGGTAATGGTCCACTACAACCTATGACCTTCTATCAGTGAGAGGTAGCTGTTTTAGAAATAAATATTGAATACACAAGCACAGCTTCAAAATAAACATCTCCTTATCTGGCTGTCTGAATACCCAAGCAGAGCTTCAGAATAAATATCTCCTTATCTGGCTGTCTGAATACCCAAGCAGAGCTTCAGAATAAACATATCCTGATCTGGTTGAATGAATACCCAAGCACAGATTCAGAATAAACATCCCCTTACCTGGTTGTCTGAATACCCAAGCAGAGATTCAGAATAAACATCTCCTAATCTGGTTGAATGAATACCCAAGCAGAGATTAAGAATAAACATCTCCTAATTTGGTTGAATGAAGCAGAGATTCAGAATAAACATTTCCTTACCTGATTGTCTGAATACCAAGCAGAACTTCAGAATAAACATCTCCTTACCTGATTGTCTGAAAACACAAGCAGAGCTTCAGAAAAAATATCTCCCAATCTGGCTGACTAAATACCCAAGCACAGCTTCAGAATTAATATCTCCTTACCTGGTTGCCTAAATACCCAAGCAGAACTTCAGAAGAAACATTTCCTTACCTGGTTGTCTGAATACCCAAGAAGAGCTTCAGCATAAACATCTCTTTAACTGGTTATGAGAATACCCAAGAAGAGCTTCAGAATGAACATCTCCTTATCTGGTTGACTGAATACCCAAGCAGAGTTTCAGAATTAATATCTCATTACCTGGTTGTCTGAATACCCAAGCAGAACTTCAGAAACGTTTTTTGCCTGGTTGTCTGAATACCCAAGCAGAACTTCAGAAAAACCATCTCCTTACCTGATTGTCTGAATCTGGTTGACTGAATACCCAAGCAGAGCTTCAGAATAAACATCTCCTTACCTGACTGTCTGAATACCCAAGCAGAGCTTCAGAATAAACATCTCCTTACCTGATTGTCTGAATACCCAAGCAGAGCTTCAGGATAAATATTTCCTTACCTGACTGCCTGAATACCCAAGCAGAGCTTCAGAATAAACATTTCCTTACCTAACTGTCTGAATACCCAAGCAGTGCTTCAGAAAAAACATGTCCTTACCTGATTGTCTGAATACCCAAGCAAAGCTTTAGACAAAACATTTCCTTACCTGATTGTCTGAATATCCAAGCAGAGCTTCAGCATAAACATGTCCTTACCTGCCTGTCTGAATACTCAAGCAAAGCTTTAGAATAAATATATCCCTACCTGGTGTCTGAATACCCAAGCAGAGCTTTAGAATAAATATCTCCTTACTTGGTTGTCCGAATACCCAAGCAGAGCTTTAGAATCATCTCTCGAGTACACTTGCATGCCACAATAACCAGTCCAGAAATCTGAATCAGTAGAACATGCTGTCATTAATCAATACATTTTAGAACTAGACTATGCCTACGCAATCTCACTGCTAGCAAAAGAGCTCCATCCCTGAATCTCATACACCCTTATATCATGCTATTTTTCAGAGTCCATTATTCATCTTGGACAAGCCTATAATTCAATTATTGGAGACTTATTTACTCACCGAAAATCAAACAGCACAGACTGTGATGTGCACAGTGGTAATGTCTGAACTACTCATAATTTTTAAAGTGGAAACAGTTGCTACCAGCAGGGTTTGGTTATTACAAGTACATGGGCTTCCACTGGCAAGAAAATAATAGTCAATTGTAGCATCACGATCTGATCTGTTTAGTTCAGTGAATTCATATAAAACTTCTGGTTTGAAGAGCAACAATTCACACAAGACTGAGAGACACTGGGATCAGGGGTCACAATTCACATGTGACTGGGAGACACTGGAATCAGAGGTCACAATTCATGTGTTCACACATGACTTGGACACACTGGGATCAGGGGTCACCATTCACACATGACTGGGAGACACTGGGATCAGGGGTCACAATTCATGTGTTCACATATGACTTTGACACACTGGGATCAGGGGTCACCATTCACACATGACTGGGAGACACTGGGATCAGGTGTCACGATTCACACATGACTGGGAGACACTGGAATCAGAGGTCACCATTCACACATGAGTGGGAGACACTGGCATCAGGTGTCACGATTCACACATGACTGGAAGACACTTTAATCAGGGGTCACAATTCATGTGTTCACACATGACTTTGACACACTGGGATCAGGGGTAACTATTCTGACACATGACTGGGAGACACAGGGATTAGAGGTCACCATTCACACATGAGTGGGAGACACTGGGATCAGGGGTCACAGTCCCAACTGTAAATGTCTTGCAAAAACTTATTTCTATTATTGATGCATAATACAACTAAACACACTATATGTACAATTTAAAACTACAACTATGTTAAGTTACCAAGAATGGTGGCATAGTCATGCTAAAAAGGTGTGCTTTGACTGATAGTATGATTCCTGATAACTTGGGAGTTATATAACTGAATAAATGATGGGATTATGTATATTTCATACAGACTAAATTATCAGACTACATGTATTATGATTTCTATTACGGTACTATATTTAACTTAGTCTATGAACACAACATATAACCTGACCTTGCATTTTTTTAAATTATTGCTCTGGATCAATGTGTGCATTGTATAACAAGAAAAACACTTCTTTTTTGTTTTTGTTTGTTTGCGGGGGTTTAAAGTCAGTTTCAACCTCCTTTTTGGTCATATTCCCGTGGTAAGTCCACCTAACTAGTGTTCCTGCTTATCCAACCAGTTTACTAACCAATCTCACCAAAAATGACTGAGTGCTTTCTCACTTGAATCAAAGGTAGGGACAAATGACCTTCAGACCAACTGTCCAACATCAACTATTATGGAGAAATTAAACTGGTCCTGGTTGGATTTCAACCAAGACTCCCTGGATTGAACCGATGGTCTACCAACTGAGCTAGCAGGGTCTGCACACAATTCTATTTAGTCATACACATATGTAACTTTTGAACCTAAATATAAGATTTTCTTTGACCAGAATTACAACACTGTAGTTATTCTGTTACACTTACCAACAGACCTCTGTAAATCTGAGGATGCCAGAGTGACTTTCTTCACAGGATCTGAAATGCATAAGAATAATAATGAGAAGAAAAAGAACAACAACAACTGTTGTCATCATCATAATCATCATCATACACCATCAGGTTCTAAATCCTTGCTTATAAAGCCAAGTATATACATGTCTAGTAATTCACAGTAAGAAAATAGTCAGATAACTACAGTGAAAATGCTATCTACCTAAGCTTGACACAACAAAAATATAGAGTACCATAAAATCATACATGTACTTTGATCTCTTCAGTGCATTTTGCTAGAAATGATAGATGTGACAATAGCTTTACATTTATCCCTTGAAATGCTTTCTTGTCCGACACAGTGACCTAGTTATTGAGATGATAACTCTAGACCTAGAAAATTTGGTATGTATGAATCACAGTTTGATAACCAATGCTGCATGCTGTTTTGACAGTCAATTCAAATCATAATGAAAAGTAAACAAAAACTTCAATTGTTCTTTTAAAGTCAAATGTTAATTTTCTACAAACTTTTGTGAAAAATTATGTAATTTTATCTGATAAAATTATTGCTTCTGAAAAAATAGTTAATTAAATTAAATACAAAAATACATGTGTAACTTGTGTACTAGTGAACTTTCATATAAAACCAGCAAACTCAGATTTTTAAAGAAATTAAAACATATAAGTAGTAATCAGCATGTATGAGTTCTGCTTCCTGTGTTACTAAACATACCTCCTACAGATGTTTCATTTATGATGTGAAACATGTATCCGTCAGGTGATTTTATGGTAACAGTGCCATCTTTTTCTGTACTTGCATAGTTCTGTTTCTTTATATTTTCTAACACTGTTGGAGAATGGACTGTTATACCCTAAATATACCATGAAAAGGAAACCAGTACAACATTAAAGTTCAAATGGTGTATCAAACTTTTCTTGCCCTGATCTATTTTCATGAATTATCTTTTTGAAATCTGCATACAAATCAAAGCTTTATGAATAAGTTTTCACTGCAAGTTATCTTCTGTTTCCCTCGAATATCTAATACTCGTACATTACTTTTACTTTTCACATTGCCACAACATTCACTTTTTTTTACAAAATATGCAAAATAAAATACAGAATACTTATACCTGGTTTTTTATACAAACAACAAATACTTTAAACAATCTTTTGGAGATCATTCTCAAACATATATGAGAGCCCTGTTGTGATGATATGACTAATATTCAATTAAAATAGGACAAATTTTCAGAGAAACAATAAATGCTTACTTATAAGTAACATTAATAAATGACATACCATAAAGTCATTTCCAAGTGTGTATGATCCTATACCATAGTTATATGTCAACTCCACAACAAAGTGGTTGTCCTCAGCACCATATCCAACCATAGATTTACTCCACTTTCCATCATATGGTCTGTAATCGAACATTACAATGAGAAACATGGCCCAATAACTCTGTATCACTCACCTAAATTTTTTGAATAAATTTACTGCAATACTCCAATTTCAAGACTGAACAATATATAACCACCTAAGGTAACATATTTCTACCCCACCTCTCCTCCCACGCACACTCTATTATAACTTTTTTTTTCAACAAACCAACTCCGCTTGAATAAATTAAGAAAAGATCACTGAAAGAATATTGTTGCAAGATTTAGTTGAAGGTTGGTCAACAACAATAAATTACTCATTAGAGAGTACTTTCAAAGTTTCAAATATAGCCTAATAAAATCTTGCCCCACCCCTTGCAGTATGGTTTATTTTATACATCATCATTAAGTGGTCATGATACAAGGTTGAATATGGTGAGCTAAAAGGGTCTTTGAAAGAACTTACAAAAATGAAGTTAGTTATTTAGTAAATTAGTTAGTTAGTTAGCTAGTTTTATACAACACTTCATTTAAATATATATACTAAACCAAGGGCCTTTGCGTATTTTAAACTCTCATATTCTTATTCTGGGCCCAGTGCTAGACAGCTGCCAGTTTATTTTACTTTTGTCCTTGGCATTTAACTGCTTTGGGTAAAAGATGTGTGTTTTGGCACACACAAGCAAACCTTTTGTTGGGTAATTACAGTTTACCAGTATACATGTATCTTATCATCATCATCATAGTCATCAGCATCATCGTCTCATGTTGTCCTCTTGACTATTTAACTCACCCATTACATGCAGCTTTGCATCCCTCTTCAAATTCTTCATGGCGCAAAAACTGCAAAAATGCATTTTATTTAAAAGCTATAGAAAAAAGTGTAAACAACAAGTCTGGAAAGTAGATGCTAAAATGACAAGTTTGTGACTGCCTCATATAACACACTCAGATCAGTGCTCCAATAGAAACACAAGGGAATTGTAATCCATGGGCTGTGAGTTCGAAACCTGCTCCTCCATTAACATTGCTAAGTTTTGTGCACGAGATATCAAACTGAGGACCAATGTCTTAGAGCTATACAATGAGAGTGAGCACTTTGTAAAATGTCTCTATTAACAGGATGTTCTCTCTATCTTGTGTTGTTTTGTTTGTTTGTTTGGGTTTAACTCCAATTTCAACATCTAGGTTATATCTCGGCGGTCAGTCCACCTAACCAGTTTTCCTGGATAACTAACCAGTAATTGCCAATTTCTCCACAAGTGACTGACTAATGTTCCCACATGATCTACTTTGAATCAGGGGTGAGAGCAAATGAACATTAGACACAGTGTCTGAGATCAACTGTCACAGAGAAATTTTGCCTTGTCCAGGGGTTGAACCAGTGACCTGTGGATTACTAATCCAGTGCTCTACCTATTGAGCTAAGCGGGTGGGCTTGTATCTTGCGTTATCCACCAACAACCTTAAATGAGTTAGCACTTCAGTGGGCTTTGGCCATATATGCAATCAGTAATCATGATAAATACAAGTAGACAGAGATGGAACAAGTTCAATATTAGTAGGTTAGACCGTTACCGAACAAATCGGTAACACGACAAATCGGTAACATGATTTTATATAGTAAACAATCGGAGAAATCGGTAACAATAGAAATATTGCATATAACGGTGATTAGGTAGGTGTGAAAAGGCATATGGGGGTACACTGCTCGTCAGAAAAAGGTGCTAAAAACACGTGTCGGTCGTTAAAGAAGTTAGGTCTATTAGTTTGTCTCAGCAGGTAATTATATAATTTGTGTTTGTCATGCAATTATCATTGTTTAAAATTATTAAAGTTTATTCTATAATATTATAATCATAGTTACTTTTAGGATGAAAAGTGAAAACAATTTGATATAATTTGTGTTTGTCATGCAATTATCACTATCAAAATTATTAAAGTTGATGCGATAATATTATAATCATAGTTACTTTATGGATGAAAGGAGAAAAAACTTTTTGATAGCGCTTTTATGTTTTAAATTAAAAGAAGTTTGTTTCTCACTCATCATAAGAGATCTCAGGTGACCTGCTGTAGTT
The DNA here is from genome assembly GCA_012932295.1 of Cyclina sinensis. Lineage (NCBI taxonomy): Eukaryota > Metazoa > Mollusca > Bivalvia > Venerida > Veneridae > Cyclina > Cyclina sinensis. Next base: position 1,821,371 of record JAAONU010000019.1, read on the forward strand.
CTATATTATGTTTTTTTTTTTTTGCTTTTAAATAAATATGTCATTCCTTCGATGTTAAGGTATGTAAATAATTAATATTTATAAAATATTTAAAACATCTGAAAAAAAAAACAATTAAAGTAATCTCGGTCATTAACGGTACTATTCACACCTACTACATCACTTTCTCTGACGAGCAGTGTACCCTCATATGCCTTTTCACACCTACCTAATCACCGTTCTCGGTATATGCAATATTTCTATTGTTACCGATTTCTCCGATTGTTTACTATATAAAATCATGTTACCGATTTGTCTTGTTACCGATTTGTCGGTAAATCGGTTAGACCAAAACTGTTGTGTAAACAACTTTGACACGTTTAAAACACATTATTTAATTTCAACATTTCATTGTTTTTTTTTCATTTCAAGTCCAATCACTTATAAAAAGGTGTTTTATTACATAGATGAAATTATGTGACTGAATAATAATGATGCTGGCCGAATACCTCGCCTATCCGAATCTGTTCCATTACATAACTTACTTTCATGCCAAGTATGTCTCTAAAGAATTTAGCTGTCTCCGTTCTGTTGCCAACTTTAAACACAAAATGCAAAGCTCTTCTACTAGACATGGCTAAAAATGAATGACAGTGTTAAAAAGGGCAAAATTTGTTTTTGGATTTCTCTCTGTCCTAAATTTTTATATTTGTTAACGACTAAATGCGAGACGGCACTCTCATCTCAGTCACACAAGCCCCTAGCCTGGATTACCTGCCCCTATCTCTACGTTATCATAGTACGCTGGGAACCAGACTAACAAGCCCCGTAAATAATTATTCTTGTTTGTCGATATCATCTTTCGCATGTATTTTTCTTCACACCAAAATTGTGATGAGTGGATGTACGGTTCAGGGAGTTTTTTTATATACAGAAAATGAAGCTGTGTATATTAACTCTTGAATGACTAGAAAATACAATTTCAAGCTCCTGCCGTATGAAAGTTGAAATCATGATGTTGGTTGATACTCACTATAAATGATAAAAGGAACTGCCCAGATAAAATAATGCATAAGTAAATGTTAGAAATTAAGATAAAGATTATTTGTTCTATCCATTTTCAAGACTTGACACAATTTGTTTGAACATTTTGATATTTGATGCTTTGCCGAAAGTAATGAAATAATTTTTGGTCATGTACTTCCTGTTTCTCAATATAAAGCAAATTCATTTATATAACATCTAAGATATTTCATGCACACTTTAAGAGAGCATTAAAATGTAACCAGAAACGTATATTACATATTATTATGATATTATTTATTGTGATTTATGTCTCTGGTGTAATGTAGAAGTTTATTCTCTTTTTTTTTTTTTTTTTTGGGGTGATGAATGTCAGGAGTATGGGGAATGCCTCATCAAGGCATAGCAAAGGAGACGGAATGGAATAATTGCTCAGTCTCTTTTGTGGTATTGCATTAAATTTATTTATTAGTTTTAAACTTCCAAATGCTTGTACAACAAAGTCTAATTAAAACTAGAGATGTGTCCATAGGACACAGATGCCCCCACATTCCGCTATATATACATTGTCCTTAACATTAACGAGTCTCCAATAAATTTGCGTCAAAATATACTGGTGCGTAAGTTTACATGCTGACAACTATTCTTTGAAAGTTTCTTGGCTTTAGCATTTATATGCATGGAGTTAAATGTGACACGAGTCTAAAGATGCTATTTTTTGCTTAATCAGTGAGCATAACTCTGCCAATCGCCAATAAATTTGTGTCAAAATACCAAGTTGCAAAATTTTACATGCTGACAACTATTCTTTAAAAGTTTCATGGCTCTAGCAGGTTATACGTTTGGTGTTACACGGGGGCCACGCTTGGCTTTTTCCTATTTCCAAAGGTAAACACATCAGAGGAAGCATATTGTGGTGAAGGGATTTCAAATGAAACATCATTTGGAAATATAATTATCAAATCCATCCATATATAACAAAGTTATGGTCAATTTTAGCAAATTTCAGAAATTTGACCTTAAATGTCAAGGTCAAGTTCAGTTTAATCTTCTTTGGAGGTATTGTATAAAAGGTAGTTATGTCCAAACATGAAGACACTACATCCATTAATAACAAAGATATAGCGAAGTAAAGCAATGGAAAGGTCATTTAAAGGTCAAGGTAATACCTGAATTGTTCAACATGTTTGTTTTATTCTCGGCGTTGTTTTTTCCTTGTTAAAATCAAAGCCATCCATAAATAACAAAAATTTGGCTATTTTAGCGAAATTCAATAATATGACCTTGATAGTCAATGTCGTTTTAAGGTCAAGGTCAGACTTTAATAATTTTACATGTAGGTTTTGTCATACGTGTCGTTCTGTCCAAGTAGGAATCAAATCCAAATAAAGTAACTTGTCCTTGAGGGTCAAGGCTATTTTAAGGTCAAGATCATACTTGAATTATTGAACCTGTCAGTTCTGTCATATGTGTTGTTTTGTCCAAGTATGAATCAAATTTGTAAATTGATACAGTTATAACAATTTAAGCAATATTCAAAAATTTGATTTTGACGGTCACACTCATTTTAAGGTTAAGGACATACTTCAATAATTTAACATGTAGGTTTTGTCATGAGTGTTGATTTGTCCAAGTATTAATCTAAATGAACTAAAATGATATTTTGGCCAATTTTAGCAAAATTCATTAACTTGTCCTTGAATGTCAAGGTCATTTAAAGGTCAAAGTCATACTTGAATGATTCAGTTTGTCAGTTTTGTCCCAGTATGTATAAAATCAAACCATAAATAACAAAGTTATGGCCAATTTAAGCAAAATTCAATAATTTGACTTTGACTATCAAGGTCATTTTAAGGTCAAGGTCATACTTTTATAAATCAAAAATGTCGGTTTTGTCATAAGTGTTGTTTTATCAAAGTAAATAAATTAATGACAAAGTTACGACAATTTAAGCAAAATTCAACAATTTTACTGTCAATGTCAGTTTAGAGTCAAAGTCACACCTGAATTATTCAACATGCCAGTTTTGTCCGAGGTGTTGTTTTGTCCATGTATGAATCAAATCCAATCAGACTGAAGTTCACGATCTCTCCTTACGGTTAGATCTGAAGACGACGCATTCATTTCTATCTCCTCGATAACCTGGAATTTCCACTGTTTTTTTTATATCCCAGCCAATGACAGTGCAGCTTATGACGTGTCTCGATAGCTTACCCGTACACATGGCGTGCGTGTAAACTTCTCTAGCATAACAATGCTTATATATGGCAGATACTTGTTTGGGATCCCAGCTATATAAATAGATCTTCACAAGTTGAAAGTACGCTACCTTTACTTCCATGAGAGTGGAAGCGTTGCTCTAATTGGCTGATGAAAAGGTCACGAGAAGGTGACCTTCTATTGGTCATCCTCAGATCCCAATAGCATAGCGATGTATAGGATATGAATTGAATCAGATTGGAATCAAATCCAACCACAGATAAAAAAGGTATGACCAATTTTAGCAAAATTCAATAATTTGACCTTGACTGTCCAGGCCATTTTTTAGGTCAAGGTCATACTTTAAAAAATAAAAATGTTGAATTTGTCACAAGTGTTGTTTTGTCAAAGTATGAATCAAATTCATTAATGAATGACAAAGTTATGAAAATTTAAGCAAAATGCAATCATCTAATCTTGACAGTCAAGGTCATTTTTAGGTCATGGTCACACTTGAGTTATTCAGCATGTCAGTTTTGTCATAAATGTTGTTCTGTCAAAGTATGAATCAAATCCAACCATAAATAACAAAGTTATGGCCAGTTTTAGCAAAATTCAATAATATGACCTTGACTGTCAATGTCATTTAAAGGTCAAATTCATACTTAAATAATCAAAATGTCGGATATGTCATTAGTGTTGTTTTGTCCAAGTATGAATCAAATCCGTAAATAAATGACAAAAGTTATGTTAATTTAAGCAAAATTAGAAGGGATTGTGTCACAAAAACATATGTATCCCTCCTTTAAGGATGGAACAGCGGCATGTTTTTTTATGCAGCGTGAAAGTCAAAACATAAGTTGCAGTTGGTTTTAACAGATGAAGGTGAAGCTGAAAAGTGATGTGGAAATGAGGAAATACTTCATGTTTTTACAATCAGAAAGTAAAGATATTGGTTACTTAGTGACAACTGGTGTTGAACATCAGAAGGAGTTTAAGCTATCAAGCACAGATGGAATTTCATCTATCAGTTGTTCATAGAGGCTCTGTGTTGTTGTTGATCCGAATGTTTGCATATGTCATTGCATGATAGCTGTAATAAGTTGGCACAGTTCCAGATTGTACAACTGCAAGGTTTTTCACATATATGTGATCAATCAGCGTTTGTCTAATTGTAGTTGGAGTTGTTATAAGTTGATTGAAGCTAGTCATGGTTTGTTCAAGCTCATTAGCTGACACTGGTGCATTAAAGTCACCGAGAACAATTATTTGTGAAGTTGGTAAATTGTTAGAATCAAACTGAGCTGTTCACAGAAATAATGCAGGTGAAGTTGTGGAGTTTTATAAACATTCAATACTGATATACATGTAGACGGAGATGTTATATGAACACCTACACATTCAATATAATTCGGAACACCTCGGGCGATACGAAGTTGTCGGAAAAGGCCGAGTTGTTACGATTGTGTATGCCATAGAAGTATCAATTCGCATAGTCTTGGTGAACAAAGATGCCAACACCTCCTCTTGGAGACTGGTTGTTTTGGTGTGTTGGCCTAAAAGTGAACACAGCTTGGTATCGTGTATTGGGGGTTGAACTATGCAATTAGCACTAGTTCACGTTTCCCGAAGGGCCATAATATCAGCCTGGTGGAAAAAGTAATTGTTTTTAATGTCATGAAAATGGGGGGAAAAGTGAAAGCTGGACAAGGTTTTCCTATTTTTAGCTCTGGTGGCCATTTTGTTTAGCTAAGCGGAATGTGCCGGTGATATGCACAACAAGGGTTGGTACTGATCACTCCTGTGAAGTTTCGTCGAAATCCCGCCAGCAGCTTGACCTGTGAAAGCCGGAAAAGCTTAATGCGGACGGACAGACAGACAGATGAATGGCGAAGACAAAATCAGTATATCTCCCAAAAATTTTGGGAAACATATTTCAATCATCTGATCAAGTTTCACCCCCCTGGAACATGCCCCTGATGATCTTCCTCACCAAAGCAGCCCAGTGAGAAAACATAGTCACCATGGTTATCCAAAAGCGAGCTCTACTCCCAAACAGTGTAAAAATAAAGGAAAGGAAAAGGTCAAACTACAATCCGAAGAAAGACTCACTATTCTCAATATTAACTGTCGTTCTGTCAATAACAAAATTCCTGAACTACATCAAGTTATAGATCAAGTCAAACCTGATATAATCTGCTGCACTGAAACTTGGTTAAAACCCAGCACCCACACTGCAGAAATTTTCCCCAGCCACCTTGGCTACCAGGTCTATAGAGATGACAGAACAACTGGCAAGGGTGGAGGTGTCCTCCTTGCAGTCACAAATAACCTACTTAGTGAAGAACAGCCAGACTTAAAAACAGATTGCAACATCATATGGTCAAAAATTTCAATAACTGGTATCAAAGACATATATGTCTCTGCATACTACAAGCCCCATGAAAATGATGAACACTCACTAAATGAACTTTGGTCATCTATAGTAAAAATTCCTCAAAACAACAACATCTGGGTATTGGGTGACTTCAATCTCCCAGACATGAACTGGTCAAATGAAACACCAACAGATACATGCAAATTCAAAGACATGTATGATAATTTTGCAGAGAACATGATTAATCATAATCTTGAACAAATGGTCAAAGTTCCCACACGGGATAAAAATATCCTAGATCTCTTTCTCACTAACACTCCGGGTCACGTTCATGACACAAAAGTCTTACCAATCTTAGGTACATCAGACCATGATATAGTCTTCCATGAACTTTTGGTCAAAAGAGGGCGAATCAGGCAAACCCCTCGACTGGTCAAATCATACAAGAAAGCAAACTGGTCTGACTTCAAAAATGACTTGGTCACTTTCAGTAGTACGTTCAGCCAAAATCAAAATGAAGACCCAAACCAATTATGAGACACGTTCAAAGCTGAGATCAAAAGGTTATCATCCAAACACATACCGTCAAGACAATGCAAAAATAAAGCTGATTTACCATGGGTTACTCACGATATTGTTAAACAGATTAGGAAAAGGAACAAATTCTTCACAAAAATAAAAAGGTCTCGGTCACCGAATTGTCAGAACATAAAGAAATTCAAACATCTTAAGGCATCAGTGCAAAAACAAATAAGAAATGCTTATTGGTCATATCTAGAGTCAATCATCTTCTCAGATAATACAGATCCAGGTCATAAGAAAAAGTTCTACAACTTTATTAAACACAAAAAAAAAACTGAAAACACTGGAATTGCACCACTCAGCTCTGATGGGCATACTTACAGTGACCCAGTGTCAAAGGCGAACATACTAAACAAACAGTTTGAATCAGTTTTCTCAAAGCCTTCACCACTCAATCTCAAACAAATAACTAAAAGCTCAATGTCATCACTTGGTCACCCGCCCATGGCTCCCATATCCATCTCAGTTCAAGGAGTTGATAAGTTGTTGACAGGACTAAACCCCCACAAAGCCCAAGGTCCAGATGAGATTTCACCTAGGTTACTCAAAGAGCTACACACAGAGATAGCACCAATCCTTAAAATCATATTCCAAAGATCACTAGACACAGGTATTGTTCCTAAGGATTGGAAACATGCCATCATCACACCAACATACAAAAAAGGGTCAAAATCAAAACCTAGCAATTACAGACCAATATCACTCACATGTATAGCATCAAAACTAATGGAACACATCATTGTTTCAAACATGATGGATTACTTTGACAAACACAACATACTTTGCCCATAGCAACATGGATTCAGGTCAAAACATAGCTGTGAGACACAGCTCATTGGCTTCACACAAGAAATAGCTGAAAACCTTGATCAAGGTCAACAAACTGATGTCATAGTCATGGATTTCAGTAAAGCTTTTGACAAAGTAGACCACCACAAACTCAAACACAAGCTGAAACACATGGGAGTTCATCCACACATCAGTTCGTGGATACAAAACTTTCTCAAAAACAGATCACAACAAGTATTAGTGGAAAACAAGGTCTCTGACAGGCTCCCTGTGCTTTCTGGTGTCCCGCAGGGATCGGTCTTAGGTCCATGTCTCTTTCTCGCATACATCAATGACCTACCAGGAAGTGTCAGGAGCCGGGTGCGTATATTTGCCGACGACACCATAGTTTATTTAACAATTAAATCACAAGCATCTGCACGAACCTTACAAAATGATTTGCACAACCTTGAAATATGGGAAAAAGAATGGTCAATGGAATTCAACCCTGACAAGTGTGAAGTACTCAGAATACACAGGAAAAAGAAACCGGTCATCTTTCCTTACACCCTACATAACACTAAACTGAAAACCACAGAAAATGCAAAATACTTAGGAGATACAATAAGTAGCAACCTAAACTGGTCATCCCACATAAACAATATCACAAACAAAGCAAAAAAACAGCTTAAGGTTCATCAGACGAAACGTCAAAACACAAAACAAACAACTCAAAGAAGCAGCATACAAAACATATGTAAGACCACAGGTTGAATACTGCTCAACCATATGGCATCCATGGCAAAAATATCTCACACACAGAATAGAAATGGTCCAGAGGTCAGCTGCAAGGTACGTTCATAATGATTACCACTATACAAGCAGTGTAACAAACATGATCAAAGAACTAAAATGGTCAACTTTAGAACAAAGGCGAAACCATGCCAGCCTGGTCATGCTACACAAAATAAAAAACAGTCAGGTCAATGTTGATCACAATCACCTTACTAACACAAGAAACAGCAAATTCCTCATTCCACAATCAAAAACACAACATCACATGAACTCTTTCTTCCCAAGGACTATACGACTCTGGAACGAATTACCGACCGAGATTAAGGCTACCCCAACTGTGCCAGCTTTTATCAGTGGACTAAACAAGTTTTATAGATTTTAAAGTACTTAAAATAAATGTTTAAGTAAGATCTTCAGTTAAATCTTGTTTTCTTTGTTATTAACTTTTATAATTTTAAATGTTCCTGACACGCGCCTGCCTAGTATAGTCAGTATTGACTTTTGGCAGTATTAAGTTGAAGTCAAGGTCAGTTTTAGGACACGGTCATACTTGAGTTATTTAACATGTCGGTTTTGTCGTAAGTGTTGTTTTGTCAAAGTCTGAATCAAATCCAACCATTTACAACATGTTATGGTCAATTTGAGCAAAATTCAATAATCTGACCTTGATGTCAAGGTTATTTTGGGGTCAAAGTCATACTTGAAAGAATCATAATGTCGGATTTGTCTTAAGTGTTGTTTTGTCCAATTATGATTCAAATCCATAAATAAATGACAAAGTTACGACAATTTGAGCAAAATTCAATGATTTGACCTTAACGATCATGGTCATTTTAAGGTCAATGTCATACTTAAATAATTTAACATGTTGGCTGTGTCATAAGTGTTGTTTATTCCAAGTCTGAATCATATCCATAAATAAATGACAAAGTTATAACAATTTTAGCAAAATTCAATCCTTTGACCTTGAAAAGGTCAAGTTCATTTAAGGTCAAGGTCATAATTGAATTACTCAACATGTCGGATTTTTCATAAGTGTTGTTTTTTCTTAGTATGAATTAAATTCAACCACAAATAACAAAGTTGAGGCCAATTTTAGCAAAATTCAATAATTTGACCTTGAAGGTTTAGGTCATTTATGAGCCATGGTCAAGTTCAGTCTGATTTACTTGAAGATCTTGTCCAAAGGGTTATTGTCCAAGTATGAAGACAATCCATTAGGAAATAAAAAAGTTATGATCAATGATAAAGTTTTTGGATGGCAATGGCAACAACACCATGACTGTAGCAATAGCTCTTTTCTTCTTCGAAAAAGTTGAGCTAAAAATGCTATTTTTTGCTTAATCAGGGGGCATAACTCTGCAAATCTCTAATAAATTTTATGTCAAAATCCATTACAAAAATTCAGCAGGTTAAGGGTTAAATTTATTGATTATATTCCAATTCCATAGAAAGAGTTGCAAGTTTCTGTAACTTACATGCAGGTAGTCAACAAGCGCTGACCCAGATGCAAACCAAAAGATGTTTGCTCAATGAACTTTTTGATAACTTTACAGAGTTTGTATTGTCAATGTTTCATTAAAAGGAATTTGAATTACTGTTTGTCAAACGAAACTGACTACTTGTCTGAAAAAAACTTGTTACAAAACAAATGAGGTATTGATTTGATAGACTACCTTAAAGCTTGAGGTTATAACAGCTGATATGGCATGTTTGCTTTACATAATGGCTTATACAATTCCATAGTAATTAAGACTGATAGAAAAAAAAAATCATTTTTCAAACCTCTTATGATACAAATATTTCATTTAAGAAAAGGCTGTTTTGCAAATACAATACATGTGTTTTGTATTTTACAAAACTGATACTTATTTTGGCATAGTATGAACTGGCCTAAAAATGTGGCATAACAAAAGAAAAGCCATATTGACCATTAGCATTGTATCTCAAGAAAGACATTGGCTTCTCTAAAAGCTATTTTTCAAGAACTTTCTACTTTACTTTGGTGAATAAAAGAAAGTTACATGTTTTACAATGTATTTCAGTTACTTTATAGTAACAGCAATCTCAACCCTTTTTTCACATTCAAATACCTGTAGACACAAAGGGCTAATCTTGTATGACAAAGGGGCTATATTACTATACAAATTACAGTTTTAAAAACCTAGCTGAGAGCTAATCTAAATAATATCTTTGTCACTAAAGAATATTGATGTATACTTCTGACTGGAAATATACTTCCTTGGTTATATAAGGCTCATAAAAAACATCCAAATGAAAGTGAGCAGTGACTAGTGTGATAGCATACATTAAGCCAACACTGCTTGATGCTATCTTAGTAACAAGACAAGAGGGCCAATGGCCCTAAAGTGCTCATCTGAGTTCAAAGATGAAAGAAATTTTTATGAATGTAATGATGCTTATCAAAGAAATGGACCAATGCAATTTCATTGCCATAGCTCCAAAAACAAAAAGTAGGTCAGTAGGTCAAAATATAGGTCATGAGATGACATTTTTTGAAATCAGAATAAAAAGCTGTACACACAATCCAAATTTCATTGCCATTGCTTTAAAACAAAAAAGTAGGTCAGTGGGTCAAAAATATAGGTCATGATATGACTTTTTTGAAATCGGAACGAAAAACTGTACACATGGTCCAAATTTCATTGCCATAGCTAAAAAAAGTAGGTCAGTAGGTCAAAAATATAGGTCAGGGAATAATGTTTTTGAAATCATCTTGAAAAACTGTACAAATGGTCCAAATTTTATTGCCATAGAGAAAAACTTAAAAAATGAGAAAAAAAAAATTTTTTTTGGGGGGGGGGAGTGACCCCCACGGGAGGGGGGATGACCCCACTGTGGTCACGGTGCATACTACCAAAGATCTAACTCCAGGCCTTGCAGATTGTGACAGGAAGATTTTTAAAGTTTTTTGCTATATAACTCTATGTAAAACATGTGACCCCTTGGGCGGGGCCAGTTTTGACCCAGGGGCTATGATTTGAACAATCTTGGTAGAGGTCTACTAGACAATGCTCAACACCTAATATCTAAGCTCCATGCCTTAAAGTTTTTTACAAGAAGATTTTTAAAGTTTTCCCTATATAACTCTATGTAAATCAAGTAAGTCCTGGGCGGGGTCAGTTTTGACCCCAGGGTCATAATTTGAACAATCTTTGTAGAGATCCACTAGATGATGCCTCATACCAAATATCTAAGCTCCATGCCTTGCGGTTTGTAACAAGTAGATTTTTAAAGTTTTCACTATATAACTCTGACAAGAAGATTTTTAATGTTTTCCCTATATAACCCTTTGTAAATCAAGGGACCCCCTGGGCGGGGCCAGTTCTGACCCATGGGTCATAATTTGAACAATCTTGGTAGGGGTAGAGGACCACCAGATGATGCCTCACTCCAAAAATCTAAGCTCCAGGCCTTGCGGTTTGTATCAAGTAGATTTTTAAAGTTTTCACTATATAACTCTATGTAAAACATGTGACCCCTGGGGCAGGGCCAGTTCTGACCCCAGGGTCATAATTTGAACAATCTTGGTAGAGGTCAACTAGATGATGCCTTATTCCAAATATCTAAGCTTCATGCCTTGTGGTTTGTGACATGAAGATTTTTAAAGTTTTCACTATATAACTCTATGTAAAATCAAGTGACCCCCGGGGCGGGGCCAGTTCTGACCGCAGGGTCATAATTTGAACAATCTTGGTAGAGGTCCACTAGATGATGCTACATGCCAAATATCTAAGTTCCAGGCCTTGCGGATTTTGAGAAGAAGATTTTTAAAGTTTTTCCTTTTGCTTGCCATAGCAACCAGAGTTCTGCATGGAATTGAATTCTTTGAACAACTTTGGTAGAGCTGTGAAAACTTTGAGCATGTGTTCAGGTTTCTTTATAAACATGATAAATGACAAGTAAAAACACATTAATTTTTATTACTTTCTACATTTACTTTATTTTAACCACCACACAATCAAACATATAGCTGATCAATTACAAAGTTAATATTTTTTCTGCAACTCAAAAAGAAACATGAGTGTTCTTGTTTTTCTGGTACAAAAGGGCCTAATTTATAACGAATTTCTACGCTATCTTTGGTTTTATCTTTATTTCCTATAATTATTTAACCCAAATTATAGTAATTCTCCTAAACTCTAATAGCCTTGAAGTTGGTGTAATATCTGGAATAGATGTTTCACCATTTTCTTGTCCCCATTACAACATGGGTAAAATATTTCAAACACACATTTCATAGCAACTTCAAAAGCTTGATACATTATAACTGAAAGTATCAACTTGACTATGTATATCACAAACAAAGATGTAAAATAGTGGGTATATTGTTTGCTTATTGTCACAAAAGGACTTTACCATAAGAACAATCATATAATACAACATCTGTTTCATTTCTCTATGAAAAAACAAAACAAAACAACACCAAGAGGGCCATGGTTGCCCTGAACCAGTCACCTTAGTACAACTGCTCAGAATGATTAGTGCAATGTCAAAAGGAAATTTAAAAAAAAAAGAAATGAAAATTTAGTTTCAAAGAAACAAAAAAGCAAAACCAAACAACATCTAGACAGTGCAACAAGCAACATGTTGATGTTCTAGGCTATTGTGGTTCTTGATAGTAGAAGTTTTTACAGGACTTCTATATATTTCTATATAGGACATGATAATCTTGGAAGAGTGATTATGACCTAAGAGATGTAATAAAAATAGTGCTGTGCCTTTAGGTTTCTGGCAAGATTTTAAAAAATTTCAACCAATTCTGTCAATTGTTTACACAAGAAGAACTATTTCACAGAATGGCTGATCACAAAGGCTTACCAGGTGCCCCTTGTGCTCAGGTAAACTAAAAAAATAGAAAATTCAGTTTCTCTTCATACAAAAAAAACTACTGCTTCTTACAATCTTTTGTGCATGTGTGTGTGTGCTGGGGGTGGAAGGGTGGGTGACTGTGGGCACACTGTTGCAAGATACAAGAGCTGGACAGCTGTCCAGCTGTCAAAAGTAAACTTTTTGAAGCTGACTTTGATTCAGGTGTTCCAGTTTAAAGACTATGTAATGTCTAGACTGACCTTAAGTAAAAATGCCTATAGAATAAATAGCTAAAAAGTTATCAGGCAAGACTTTCAGGCTCTAAAGAAGAACTTCAAGATTGTGCAATAACATTGATCAGTACCATGAAACTCTACTGAGCATTTAGATAACATGACATAATGAAAAACAAGATGGAAAAACATTTACAGAAGACTAACCTTTACACCATCCATCCATAAAGCCTGCTTAGTATCTGCACTGTTCTCCATTCAGTCAATAACTTTTAAAATCTAGAACTGATGTACAGGCCAAATCGAATGTTTCGAAATTTATTTGGGTATTAGATAAAGGTATAGTAATATTTTACACCTTTAAGACAAAGGTTACAGTATCTCACCTATTTAGGAGACTCGGTGGCCGAGTGGTTTTGTGCGTTGGGCTACGAAGCTAGCAACCCAGGTTTGATTCCGGGTTACCGATTGATTTCCAAGGACTGTATGGTAACCTAACCAGGTACTGTTTCCAGCAGTATCGGCCTAGACTTGGGGATCGTGGAGGTAAAATACACACACTGTGGGCTCTTCTGGAAATAAGTTGTTCCATCCACACCAGGTGGGGACTTTTGTTGACTACCCATGTTAAATAAGAAACCTTTACCTTTACAACATTCTTGGATACACGTAGATTTTTGTCACATGGATCCATGAAAAAGTACCAGATCATGTGTACAGCAAGAGGTAATTTTACCCAACAATGGTTGGCAATGTTTATCTTAATCATGCAAATTAAGCTTTTTGTCATTTATGAAATACTGCACTAGGCTGATTTTTCCTGAGAATAATATTGTCAATAAACAAACAGATATTTTGTGACCAACACAACGTGGAGATTTTTACAATTCGGTGTAAAAACTGTTGTTAATATATATCTGATAAAAAGATACAACAGTTCTGAACTTTCCGCTTGTATTGCTATGTATGTATTTTTCATTGTTCTCACATTGTAGAAAAGAGACAGATGTGTCCTTTTATAGTTTGTCATGATACAAATTTAAAAAGGACAGCACAGTGGTAAAACAGTAACTGAAATCACAAGTTAGAAAGGAAATAACTTTCTGGTGCCAGAAACTGTACAAGAAAAGAAAATAACATTGTACTAAGTACAACATTGGGAGATTACCCAAGAATTATGGTAGCTACAGTTATGTAACTTGTCAGGGTCATGACCTGTGTACTGTTAAGAGTGTGTAAATGTTCATGCCACTGCTGTTTGTAGAAATGTCCAACTTGCCAAAACAGGTTAACCGGATGGACGTGTGGACAGATGCCAGGGGCATAAAAAGGTAGCCACAGTTATGTTACTTGACATGGTCATGACCTGTACAAAATGGGAAGATAATCCAAGAAAAAACGGAGCCACAGTTATGTAACTTGTCAGGGTCATGACCTGTGTACTGTTAAGTAAGTGTGTAAACTTTCATGCCATTGCTCTTTGAGAAATATTCAACTTGGTGAAACAGGTTAACTGGATGGATGACGTATGGAAGTATGGTTCAATCGCTAGATGCAGGGGGCATAAAAAGGAACAATGGCTGAGTGGTAGAGATCTAGAAATGGTTCATTTCAATCACACCAGAGTTGAGTCTCCATTGGCTTTCCACATTCCATACTTTTGGTGCCAGTTCTGGTCTGAACCAATGAAGCAGTCATCAAGCAGGATTAATTAGTTACAATAACTTGTTTCCAAACTGATGTTTTAAACTAAACTGAGTAGGTTAACAAAAACCAAGCACAAGTTTTCTTGATTTTTTGTTTGTTTTAATTTATAATCCAAAATTGACTAAATGAGAATATCCATGCAATTTGTTCATTATCAATCAATTATAACTTAAATTTCAGCTTAGCCAGCTACTGACTGTAACAAGAACAAAATAAGAATGAGAAAAACAAGCAACATTAAAACACAAGTTGCCCAGTGTGTATTAACCCTTTACCACATTTTTAAGTGTTAAATCTCATATGCCACCAGTGCAGATCCAGATCAGCCTGCACATCCGTGCAGTCTGATCAGGATCTCCACTGTTCGCTTTTCAGTCAGAAATTCTTTTATGGATATAAAAGCGAACAGTGGAGATCCTGATCAGACTGCACGGATGCATGTATATATGGAGTAAAGGGTTAAAGTCAATTAAATACACCAACAATAAAAAACAAAGTTGTTGGTAAAATACAAGAATTTGCAGGGACTTTCTGTTATTTGATAACATAGTTCTTTCTATAAGCATTTTCTAAGCCATGTTGTCAATGTGCTGACAAAGTGGCTCCTCTAATTTTTATCAAAGCAAAAATGGTTTCAACAGATTTAAAAATGTCTTGTTATTCAGTGGGAAAAAAAGAGAAGCAAAGACACTGATAAGCTTTCACAATATACTAAGTACACTTTACATTGTAAAGCAGAACTATCTGTAAATATTTACATGTAAATGACGCCATATTTGTTAGAATGTAAAGGGAACAGACATGTTCCATGCACTGAACATGGCCAACAACTGACCTTGAACAGTCAAATACTACTGAAACTCTTGTTTCTTTCTTTCATAATCTTACAGATTGTTAATTTTACAGATCATTAATCTTATAAAGATTAAACAAAGCTTAAAATAGTACAAAATTACTCTTGTGAAGAGGTTCTATGCATTGACATCTTTGGCTCTGTTAGCATTGACTTTATTTAATGTTCTTTCTTTTACTTTACAACAGTGCACATAATCATTTATAAATTGTACAGACCATGATCAAATTGGAGATCTGTGCTGACTGAGTATAATATTCACATCTGAGTCAGTTAATTATCTACTAACACTCCTTGTAAATTATAAATTGTAGGGTGGACAAGTGAATTTAGAAATTTAGTACGGTTAAGGTTATATCAGCTGTTTGTTTCAGTATGTTGCATGATTATTGACTACTAATTCAGTAGTATTGAAAGAGTGATATTTAAAAGACCATGATCAACACTGCATACTGGCATATCAATACTTTCATGGGGAACTTTTATTAGGTACACAAAAACTGACCAATCAAGGTCCATGAGATATCATGGTCCTCAATAAATAATCCACCAAATGTAATAACATTTCCATTGTTGCCAACTTCAACAAACAATTCAAATGACAATTCATGGTCTGTTTCCATAAGAAAATCAGGTTATATACTAAGTAATCACACCAGCCCAAAGTTTTACATGAAAGAATATGATCTAACAAGAGAGCTTTCAATTAAAAGTAATGTTCCATGATAAAGCTTATAATATTATTAATCTGCAGAGGGACAATGGTTTTCTTTAAACATCATGGGCCAAAAACTATGGACTACTACAGATCATAGTGTTCAAATGAGACACTAACATAGGCCTTTGTGAAAATTACCCATTATCAAGGTACTGACTCATACATAGTCCTTGGTAATGATAAATTCAGTAACGCTATTACCAATTTGATACTTGTAGCAAAATATACACTTTTCAAATGTAAAATAAAAATCATAGCTCCAAGTGTACAAATGTTTAAAAAGCAAGTCATGCTGAGGTTTTTTTCCACGAAAACAAAAAACAAATGAATTTAATGAAAAATGGTGTGGTTTTGCTTCACTACTTGAAGATTAGTTTTTAAGAATTTTTTTGTTTTTGTTTTCCAGGGCTGCACAGGACTGAAAATTACTAGTTAAAAAACAAAACTTTTTTACTTTTTTTTTGACAAACTGATTTCATGTCTTTAATATCCATGTATTTGTTTACACACTCTTACCAACCTTGTCCGTTTTTTTATATAATTCCCATTTTTACACTTATAGTTTTTCATGAACTGAGTAGAGGCAAGACACTTATAAATTTATTAAGGAAAGCCTAAATTGAGTTATGTAGGACTATTAAGCCTAAGAAATGTTAGTGTTTTCCAGAAGGACTTTTCATACTGTACTTTATATAAAAACACGTTTTCCTATTTAAAATGTCTTGCAACTTTCGCTTTTGCCGGCAAGGCTAAGAAGAATATGACTATTCCACTTCGACTAATTGTTGGGAAATATGTGTGTAACATCATATTATGACTAAAGAAGTACTATTTCTAAGTAAGAATTTGTTTAACTCTCATAATTATATATAAGAAGTTTCAATTATGCAAGTTTTTTGCTTCTGTATTCTAAATATGTTATGATAATCTTGTGAAAAAAAATAAACGGGGTTACCCTTCAGGGCCTCAAAAAAAAAATATGTTATGACTCATTTCTTTTTACAGGTAAATAAACAAAAAAAAAACAAATACACATTTCTATTAAGTTTACGCTAGCAATATATGTATACTCTACACATGTAGGTGAACAATAAACATTATCACATCAAAGCAGCACTTAACAAATAAAAACAACACACTTTTTGTGTTAAAAGAAATACTCTATGTTTTTTCTCTACTACTAACTAAACAAATACTGATATCTGAAATTAAAAAAAAATTACCAGTACCTTGCTGCAACTAGAATTC
The DNA here is from genome assembly GCA_012932295.1 of Cyclina sinensis. NCBI lineage: Eukaryota > Metazoa > Mollusca > Bivalvia > Venerida > Veneridae > Cyclina > Cyclina sinensis. Next base: position 1,838,686 of record JAAONU010000019.1, read on the forward strand.
AGTTTCCAAAAATATTAGGAGTATATTTAATGTTAATCAAATAACTGATATAATTAATATTAATTTAATGTAATGTTTTTTTGTTGTTTTTTTCAACATCAAATCTTATTTTCCAGAATAGGTCATAAAAGATAAACAAGAATGGTATCCATAGTGATTCAAATCTGACAGAAACACAAATCTACATTCTCTGTAAGCATTCTTTAAACAAAGTCTAGCGTAATCAAACCAAACTTTTTCCAACTGAATGATACTTTTTGCTATATATCTGCAGCTTAAAAATACAACTGATAGAATAATACCCTTCACCCTTTTACCGTTATAGCTTCATTGCAGATTTGGATGATTTCAGATTTTTCATTTTCGGGAATGAAGTGTAGGCCTGGGCCTACTTCTGAAAATAAGCATGAGAAAAAATTCTTGTAGAGCCAGGTGAGGTTTGTGTGTTCTGCCCCGCAATTTATTTGTCATAGCTCTATAGTACATGTACGCAATTTTCCCTGTTAATATAACTATGACATGACTTTATAAGTGATGTTAATAAAATTATAGTTTGACTACAAGCAAAAAAAATCACAGTAATATAATATTACTATATGTAGAAGTACAAAATTTACATATTTCTACACTGTAGAAAAAAGTGTTCAGACGAACATTTTACAACACAATTACATTGTTAAGTTATCATTCAGTTATAACAAATAATTTCACAAGCAAAAAAAAAAGACTTCTGTTTCAACAGCATACTGTCTATACTGCCATTTAAACATCAACCCTCAAATTTTTGCACCTTGAAAATGAGGTCTTACCTCTAAATTATGTTTGAGTAATAAAAAAATAAATTCCAACAAATATTTAATACTTTTTAGCAAGACTACAACACACTCAATTCAACACATTGTATTAGCATTTATTAATATGCACAATTTTTCTGACCAACAAATCTTTAAATGAGAGGGAGCATTTTTAAAAAGATAAAGTTGAAATAAAATTTGTGCAAAATGTCAGGCAAAGACTGGTGTTTTAACAGGGGTGTAAGTTACAACAGATACACTAAGGAAGTCTGTTCTTTACAAGAAATAATATAGCTATGGAAAAATTGTAACATAACAATCCTAAAGAACTTAACTAGGCATGTAAACAGTTAAAAAAAACAACTGTTACATCAGTAAAATTTATTCAGAACGGATACTTAAAGAATCCAAAAGGAAAATAATTTCTACATGATTTGACAAGTTTCAGAGTAAACTGAAAAAAAACACACATTACTAAAAGCTGAAACAAAATTCTTCATATCAGCTGAACACTAGCTTAGCTTTTTTTGTAAGATCCGATTTTTTGCAGCACTGGAACAAATACAATGCTTTTCAACTCTTACTCTTCTGGAGACAATAGACTCTGCCTTTGCTACCAGTGTAGACCATGATCAGCCTGTACAATGTCATCCATGCAGTCTGATCATGGTCTGCACTATTCGCCATTCTGTCAGGATATTTTCAACAAGTACCTCATTTAAACAACTAATGGATTGGTCTAACTTTAAAGATGGACAAGTCCATTTTAGATAGCATGGTAAGGGTTCATTTTGTTTTATTGCCATTCACTTGATTCATTTAGATTGTATTTAGATGTTGTATTCTAATTAATTTAATTTTAAATCTAATTTTATTGTAATAAATTTTTGTTTAAACTTTTACAACCTTCTTTTGATGTTTGTTTCACTAGGTTCTGACCAGTATCTTCATCAGAAGGAAAAATGTAGGTCAAGGTCAAAGCCTTACCATAGGTTACATACCCATGTTTCATAAAACTGACACTTATCTGTATCATTTTATCACCAATGAAACTTTTTCACAATAAGCATGTGTAGAGAAGGTAGGTATAGATATGCTGATTTGTTTAGATGTCCCATTCTAATCACTGGTATGCAAGAGAAACATGGCAGTCCATTTTCACTCACAAGAACATTTGTGCTAAATTATTTGCAAATTGGTCACAGCAGCTGGAACTCAATAAATTTCACAAATCTGAAAGGAACATTCTGCTTTTGTACAGTTGCAATATGTCCAATGGTGTAAGAGATGTTGTTGGAGGAGGACACTGGACATCAGGTGATCCTAAAAGTTCACTTTAGCCTACGTGATCCTAAAAGTTAACTTGAGCCTAGGTGATCCTAACAGATTACTTGAGCCCATCAGCTCATATGAGTTAAAAAGGTATTAAAAAAGAAACAGACTTTTAGGTACTAAAACAGTATCTCAATTAGTTGACAGTGGGGCTAGTGGGGCACAGTTCTTAATCAGAGGTTAATTGCTGACCCTTATAAAACTGATTACTACTCTTAATGAAAAACAACAATTCATAAAACATTTTTGATACATAAATCTACTACATGTAGACACAAACTATTTACATACAGAAACCTGTGAAATACAAAGCAATGCCACATTTGAAAGCTGTCATTTAAGTAGCAAGATAATACAAAACATATTTCACTAAACAATTATGTATAACATACATGAGCATATAGAATAATGATGTTCAAATACATGTACATCAATCAAACTATTACCCAGTGGGATGTGCAGGGACCAGCTCAGAGGTAAATTATATATTTGTTTTTTTAATCGTTGGGACCAGTTTCCCATATGACGGACCCTCCCTGCAGAGATTAGTTATTTTAGGCTGCGGCGGACAGTGCAAGATACAGGAAGCATCTTGTTCCAGAGACACACCTGGTACTTTCACATTCTCAAAGTTTAGCATCGACATATAGGACTTATGTTCAATCTTTCATCTGAAAGAATATTTGTGCTGATGGAAGAGCAGGGGATCATACTCGAAACTCCTGGATTAGCAGTACAGTGTGTTACCATGGATCAATGATTCACCCCTAGAGGTTGATTAGGGTGAAAAAGTTGTTCTTTCTTACTTTCTCAAGTTTTGAAGATCGACAACACTGACAATCCATGTTTTTGATGTCTGCGTATTCAAAAATATCTAAAACCTCTCAATTTTGTATATAAAACAATGTCCATTTCATATCATAAATAATTTTGCTATTACAATACTTGGCAGTGTTTGAAAAGTTATGTCACCTTGTAATTTTTGCAAATTCATTGATTAAATACTTAATTTTTGCATAACCTACAAAAAATCAGCTTCTTTCAAATATTAAATTTTCTATGACAATCAACCACAAATAAAATATATACTGTCAATAATTCAGCCACTCCTGAATTTTGCATTATCAATGATTACGCCACTTCATAATTTTGAACTGTCATAAAAGTTAAAATTTTGAAAGGTCAGCTTTCAGTCTGTGATCTAAATAGTCAACCAGAGACATATACTCTGAGTCAACAAAAGAGGACTTCCATTTTTCTAAATTTTTTTTCTGTGTTTTTTTTTTCCTGAAGGAGAAGTCACTTCTCCCTAAAATCATATCCTGAACTGATCCCTGGGTATGTACAATAGACATTTCAATATGAACATTTCAGTAAAATGCAAATCTGCATATATATTTAGCTATATACATAAAGTACCATAAAATCTGTTATAAATGCCCCTTAAAGGTGTCACTTTTGTTTACAAAATCAGCGTTTTGTCGAATAATTTCAAAATTATGTTTAAAGTTTTCATGTTACAAGATCTGGATTTTAACCATTATTAGAGTTCCTTTGAGAAGGGGCATTTATAACATATTTTAACAGGAAGTGTTTTGAAAGCTGAAAAACTTTACTTTATTCTGTATATCCCACTCCTCAAAAACAAAGTATACATTTTTTTTGGTATCATATACTTCTTCCACCAATATTATTCTCTATATAAGAATGAAAAACTTTTATACCGGAAATGCTTTCTCTCCTTCCTGTCTACATTAATTGAGGGCTTGGCACAGAACTGGACCAAGTGCTTTCATAAATCAATTATGTTTGGGCCAGTCTTGCACTTAGCTCAAATTATCACACACATATAAATATATATTTACACACACAAAAAAGTATGCCATCTTAAAAATAAGATGAACTTTGTACAAATACATCAAAATCATTACCATTTAAAAAGTGTATCTTGAGATGTAAGACTCAAACATAGTACTTATCAAATAAATGTAACACAACCTTTTTTATAAGTCCATGTTTTCAAAGTTATAAAGAAAAAAGTTCCCTTGACATTCAATTTTTGATCCCAATATCAAATTCGTCTTTTAATATGTAGATTCTTTGAACCTGCTGACAGAGGTTGATTATGCCTTTACAACCAGTGTAGACCATGATTAATTTGCATCGTGGTCTACCCTGTTCAATATTCATTCAGCAAATTGTCAAGAAATTCTTCTACAAATTTCAGTAAGCCTGGCCCAATTGTGAATTAAACAAGTCCTGTTTAAAAATCAAGACAAGAAAGGGATAACTATGTCCAAAGTCATATTAAAAGAAATACCTCCTAGTCTTTTCAGACAAGAGGAAATAATATCATAATGTCCATAGGACAGACAATTCATTTGTTTAATCTGCAAAACAAGGCAAACATGAAATCTTGGACAACCTGTAAGAAGAAAACATGCTACAATAGGACTTGTGTAACAATAACCCTCCTAACAAAAAAACTGACCTATCTTATCCTGAAGTGAAACAACTTCAACAATTTCACTATCACTTTCCCTTCATGGAGATACAATGTACTTGATTGTATCGCTTCTCATAAGCTATATTCCATATTAACAGAAATCAAATGAACATCCTGTCCTAATTACAAAGGACTTTCAAAGTTAACTAGATACTTTTGTAAAACAAGAGGGCCATGATGGCCCTGGATCGCTCACCTGAGTACTTTGGCTGTAGGTTTGCTGTTAAGCAGTATTTCATTTTTTAATTGAAAATATGTAAGTGCCTACAAACCAAATATGTAAAATATCAGTCAATAAATAAAGGCTCTATGACAGAAAGTAGAAATATCTATCATAAGCTATGGTGACCTTGACCTTGACCCAGTGACCTCAAACCCTACCCATAGGTAGACGTCCATGCAAGGAACCTATATACTAAATATCAAAGATATTGGTCTATAAATGAAGGCTCTATGAGGTACAGTAGATAAATCTATTTTTAGCCTCCGTGACCTTTAACCTAATCTAATAATTTCAAAAAGCTTGATAAAGCTTGCCTCATGCCAAATTATAAAATTCTAGGCCTTATGGTTTTAGACAAGAAGATTTTTAAAGATTTTCTTCTATACTGCTATTTAAAACTTGTGACCCCTCGGGCAAGGCCAATAGTGACCCCGGGGACATTTTTCAAACAAACTAGGTAGAGGTTCACTAGACAATGCTGCATACCAAATATCTAAGCTGTAGGCATTGAGGTTTCCAGTAAGAAGATTTTTAAAGATTGCCTTTTTTACATATTAAGGGCCCCCGGGGCAGAGCCAATTTTGACTCCGGGGCCAACATATAAACAATACTGGTAAAGGTTCTCAACACAATACTCCAGACTAAATATCTAAGGTCTAGTCCTATTAGTTTGGAAGAAAATGATTTTTCATGTTTTTCCTATATAACTATAGGTAAACCAAGAGAACCCTGGGGCGTTGCTAATTTTGACCCAGGGGACATTATTTGAACAAACTTGGTAGACATCCACTAGACAATGCTGCATACCAAATATCTAAGCTGTAAGCATTGAGGTTTCCAGTAAGAAGATTTTTTAATATTGCCTTTTTCACATATTAAGGGCCCCCCGGGTGGGGCCAATTTTGACCCCGGGGCCAACATATAAACAATACTGGTAAAGGTTCTCAACACAATACTCCACACCAAATATCTAAGGTCTAGTCCTAAAAGTTTCGGAGAAAAATAATTTTTCATGTTTTTCCTATATAACTTTATGTAAATCAAGAGAACCCTGGGGCGTGGCCAATTTGACCCAGGCGACATAATTTGAACAAACTTGATAGAGGTCTACTAGACAATGCTACATACCAAATATCTAAGCTGTAGGCTTTGTGGTTTCTGAGAAGAAGACTTTTAAAGATTTCCTTTATAAGCCTATGTAAAATCAATTGACCCCCAGGGTGGGGCCTATTTTGACCCAGTGGCTTTGATTTGAAGAAACTTAGTAGAGGTCCACTGGACAATGCTGCACACCAAATATCTAAACTCTAGGCATTGCTGTTTTTGACAAGAAGATTTTTTAAAGTTTTTCCTATATAACTCTATATAAAACAAGTGACCCCTGGGGCTGGGCCATTTTTGACCCAGGAGCCATGATTTGAACAAACTTAGTAGAGGTCTACTAGACAATGCTGCACACCAAATATCTTAACTCTAGGCCTTGCAGTTTCTGATAAGAAGATTTTTTAAAGTTTTTCCTATATAACTCTATGTAAAACATGTGACCCCCGGGGCTGGGCCATTTTTTACCCAGGAGCCATGATTTGAACAAACTTGGTAGAGGTCTACTGGACAATGCTGCACACCAAATATCTAAACTCTAGGCCTTGTGGTTTCAGACAAGAAGATTTTTTAAGTTTTTCCTATATAATTCTAAGTAAAACTAGTGACCCCTGGGGCAGGGCCATTTTTGACCCAGGGGTCATGATTTGAACAAACTTGGTAAAGGTCCACCTGATGATGCTTCATACCAAATATCTAAGCTCCAGGCTTTGTAGTTCTGGAGAAGAAGATTTTTAAAGTTCCAACTTTGAAAATCTATTTTTAGCTCCTGTGGCCTAGAAATGCAATGGACCTGAACCATTTGAACAATTTTGGTAAAGCTTCATGCAAGCAACATTCCTGCCAAGTTTCAGGAAGATTGGCCCAGCAGTTCAGGAGAAGAAGTTGTTTGAAGAAAAAGTTGACGTCGCACGCACGGAAGGACGGAAGGACGGACGGACGGCGGACATCAGGCGATCACAAAAGCTCACCTTGAGCACTTTGTGCTCAGGTGAGCTAAAAACTCATGTCTCCCCCAGCCCATCATTGAATCAGGGGCACAGAAGAGATGACAGAGGTTGGCTAATGGGACGAAGAGAATTCGTCACCTTGGAGCCACAAGTCATGTAACTGACTTTTTTCTAGAAAATCACTTTTTGTCATTTTTAGGTTTGAAATATAACGTTTCACAAGTCACTAAAGTTTGGAAGCTGAATTTTGATAAAAAATGACTTTATTGGCAAAAAATAATACATGTAATTGCAGCTTTTAAATTTGTTGGTGCAAAAACTACAGTAAGTACACTTACGTGAGTTTTTGCACTAAAGTTTCCATTCATGTGTTTATTGTATCAAACATGGTTCAGAATCCATATTGACAATTTTTTAACAAAATTTATGATATAATTATCTTACAAACATCTTTTAAAATGGTTATGCAATGTAGTAACTTGAATTCTTGGAGTTAAAGTTAGTGCAAAAACTATGGTAAGTGCACTTACATCACTTTTTGCGTTAAAAAAATTTAGCGCAAAAAGTCTTGTAAGTGAAAAAGAATGTCTAATTACTTTTTATATTTAAATGAATAAATATAATCATTAAAACCAATTAAATATATCTTCACAGTATGGTGTGGTATTAAAAAGGTTTACTCTAAAACAACAAATCAGTTTTTTGAGTCTCTTGTAAAATTTTTAAAAAAGTCAGTTACAGTACTTCTTGCGCCAAGGTGACAAATTGTGAACTGGAGAATAGGGATGAGTGTGTTGGAAAAAGGCCATGGTATAACAAGGTGAATTATTGTTGCAGAAGAAGAGATATAACAAAACATATATAGAAAAGCTTATATTATAGAAAACTGTGAACAGAGTTATTTCCCAAAACACTTCTCGTTGCAGGAAAAAAACAGCGATAATATGGCAGGAACAAGGCCAAATCTTGTAATATTAGCGATCACCCTTTTTGTTTTGAAGCCAAAACGAGCTTGAGTTTTTAAGCTAAGTATCAAAGAAATGCATTTTGTCAAAGTTTTAAGAGGGTCAATATCAAAGGAAATGTGCTACTGATTAAAAACAAGAGAGCAGTGATGGCCCTATATCCCTCACCTGAGAAAGATTGTTACAGAAGTTACATTTCTATTATTCCTTGCTCTAACTTCCAAAATTAGAAAACAGGTCAGTGTTTCTGAGAAGACGGTCAAAGTTTTCTATATAGTTGTATAGTTAAAACTTGGCCAACCACTGTCTGCCAAGTTTTTTTATGAACCAAAATTGCTTGAAGAAATTCAACAAAAGCCACCACAGGATCATTTCTGATGGAGAAGTATGGACAGTCACCCATCAGAACAGCTCACCCTTGAGTACTTTGCACTCAGGTGAGCTAAAAAAATCTCTGGACTACTATATAAACATTTTTTCTGTTACTCTTAATTTGAAATACTTGATCCATACAAACATTAAAAAAATTATTTACATAAGCTAAGAAATTAAAACATTTCTCCATGAGCTTATTCTGACAAAAATATAGAATAAAACCAGGTTCAAACCTGTTTTAAAATCTGCTATGTTCAAATGTTGAAAACAAAAACCATGACACAAAAACAGCTGCATTATACAAACATTAAATAACAATTAATAATGTACACGATTCAAATTTCGAAAGTACTAATTATCTCGTTATGTCCCTGAAATGACAATGTTATATATACATATATATGTAAAAAACTACTAACAAATCAAAGCATTTACACTAAAAATTATAAGAAAGTTATGTCCAATCCTTCGTGTAGCAACATGAAAGGATATTTAAGGGGTGTTTTAACACAATACATGAAAAGTTATGTACACTCCAATATTACTAGGGCCGGGAATTATATTCGAATATTCGAATATTCGATCTACTACAGAATATTCGAACATTGAAAAACGAATACGAATATTCGAAAAAAAGAATGTTTTGATTTTTTTTTCTTTTTTTTTTACTTTCAAATTTCAAAGATCGTAAATTAAACCCTTGACCTTCACTTGACCAGGTGTTCATATGTTTGTATAACGCGTGTCAACGATTATCGCCAATTAACTGTGAAAAGTTTGGGGTATAGTAGATCAAAAGGGCACCCCGTTTCACAGTTTGTAATTTACCTGTTTAACAGTTTATAATGCAAATTTTTCCGACTTTAATTATCTTACTTTATTGTTTTCTGTGCTTTAATCTTTCCGATCAATCGATAATTGCCTTAATTTTTGTGAAGAAGAATAAATCGGCACGTGTTAATCATGCTAGAACAATCGACCAATCGATATTCATCACTCTAAAATTAACTCTATTTCACCCGGCAAAAAATCTGCAAACAATGTTTGCAAAAAGTTATTGGTTCCGAGTAGAGCCAATAACTTTTTGCAAACATTGTTTTCAGATTGTTTTTTTTAAAAGGATGATTTTGGACGTATCTTTCTCACTCTGTTGAAAAAATCAAAAGTCAATATATCACAATGCCGTCCCGTGTTTGGAATTACTTTTTACGTTCTATTGGATAGTTTTGTGCAACAATGCACGTTAATGATTACTGTAATCAAGTACTGGTGTGACCCAGGAACAAATGATAAAAGCTGAAAGACTGCAAAAGGAGGGGAGCATAAACAAAAATTCAGCTTGTTCGTAAGAGCCTACGATGATTCATATTACTGTCAGTCAAGTCACGTGAGTTACGTCCCGTTAATAAGACAAATGATCAGCAGCCGGATAAACTGACAATCAAATTATGAATTTATTGCAAAAGTCAGAATATAAACATATATATATCGATTTACAATCAATAAAACAAAAAATTTGACATAGTAATAAAGGTCTTCTTGATTGTCGATTATTCCAAGCATATTGAAGTAGTATAGTATTCGACCTAATCAATTTCGGATACTACGTAAAAAGATATTGGAACAAATTTTGTAAAAACGAATATTCGAATATATTCGAACATGGAAAACGAATATTCGAACATCAAATTCCTTATTCGTTCCCGGCCCTAAATATTACTGTTACAAAGCATGCTTCAAGGAAAGGGGAAGTAAATCATGCACCGAAAATATGCATCAAAATCACCATCTCGTAAAGAGCTTAAAAATGAGCTCATGAACTTTTACACCTATTACACAGTATCAGTTACTCTGTCATTAAAAATAAATCCGACATTACAAAATTTACAACTAAACAAAAAATATGTTATTTCAGTAATTCAGTAAGATGGATTGTCAATAGAGGTGAAGTAATAACTGAATAACTATCTCATCTATTTAAGGCTAGCAGACGAAATACTGAGTTCTATCAGTGAGATTATATTCCATATCACCCTGTGATGGATACAGATTCTATATCAGCCAGAGTAAAATTGCCAGAACTACCTTTTACATAATGTTCTTTGAACTTTCAGTTTTACAGTCTACAGAGAGCTTTATTTTCTTTTTATTACAAACTGCTACTTGTCAAAACAAATTAACAAGGTAATTCAATCATTTGTAATTACATTCAAAGAAATCTGTCATTAAACTGAAAATTTTTAGGCAAGATGACAAGCAACAAATTATTCAATTATATCACTTTTCAATGAGATATGTTCCATACCCTATAGATATATTAAAAAAAAACAAAAACAAAAAAAAAACTCTATTTATTCTTACAAACAGACTTTTAGCATTTGTTTCCTATGGAAACAAAGCCTTTTCAATAAAACAAAATGAAAACCTCTGACATACAAAAAGTGTAATCGAAAAGTAATTTTTGGAAAATTAGTATCCAGCCAAGTGTTTACACAGTTTAATCATAAGCAGACTTCTCTGCATCTCTTGTTTTATACACTTTCTTATGACAATTTCTCCAAATAACTTTACTTAAATCCTTTCATGGTTAAATAAATCACCCATTCGTTCTGAGCCTGTGTTTGCCGTCCTTGTAAATGCAGATTTCCACCTTTGTACTTCTAAATTCTTACCTAAGCTATTTCTAATTTGTCATGGAAGTTGTCTGATGTTCTGAATCTGGAAATAAATAAATAAGTAAGTAAATTATTTATTATAGGGTCATGTACAATACTTAATAAGAAACAATACTGAAAAGCAAATAAATGTTACACCCTGCCCAGTCAGATTGAATATACAATTCTAAACTTATACAATTATCAGATTGTCTGATTTGCTGGTCAGTTTGTAAAAATCATGAGACACGTTACTTAAACATTTCAGTAGAGTTTACTATTTATGGGTACATGATATTTCATCCTATATACCTTTGACAAAACTCTGCCCCACTTAAAAATGACATGAGACCTTTGAAAAAACAGGGAATACAAAAATTATAAATTTTCTTAATTAATTTTGAAATCATTACATGTAAATAAACTCACCCATCAAAATTCGAACAGGCAGGTTTAACAATTCATGGTATGTTCTTCAAATACTCGGAACGCATTGAGCTGTCAATTATCTGAGCCTGCTGGAGCTCTTGTTCTTTCTGTAAATGATACAACAAATGCTGCATGTAATTTTTATTGATTTTTAAGGTTATTTTGCTCGTTTTCATGAAATAACAAAACTTTAGAAACATTATGAAAATGTTTTAGCAATAATTTTGAAATGGTCTCAATTTACATGATCCTCTATCAAGGAGAGCTTTGACCAGAGTGAAGCTTAAATATTTGCAAAACAATCCTATAAGAATCTGTTGCAGGTGTTGGAAGTGTAATACATATATACCTGAGGGATTTTACAATAAATTTGAGTTGGGCTTGAACCAATAATTCCTCATAAGTGATAGATTATTAATTTAAAATGGACAAAGACCAAAACACAGCTATACTTAGTTTCAGATCAAGTTATGCTTAGTTAACATCAATGAATTTATCTACACTAACACAAAGGCTCTTAAAACAACAAAGAGAGTGGCTAAATTAATACAAGGCCAATTTACTGCTGAATCTGATTTTGGCCTTAAAGAATTATATTTGTATACACCTTTATAGAATCTAAAATGAGATTACGTTTTATATATAAATAATCTATGTTGGTTTTGTGGTGTAGTATATATCTACATGTACCAAAGACAAAGACATTTTACACATACCAAGGCAATCTGCATCTGTACTGCCTGCAACTTCACCGTGAGCTTTTCATCCTCGGTGCTTGCCTTCTTTGCTTTCTGTTCCAACAGATTCAGTTCTGTTGTCCTAAAAATGACAGTTTTATCACATGAATGATTCTCAAGCACAAAACAAAAGACAAAGAATTAAAATAAAGTTAACTTAGGTAATTTGATGCAGCACACAACATATGGAATTGAATGTGACTATTAAGAATATTTTGTTTTTACTTAAATCCATACGATCAACAGTACATGCAAAAATAGCATTCCTTTAACAACAACTTATAAATAATTACAAACTAAACTATATGATAAAATGGTGGTTATTTTCAAAAGAAATTAGTTCTTGGAATGTTTTTGTAAATCTATGAAAACTGCCTAAAACAAGCAAATCAACCATGTTTCCAACACTTAAATGACTTTATTCTTTTCAGGCTATACTCACTAATAGAATATTTACTTACCATAATGAGTATGACTTTTCATAAGCAGTCAAGGATGATGAGGATTTGTTCCTTGGTTTAATTTGACCGTCTTCTGTTGGTGTGAATCTGCTTGGGACTTTCTGTGTTGTTGGTAATGGAGGGCCCTCAAGAGGAGTCACTGCTGTTATTGGTACAGTCTTTGATGCCTAAATATAAAAAAATGCACAACTTCCAATGCTAACAATCATCAGCATTATCATTGTAGGAATACACAAGTTACCCAAATTTAAAACCCACATGAAATCATTCATCTGGGTTCCAGCAAGTAACCAAAAAATCTCTACTCATCATGCCATTAAGAACTGTTGATCTGCAACTCATTTTAAAGTAAAACCTCTGTAATCACAATCTTTGACCCAGTGGACCAAATATCAGGGCAGTCATCTTCTTATCATGATTGACCATACTTTTAACTGATTTTTCTAAATTGGTTCCCAGGTGCAGGCCCCCTTGAGTTTGACCTTGGATCCAGTTCAGCCCTAAAATCATAAGGGTTCATCTCTCAAAAATCTTACCAAGTTAAAGGTTTGGTTTTTTCTGCAGTAATCATTTGGAAACTGTAACATCTGATTTTGTACAGAATTGGAATGCTCTTAATTTACAGTATGCCCCTTAAACTCTGCGCTGAAAAGGCAGATCCCTAAGTCAGCAAGTTAAACAAGAGGGCCATGATAGCCCTGGATCACTCATCTGAGTAATTTGGCTGTGGGTCTGCTGTGAAGCAAATGTCAGAAGCAATATTACATTTTCCGAATTGAAGGATATTTTAAACAAGTGGCTTGAAAGCAGATGTCATTTAAAGCAAATCTATTTTTAGCTATGGGTGCCATTTTGTGCAGCAGAATGGAACCATTAAGCAATATTTAATAGAGGGCTTTATAAAGAACTTTTCAGTGAAAATTGGTGAAAAATGACCCTGCAGTTTATAGGAGGTGATGTGGTTTGAATTTTTTTAACTGTTTGAGCAATTAAGAAAAATGGCAATATTAGGAACATTTCTTTTAAGTTTGGTTGAAAATAACCTTTTGGTTTGTCATTTAAAGCCAAATATTGAAGAAATCTATTTTTAGCTCTGGTGGTCATTTTGTGCAACAGAGCATAACCATTTGAGCATTTTTTAATTAGGACTTTATCAGGAACATTTCTGTGAAATTTGGTGGAAAATGACCTTGCAGTTCAGGAAGTGATGTCATTAGAATTAATTTTCTATTTTTACCTTTTGCAGCTCTTATGTGCAATGCAGCAGAACAGTTAGTGCATTTCAGAAAAGGGCAATATAAAAAATATTGTGAGAAGATGTCATTTGAAGCCAAATAATATGAAAATTTATTTTAAGCTCTGGTGGCCATTTTGTGCAAAGGAGCGGAACCATTTGAGCAATCTTAATAGAGGGCTATGTAAGGAACATTTCTGCGTAATCTGGTGGAAAATGAAGTTTAGAAGATGTTGTCTGAACTTTTTTTTCTATTTTTAGCTTTTGCAGCCCTTATGTGCAATGGAGTAAAACAGATCCAGCAAGTTTAAAAAAGGGCAATATAAGGAATATTTCTAACAAGTTTGGTTGACAATGGCCTTGTGGTTTTAGAGGAGATGTCATTTGAAGTAAAATTATGATGATGATGATGGACGACTGACAATCCCAATTGCTCACCTTGAGCATATGCTCAGGTGAGCTAAAAACAGATTGAATGATTTTTATGTAAGCCAACAGCTAAATTAAAAAAATACTCCCTAAGCTCGAGAATGTCAGATGATTTCCACATGAAATAAATGACTGAATTTCTTTGACATAAGAAAAGGACATTAAGAGTCCAGTATATTACAGTTTACTCAGAGAATCAAAAAGCCCTAAGCTGGGTAACAAAAAAGGTCAGAAGTTAGTTAACTGGTTCAGTCCTTACATCTTCATCAGCTACAGCTTTGACAGGCTGTGTATTCTGTGGTACATTCTTGTTCACGCTGCGTGAGATCGGGCCATACTTGGAGATTATTGGTGAACCCTCTACAAATGGTATGTGGTCTTCTTCAGCTGAACTTTGGAAATCTGTAAGGTAAAAAAATGTTACAGAAACTTCACTTTTTCAGAGCTAAGTGTAAAACTGCTTTTTAATCAGGGCTTCATAACACCAAATAAATTAGACATATTAACCTTCTGCAACATAATGTAATCAGAACATAGACGTATGACTTTAAGCATTTCAGCTTCAATTCACTTTTAGCTTCTGTCTCTTTCTTTTTCAGAAAATAAGGATGACAATATTTACTCACTAGAATACTGTGAGGAGGAATATATCTGTGGAGTGTTTCCATATGCGTCATAGGTTGCTGATGAGGTAACATACGATGAAGTTGGGGTAACGTCCAGAGCTGTAGCTGTAACAGTATTTGATGGCCAGTAACTTGCTTTACTTTTTGACTTTTGCTCGTGATCTCCAGAATAACTAACTGTCTGTGGTACTGACATTCGAGCAGAACTGAGACTAGTTGTCACATGTGAAGCACTGGAATATCCCAACAAATAGTTGTCACTGTTACTGTATGACTGACCACTGTTATTTTGTTTTGACGAGCTACTGACATATGTTGACGGTCTTGAACCAGAACTTCCACTACCTGATGACATCTTAGTGCTATATGACATGGACTGGCCATAAACTGAAGCACTTGTGCTGTAAACTGGTTCAGCTCTATGACTGTTTGTCATACTTCTTGATGGTTGACTTGCTGGCTGATAGCTGCTTGTGTATGGTCCTGTTAACATACTTGAAGTCAATTTTAGCTCCGAGTGACTGCTGCTTATTGAAGATGGACAAGGGGTGTTTGGGGGAGTTGTCATTGGTGAATCAAGATTCTGGGTGACATCCTTCCAATATGGAAAATCTTTATCTACATTATTCCATTTAGGTGAACTCTCAACCTTCAAAACAAGAAGAAATAAGAAAGTAAAACAGCATTCTTGAATCTGGATAATTTAATATTTCTGAATTGCCATATTCCTTTAGTTCAAAATTTGTCTATGCCCGTACATATTCCTGTTTACAAAATCTATCAACACATGACTTTGCAACATGTTCCTGTACAATAAGCCATAACTACTTAGTAACTAAAACCACTGCTTTTTATACTTTATAGCACGACCTAATACAAGAAGCCAGATATAAAACTAGCAATTCACCGACTGCAAGCATACAAACCTGGCTGGGCTTATAAGTAAATTCATAAGCATGTGCACATGAACATAAGCAATGTATAATCAAAACTGATAGTTAAAATTCTTTCAACCATAATGAATATTGCTCACTTCAAAGATTTCTGATGAGTAATATTTTTAATATACTTTTCATTTCAATTTCTATCAAGTAAACTGCTGGATTTACTACGCCAAACTCGGACAAATAATTGATTGGCTGATTGTGTACTCGCTGACATCCCTAACTTTCACTAATATGGTTAATTTACCTTCGCATTACTGCTGGGTACTGTTTTACTACTCAAGCTGGTCAATGGTTTCTTGTGGCTGTATGCCTCTGACTGATTAGGCTCAACTCTATGGCTATCGGATTCTAGAAGTTATTCAACAACAATAATGAAATAAACATATGAACTTAGCAAATATCAAATTTTTTTTTTTCTTCGGGACTATAACTGACATGATTTCAGCAGCTGTAACAACATACTCGTTGAGCCCAATGTTAATTTTGTTGACTGTGATAACTTACTATTCTTCAACCAAACAATTACAGAGAATTTAAAAAGAACACGAAAATGATTTGAAGTATATGCAAATGTATAAAACATTTCTGACAAGCTTAGGGCCATCCATCCAGACATCATTACTTCTTGATCTTGAAAAAATGTATTACAACAGTGAACTTCAACATACTTGCTGAACACTGAAAGCAGGTAGGGACATATGGAAAAAATTATGCTAAAGAATAAAATCTTCTCTGTATAAATAATAGACTAGTGTCTCTGAATCCAGTGATGAGAAACATAGATAAAAGCTTGTGTCCTGAAACAGACAGCCAGATGGACAACATGAGTCAGGCAGATGACTCTTCCATCTTTATCAGACTAAGACCGACTAAATGTTGTTTTACACTGACCACTTGACCTACGTATATATGATAAAATGCAGAACCTTATAATTCTTTACTTTGACTTCCTACTTACCTGAATATTTCAGTGTTTTAGCTGTCCATGATGCCATTATACTATCATTAACAGACCTAGGTGGAACCCCTGATATAGCCCCTAATCTCTCAAAGATCTCGCCATTTGTTGGGGCTGCTTTCTTTAAACTGAAGGGGCCTGTATCAAGGGGCTCTGGGTGTTGCAGGGTGCTAGCATATACTGTGGCTTCTTTCAATGATCCATCACTAAATTCTTTGAAAGCTTGGGGTTCAAACCTTTAAGATTAACAGAAAATGAAAGTAACACATTTACTTTGCAAAGAACTATATATGTGAAAGAACAATTCAACAATACAGTTCACAGCTCCTAAGTTAAAGATCCTAGAACTTGGGTCCCTAACTCAATCAATAACTTTGCAAGTACAGTCCAAATGTGAGTCTGGACATACACTTTATTGTCTCTACAGAATTTTGCTTTTTATTTAATCACAAAGAAAGACTTTGCCACACAATGAAAAATGTGACTCTAAGAAAAAATGAACATACCTGTCAGAAGTTTGAGGAATCACATTTGACCAGCACTTGAAAAGATTTGATAATCTTTTACAGGGGTGAGCATTTGATTAATTTAGGTCTACATCAATTAATTTATATAAACGCATCAGCTTATACCTGAAAAGATTTGGTAGACTTTCCGACAGTTCCTCAAGCTTGTGCTCATGAGCTGTGGCTTCCTTGTTTATCTCCTGTAACTGTTGAATCAGCGAGTTCCGCTTCTCCCTCAAGTTGTTCAATGATTGTCTCTGTTGAAATCAAACACAAGACTCATATTTTATCTACATATTTTAAACAGATTGATGGGAGATTTCTTATAACTTACCGGTATGTGAGTTATTAACTGTGACTGAGTTCTGATCAGGATGTCAAAGTCACAATCAAATGCAGCTGATGCATTGCAAATTAACAACCTTGCACCTTAGGGTAAGAAATCCATTGCTCCACCCATAAATTACTGCTACTTCTAAATGATTGAAGGTAGTTTTTAACTTTTTTTTCTCTCTTACATTTCCTACAACAGTAATGGTAAATGTTTTTTAAGCATCAGTTCTGGGAAGAAAATCACCTGATTTCTCTCCACTAAAATGCAAACTTTCTCAACCTGAGACTTACTAGAGCTCAAGTTCAGTACGTTACACTTATAGATAGTAGTTCAAAAGGTAGTCTAATAAGTTTTGGACAGTACTACAAATAGAGAAAATATTATAACAGTCCATTAATCAATGTGAATGGATTTTTCAGTTTGGCTGTGTATTAAACTGATGAGGTCTAATTAGGGATGGCAACGGTTAACCGGTTAATCAGTTAACCATTCTAACGTTCAATTATTGGTTACCAATTTCACTAACCAGTTATTCCAAAATAAATAAATAAATACTAAATAAATAAATAAACAAATAAATAAATAAAAAATAAATTAAAAACCACAATTATAAACCCCCGTTAATTCTTCCAGAACAGGTGTTGCAAGTGAGTGTCAGTCGGTGTATCTGTTAATTGTGTAAACAATGCAGGTGTGACAAATCGCTTAAAATACTTCTATTAACACGTTTTTGTTGACAATTAGACTATGCGTTAATTGCCTGTGACAGTTACTTTGACTGCAGCAGTATAACTTCTGAAGTTGTAAGAGGCACCGTCGTCTTTGAAAATCGAAGAATGTGCCGACCCTTTTATGCATTTTAGATACCAAAAGGTCCAAAGGTATTTTTTTAGCGCAAACTACCTCTTGATATTACTCTTAACTGAATAATCTATTACTTTTTCAACATCAGCGGATGGCAATGAAAACAATATATTTGAACATGACAAATCCGCAAATATGTATTTAAAAAATTAATTTCATGCACAGGCTTTTCATGAAATTAAGTCGCAAAAAAACATGTTTTGATGTTGTTCGTTTGGAACTGTCCATTAACAGAAGTCAATGAGGTGAAGTGCTGAACATGAAAGTAATTGGCCTATAACTGACCGTGGTTTCCATAGTCAGAGGCCGGAATCATCTGCTAGTGACTTTTTCTAATGGCTAACCATTCACAAGAATAAATGGTTAACCGGTTGGCAAAATCAGTAACCTTTGCTGTCCCTAGTTCTAATGCGCAACCAAACAGTCTGATCCAGACCACAGATCAAAACCATTATTATAGCTTTCCTTTTAATTTATACTGATCATAATTATCCAACCTGCATAAATTACAGATATAAAAGCACAACTTTTTGTAGCCTACAATGTATTAACATGTTCAATGCAACTATGATGATGCATGTTACATGAAAGACAGGTAAGTTACATGTAGCTGAGGTATAATACAGCACTTCTACTCCCTTGCCTCTCAGCTCGCTTTTATGATGACAGGTTAGAGTGTCTGCTAAGTAACTGAAGGTACCCGAGTTCAAACCCAGCTCAAGGCAAGTTGATTTTTCTGGGTTAAAGTTGGTGCCCAATGTAAATAACTCATGAGTGTAGATATGATGACACCCTTAGAAAGTCCCCTAGACAATCAGTACTCCAAAATTTTGAGGATGAATTCTGAGCACAAGGTGTATGTAGCAGAGGTATAATAAGGCACTTCAACTCCCTTGCCTATCAGCTAGCTTTTATGGCAACAGGGTAGAGTGTCTGCTTAGCAATAAAAGGTACCCGAGTTCAATCCCATCTCAAGGCAAGTGGATTTTTATGGGTTAAATACATATAACATATGTAATAATGACATACACAGTAGACAGACATAATGCAAGTGGAATATATAATTTAGTTAGCTTTATTTATATTTTCTCAAGTACTTCGTGAAAAGAAATTTGTAGGTATGCAATAAATACTATAATATGGAAATGTTTCAATGAAAAATGGTACATGTGTATCTTTTTATTATGAACCTTTATTATCTAACTTATTTATAATAAGAGCACCGCTTGGTGGAGCATTATATGCCTGAAGGGTGTTTTTTTTTAAAGTATGATGCATTTGTGATATAAGGGAGGAAACCATAGGCTTTAATATTAAATGATTTGCTTTAAATTTTGATTTCTTTTACCTTTGACCTACTGACTTATTCAATCAATGTGTGTAACCATTATATGAATTTTGAAGTCTCTATGACAAATGGTTGTCAAGTTACAGAGTGTAAATGATTCTAAACATTTAGGTCACTGTGACCTTGACCTTTGACATACTGACCCCAAAAATGTATAGGGGTCTTCCACTCAATGTGTGCAATCATGATATAAAGTTTGAAGTCTCTAAGGCCAATGATTGTCAAGTTACAAGGCAGAAATGGATTTCAATGTTAAGGTCACTATGAGCAGTGACCTTTGAGCTACCGACTCCAAAATCAATAGGGGTCATCCACTCAATGTGGGCAATAATCACATGAAGGTAAAAGACAGTAGGTCAAAGAGTACTAAAGTTATCCTCCAGAAACCAAATAGCTAACAGACGGATGCCCTAGCCATAACATAATATGCCCCCTTTGGGCATATAAAACGGCTTAAGCAATACTTATGAAATTTGTCTTATATTTTTCTGTGCTGTAATATATGGCCATAGTAGATTTAGGGCACAAAATTCAACAGGTACATAATGAAAATCTTGCCCCTTGCTAAGAAAATTGAATTAAAATTAAAATTAGTAAAATACATACATATAATTTTGCATTTGGTTCTGAAAGAAGAGGAATTGGGGGTGTTTTTGATGCATTCAAGGCTGCAGATGCTGGTACAGAAGTGAATGATCCATTCTGAAAAAAAAGAATAGAATTTGAAAATGGCAAAAACAACATTATGTAATCTATAAACATGTGAAACCATTTAGTTCAAGAGAATGATAAGGGTACAGTAAGCTGACAAGGCAATTCGACTCCCTTTACTAATTGCTAGCTTTTATGGCAGTGTGGCATTTTCTGCATAGTGAATTAAAAGTCCCAGCTTAAGATTAATTTTTACAGGTTACATTAAATGGTGCCCAGTATAACTTATGATTTTAGAAGAAAAGACTTCAATAAGAAGTCCATATCATAAACATACTCCTTGAATTAGTTGATAAAATGTGTGGAGGAGGAGGATGCATGCAGTACAGGTATACATTCTTGGCTGAAAGTGAGATATAATATTTAGCAGCCAATGTGTCATTTCATCAGCAATACATGTCATTTTAAAATAATTTTACCAGGAAATTCCAAAAATTAGGTGTCATTTCCATATCATTTCAGAAATTTAAGTAGCCACTGGCTATTTCAGCTGTAGGTACCACTACAACATAGACCTCCTGCCTATCTAGTGGCTATTTATGCTTTAAGTAATGCAAACTACCAATTAGCATTATTCAACATTGTCTTCCTTGTAAACTAATAAACTAAGATACCAAGATTCAGCAAGGGGCAGTATATGCCCTAAAAGTATAAAAAGTGAAGTCACTGGAGAGTTTCACCCCTGGTGGAATTAGAATCAGCAACCTGCTGATAGTGAGTTCAAAATTCGAAGCTTGTTTACCACATATTTAGTATATTAATGTTCAGTGTAGACTGGTACTCACCTTCTGTGAGGTTTTATCTTTACTACTGTAGTCTGACTGAGAACTCAACCAGTCTTCCTGCTCATCTGACAGCTGCTCTTGGCTGCTTGGCTGACGTTTTAACTGTTCATTATTTTTCTGCTGCTTATTTCGTTCTGCAGGGCTACAGTTATAATAATCTGACACGCCTTTTTCACTCTCGTCATCACCTTCATCATCATCATTAATACTCCATTCCGGCTGTGGTTCTTCTGCAGCATGCTTCACCTCATTCTGATATGAATAACTCTGTTCTTCAGAGAATTTCTTTGTCTTGGATGAATCACAAGAATTTTTACTTTCCTGAGTCATACTAGTCCGATAACCATTATGATACTGCTGTTTGTTAGTAGACTTAACCTGATCAACTGAGTATTTTGTTGTCTCTTTTCCCAAGTTTTGTTTGTTTCCAGACTCTATTTTTGTTTTATCAGTATGTTTCCAACTCGTGTCATTTTCGTTTTTGTGTGTATCACACAAGTGTCGCCTGCGTTGCTCCTCTTCATCTCTCTGACTACAAATGCAACACTTTTCTAACCCATGAGATCTGCTATCATGACTCAGCGCTCGGGCCATTCCTGGTTTCCAGGGCTCAGCAAATGGGTTCAGAGAGGTGTAGTAATTATCATACTGCATCTGAGAACTGTCATGAGGCATGAACCCTTGTTGGTAGTAAGCCATAAATGGGTGTATCGGAGGGTATGGGTATTGCCCATACATCATTGGGTGCATTGAAAATCTCGGTCCCATCATTCCTGCACCTGTTTCAGTATATAAGATTAACACACTTTACATGGAAAAATCACAAATTCTAGTAATGGATACACTGTCTCACAACAAAAGAACATTTCTTTCTTTGACAAAGATCAGAAAAACAAGTGAGCAGGTACAACAGGCAGTACCAGTCCCAGTCAAGATAAGTCAGTAAAAAAATTAATAGTGACAGCATCAAGCTTATAATTTTTATGCAGCTCTTTATCTGAACACAGAAATTCATAGCCTAAGCACTGATACTTAGCCTTATAACAGGACCCCCAATGTACATGTATTTTACAACTTTCACTTCTACAGCCAGTAGAAATAAGCAGAATGTAAAATCAAAACTAATGCATGAAATCTCAATAATTTACTGCTCAGAAAAGCCAAAACTATACTCTAACCTTTACCTTTGAGCAGCAGGCTATGTTCTTAAAATACAATCATTACATACAACATGCAATCTTGTTATGGTACAATTTGAACACAATGATTTTATAATTATTCTAAGCATGACAAATTATGGCCAAGAGAATCAGAATTACGCTTTTTTCCAATCCACTATGTCAATCTGATTCCTAGTTTAATGGCCTTATCTGGCTCCACAAAACATCAACAGCAAAGCTTCAATAAGAGAGATTAAAATGAACTAAATGAACAGGTTAACACAAGAGGTAAATATTCTGCCACATGAGAAAACTCAATTAGTACCGTGCCTTTAACTTTATTAATACAAATAAAATTCTTCAAACCTGGAGGGGCATAAGGTGGCATGTATGGGTACATCATTCCAGGCATCTGAGACATGTTTGGAGGAACTGCTGGTGACCCTCCTTGCATAACTGCACCTGGCTGCATTTCCAGATTGACAGGTTGCTGCATTAAACCCTGTGGATTGGCTGCAACTGGAGGTTGGGGTGGGACCATTCCATGAGGCACATCCTGCTGTAGAATGACATTACTTCCTGCTGGGATGGCATTTCCTGCTTGCACTATGGCAGTATCACCATTTGGTGGTAAGGGCGCTGATGGAGAACCTCCAACAGGTGGTTGTAAAGAAGGATCAACAGGTGTGACATATCCAGGAGAAGGCATGACAAAATTAGCAGTGGGTGTGCCTGGATGTACAATGTTATCAGTGGGTCGACCCATTCCACCAGGTGATAACAACATTTCTACTGGTTGTTGGACCACATTACCTGTAACATCAACAGGCATACCATCTACAACCTGACCTGCAGGTGTTTCTATGGGTGGCTGAACTAACTGTGGAGTGGGAGGAGCTAAATGTTGGGGTGGTGTAATCTGTGGAGGTTGAGCCAATTGTGGAGGAGGACCAGTAAGTTGACCTCTGCATTGTGAATATGTTAACCTGCCATCGTTTCTAGGAAACTTGGATCCATCACCATCAATGTTTTCCATTCTTGACCTGAAATGTAAATAAAATGTTTAAAACAACTTATGTCACATTGAAGATTGAATGTAAACTGCCTCCTAAGGTTCTTAAAAATTCTTACACCATAAAGATGAAATAAGGATGTTACAGTCAAATGAGATTTTATGAATTAAATGGTCAAACCTATACACTATATAGCCTTTCCTGTATCTTTTTATCATAAAATTAACTTTTTTCTATAGAAACCATATCAAACTTTGGGTGCTTGTCTATGCATCATAAGGGTCAGGTTTCAGATCCAGTACTAGCATTCGCCATGTGGTTTAACAATCAGTGAAATAAGCCACATCTCAAAGCATACAAATCAATGTGCACAAGATTTCAAGAGATACAGAATTTTTTATACAGACCTATCTTCACTATTGTAACTTCCAGGGCCTCGAACTGTCTTCCTACTTTTCTGCCTGTACCTGAAAACATCTAAGCTTTCAGGACTATTGTAACATTTTTTACTGGTTCTAGAACCAGAATGCATGTTTATAAGCAAACTATATTGATTAATTTAGTTTAAACTTATCTACATGTATTTTACAGTTAATTGGTAAACACGTTTTTGAAACTTGTAATAATCCTTATCAATGACTGCTTCCTTGGTTTAAACTTGTGTATAAAGTGTGGAATTCCATGAAATTAACAAAAACAATAAATAAAGTTTCTCTGCATTCTACAAATCTTTCTACAAAGTAGGGTGTTCCTGTTCACTGAGAAGTATTTAAATCCTCAGAGCAACCCTGTCTGATCTTTGTTAAATATGCCAGTTAAGATTTTAAATCAAAAACAACGAAACATAGGTCAGTGAAATTTAATTTTTAACAGTTTCTTTAACCCCAGCTAAATGATCAAAATCATTATTCTTTGTCCTGGACCTGACTGTTTAGAACAAAAAGATCTTTGAGTAGAGTTTTTTCAGCAGTGTTCACAATAGTTTTTTTTTAACTTGCAAATCAGAGGAAGAAAAGTTTTATCTCTAGACACAGAAAAGACAAGACAGGAACCACTAAAATAAACTAACAGAAAGATTCCTGTCCAGACAAAATATCTCCTCACAGACCACAAAATGAAAAAGAATTAAATGACTCACTTTTCAAGTTCGACTTCTGAATGGGCGAATGTGCAGCTATTTGCCCGAGGGCAATGTCCACGCTCCATGAAATCCCGACAAAAACTTGTTTTATAGCGAGCAGTAAATGGCATAGTGAGATCAGGCTTTCGAACTCCAGCACTCTGAAGAAATCTTACTAAGCCCTCTATTACTGTCTTAACAGCCCGCAGAACACCATCTAAGTTCTCCCATGTGGGACTTGGTACATCTAAAAAAGCAACAAGAAATAATAAAAAGTTGAAAAGAGAACATGACTTGTCTATTTCAGTATTAACTATAGAGCTTATAATCAGTGTATTACAGTGTTAATAGAGAGCATGTGGGCAGTGTATAACAGTTTTGAATACAGAGCCTGTGTACAATGTTGAGCAGAACTCATGTGGTCAGTGTATAACTGTTGAATACAGAGCCTGTGTACAGTGTTGAGCAGAACTCATGTGGTCAGTGTATAACAGTGTTGAATACTGAGCCTGTGTACAGTGTTGAGCAGAACTCATGTGGTCAGTATATAACAGTGTTTAATACTGAGCCTGTAAACAGTGTTGAGCAGAACTGATGTGTTCAGTGTATAACTGTTGAATACAGAGCCTGTGTACAGTGTTGAGCAGAACTCATGTGTTCAGTGTATAACTGTTGAATACAGAGCCTGTGTACAGTGTTGAGCAGAACTGATGTGTTCAGTGTATAACTGTTGAATACAGAGCCTGTGTACAGTGTTGGGCAGAACTCATGTGGTCAGTGTATAACTGTTGAATACAGAGCCTGTGTACAGTGTTGAGCAGAACTCATGTGGTCAGTGTATAACAGTGTTGAATACAGAGCCTGTGTACAGTGTTGAGCAGAACTCATGTGGTCAGTGTATAACTGTTGAATACAGAGGCTGTGTACAGTGTTGAGCAGAACTCATGTTGTCAGCGTATAACTGTTGAATACAGAGCCTGTGTACAGTGTTGAGCAGAACTCATGTGGTCAGCGTATAACTGTTGAATACAGAGCCTGTGTACAGTGTTGAGCAGAACTCATGTGGTCAGTGTATAACAGTGTTTAATACTGAGCCTGTGTACAGTGTTGAGCAGAACTCATGTGTTCAGTGTATAACTGTGTTGAATACAGAGCCTGTGTACAGTGTTGAGCAGAACTCATGTGGTCAGTGTATAACTGTGTTGAATACAGAGCCTGTGTACAGTGTTGAGCAGAACTCATGTGGTCAGTGTATAACTGTGTTGAATACAGAGCCTGTGTACAGTGTTGAGCAGAACTCATGTGGTCAGTGTATAACTGTGTTGAATACAGAGCCTGTGTACAGTGTTGAGCAGAACTCATGTGGTCAGCGTATAACTGTTGAATACAGAGCCTGTGTACAGTGTTGAGCAGAACTCATGTGGTCAGTGTATAACAGTGTTTAATACTGAGCCTGTGTACAGTGTTGAGCAGAACTCATGTGTTCAGTGTATAACTGTGTTGAATACAGAGCCTGTGTACAGTGTTGAGCAGAACTCATGTGGTCAGTGTATAACTGTGTTGAATACAGAGCCTGTGTACAGTGTTGAGCAGAACTCATGTGGTCAGTGTATAACTGTGTTGAATACAGAGCCTGTGTACAGTGTTGAGCAGAACTCATGTGGTCAGTGTATAACAGTGTTGAATACAGAGCCTGTGTACAGTGTTGAGCAGAACTCATGTGGTCAGTGTATAACTGTGTTGAATACAGAGCCTGTGTACAGTGTTGAGCAGAACTGATGTGTTCAGTGTATAACAGTGTTGAATACTGAGCCTGTGTACAGTGCTGAGCAGAACTCATGTGGTCAGTGTATAACTGTGTTGAATACAGAGCCTGTGTACAGTGTTGAGCAGAACTGATGTGTTCAGTGTATAACAGTGTTGAATACTGAGCCTGTGTAAAGTGCTGAGCAGAACTCATGTGGTCAGTGTATAACAGTGTTTAATACTGAGCCTGTGTACAGTGTTGAGCAGAACTCATGTGGTCAGAGTATAACAGTGTTGAAAACAGAGCCTGTGTACATTGTTGAGCAGAACTCATGTGGTCAGTGTATAACAGTGTTGAATACAGAGCCTATGTACATTGTTGAGCAGAACTCATGTGGTCAGTGTATAACTGTGTTGAATACAAAGCCTGTGTACAGTGTTAATACAGAGCATGTGTTTAGTGTTAATACAGAGCATGTGTTCAGTGTATCACAGTGTAAAATACAGAACATGAGTTCAGTGTATTACAGTGTTGAACAGAGGACATGTCCTCAGTGAATAACAGTGTTGATGAAAGAATGTGCATTCAGTGTTGATTAATGTACTGAATACAGATCATGTGTTCAGTGTATAATGATGTTGAAAAGACAGCTTGTGTTCAGTGTAATACAATGCTGAACAGTGTTTTACAATGTTAGATGATGTGTTATGCCATCCCAGTTTTCCTGCCCTAAAATCTCTCTGGGTGGGTTAAGATGACTGAATGCAGCACCCTAGAAAAAATACTAATGAATAATTCATTAAATCCCTTTTCTATTTCTTTCTTTTCTTTTTTGCTACTAAATGTATCTAATTTTACAGACATTCATTCATTTTTCTCAAAGACAGGCTCACTTTTCAAAGCCCTTATTTGCCTTATATCAATATTTTATTGGTGCAATACCAACAATCAGGAAGGTCTTTACAAAGCAAACTGATAAAAAGTGCATATTTTACCTGGACTAGGGTCTATGTTGGAGAGAAACTCTAACTCTGGTCTAAGTTTTGATAAACTATATGGGTCACCTGTTCTCTGTAAAGCTATCAGTAACTCACTGACACTTTGTGAAAATGTCTGTGGGGTTTGTAGCTAAAAAAAATTAAAAAATTTAATCTTCTATAAAAAACATTTAAAAATCATTCAAAATCAGTTATTTATGAGACACAAATTTAAATTTAGAACAAATCTTTCACTGGGAAGATCACTTCTAGTCTGGTCTTTAATGAATTTTAGGAAGAACTTTCTTACAAGTGTCCTTAAACACAGGGTATATTAATATTCAGTTTCATGGCAATGCCATAGTGGTAGAATAATCTAATTCAGTACTGTTGCAAATTTCGCCATATCAATTATTTATGAATATGTTGAAAAATACAGTATATACTATTCATACGTTCGATGTTATACAGTCAAGTAAAACTGATAAAACACGGAGGAAATACAACTGTTTAATAACAAATAATCAGGGTAAGTCACCATACTATGTAATAGCATACCTTATCAATAATGGACTGCATATGTGATTTGTGTGTAGAATCCCCATATAACAGGGACGACCATTGGTCAGGTGCAATCCTAAGTCCTGCCTCCATAGCGATCTGTACAATCTGGGAGTCATGCTCACGCCTCAATGAATCATATGTCCTGTATTCCTCTTTCAGCTGCATCAAAGATGACTCTTCCTCTCTCTTAGTCACCTGTTTATTTAAATGAATAATTTTACTGAACACTGTTCAACACATTCTTTCACACTGTTCGTTAGAGTATTATTATATGACAGTAAATTATATCGAGATGAAAAGACTGCTTTCACAAAACATATCAGCATATGAACTTCTTACTTAGATACACAAGAATTTGCTAATCTTAACTTGAAACAAAATATTGCTGGTGAAGCATGAAATTTGCTAAATCTTACCCTGAAATATAAAATACTGCAAGACACAAACTCTTTCCTTCTTACTTTTAAAAGTCATGTACAATTGCAGATTTGTGTGATGGCACATTGTCATGCAACAAAGACATGTTCTGTATACCTGTAACTGGACAGCGGTTTTTTGGATTTCTTTTTCATTTTTTTTCAGAACATAGTTTTTGTAAAAGCACTAGTGACAGATTTTCCCTTTGGAACAGCAGCTTGAAGCAATGGGCCATGATTGAAAAGAATTACAAACATGTAAGCCTTTTTTGCAATGGTAAGACACCCTACACCTTTTTGTTGCCCATATTTTGCTAACCTTTCAAAGTGGTAAAAAAAAGGTGGACCCATGTTTTGTCTTCTGTCACAAAAAAAAGTGAAAAATGCATATCAGGAAAAACCCCAGTCAAAAAAACACAGCCTCCCTACAAAGTCAAAACGTACAATGTAGAGGAAAAAATAGCATAAATTCATTCATAGATCAATTAAAAAAAAAGACACCACAAACAATTAACAAAAAAGGTAACTTGGGGTGGGGGGTGGGGGGAGGAGCTTCACTACCTTGGAACAGTCAGTGGCAAAATATTTGCCACTAGGGGTTTAAACCAAGTTCTAGAGTGCACCAACTTTTCTTGTCATATTTTGCTTACAGTTTCAAGAGATTTCTAGCAACTCAAACTCAAGTGTGCTTTTGTTCATCCATCAGCAAATGACGTATCTATCTGGCAGCGATTTTTAATCTACCTTTTTGGAATGCAAAAAACACTTACAGGAGAAAAACCAATCCTGCTAGCTATCTGATGCAGCACATCTGAATTAAACTCAGTAACTTTTTGGATGAACTTTTATACAGTTGCATGGCCCCAACATTTTTTGTAACCTTTCAGCGTGTCTTACCCACATCTGACTTTGTTCACCCACCTTGAAACTGTCATATAGGACACTTCATTGTGTCCATATGCAATGCTCAACTCTTGGTGTATCTGTGTTGCACAGACACCAAGTTGGCAGCATTTCTTTATGTAACCCCTAACTTCGATACTGTTTTTCTTCTTTTCTCAACCCCTCATGTCTATGACTAGACTTGGGAACATACTGAACTGTGATCGTTATATCTGACCTTGATCACTTAAGTGTTGGTGTATAGCCTGTGTACTAAGCTTTACTTAGTGTACAATTTTCACAATTTCATCTTGTCACTGTACATGGGAATTCCCAGGATGATAACATTACATCTGAAAACACCCTTGTAAAACATGCAATGAGCTTAATCTTACCTTGAAACACGAAATACTCAAGACCCCACACTGAAACAAAAAATATGGCTAAAACTTAAAAAAAACTGGCTAAATCTTACCTTAAAACATGAAGCTCTATATAAAAGCTGTACAACATGTCCAATGGCTGTCTTGGAAGCCTGAGGGTATTGTGCTTCTAACCTCTGAACAACAAACAGCACTAACACTTTTCTCGACAATGCTGACCCATCCTCTAAAGCTAGCAGAATCAGCTTTAGAACTTCTTCTTGCATTCCTGAGAAAATACAACACTTCCTTTATAGAGATGCTAGAATGTGTTATCATGACTGTCTGTATTCACTAATGTCATATAGTAATGAGAATTTAAGGTAACTTCATTAAAAAGGAAACTACATTTCAATTTAACAAACAAACAAACAAACTATAAATTTCCACATGACCAAACAGAAAACTTGCTGAGTATTTCGAACCTCTGAAAATAAAATTTTAACAACTTACTCTTTAGAAGGACTTGACACTTGTTTAAAGCAAAGCAAGAGAAGAGGACTTGACACATGCTTTAGATCGACACATTAAAGAATAATAAATCACTAACATACCTGGTCCGAGGAACTGACATCCCCGACCTCGTACTGCTGCCCAGAGATTAGAGGACAGTTGTTGTGGGTTCTGGTGCTGTAAAATCAGCTCAGTAACCGTCCTCTCCCCAAGAGACCGTGCCGCACGCAAAGCTCGCGCACGACCCTCATCTTCAACAAGCTGACAGTTGACAAGTGTGATCAGCTTACGTTGCATTGGACGACTCAGCACACAGTTTTGAGCCCCAGAACTGGTGGAGCTTGATGTTGACACAGGTATGATAGAACCTGTACTACCTAAGAAATTCATGTGAGTAAGAATACAGACTGATTACATTAAAATGTTATAAGAAAATGTTAAAATTTGAAAACGAAATATTATTTGTCACAAAATCTTTATCACTTCAACTCACTGAAGAGTTTATTCAAAGTTTGCAAACATCAGTTTTACAAGAATACATAAGTTTCCTTTATTTTTTTCCCCAACAAAACCATGAATAATAAGTAGTGTATTAAACAAAATAATGGCTTAGTATATAGTGTAGATACATGTATCATGCCAAACAGGATTTCTTTTATCCCTGAATTTAATAAATCTGACAGAACTGGCATCTTTTGTCTTGCTCCAGGTTGACAAAAACCTGTTTATTATCTTACAGCTGATGTACACAGACTCTAATCATAATCAAAACTAAGCTGAAGGAAAGAAATAAAACTTAAAGGCCAAAACTTCCACTTTACTCAAATAAATGTCATTTTAGAATAATTCTACAAGATATTGTAAAACAAGGTTACTTTTTCCAGCAATGTTGGAATTAGCCCAGGCGATGGCTACTGGTATTGCTAATAAAGGAAAAGTAGCGATCGACTTCATTTATTTTTTTATTAAAGCAATTCAGAACTCACTTGATGAAATTGGTTTAAGCAGAAGAGCCAGCTCCTCTACACATTTTCTTGACCTGTCGTAGTATTTTCTGAACTCATCTGGTACGCAGTTTTCTTTAATGTCAGGTGACGCCGTCACACTAACAAGCTGCAGTAGGGCAAAATTGGTCGGCAGGTCATCGATATCACGTGATATCAGAGACTGGTCAAATGGGCATTTCTTTTGTTGAAATTTTGATAAGCATGTTCGACAGACTGTGTGACCGCAAGCAAGACTTATTGGGCGTAAATGCTCCTCGTTGAAAACATTGTAGCAAACTGGACAAGATAAAAATTCTGTCCACTGCGGAGCTTGTATAGGCATCTTCACAAGTCAATCTTGAATCATTTCTCTGAAGGTATTAAAAAAAAAAAAAAACAATGTGGAAACTAAGTTATCACAATACAGTGCACAACTAGAACTATCGCTGAATGCGATTCATACCCCCACCAATGTCCTTGACAGAAAACGACATGGAAAGGTGGTTAAGGGAATAACTTTAGTGGCACAAATACATATACATAAAAAGAAATTATCTCTGGTGAAAAAAAATCAAATAAATTGTACAGGTAATAGTATAAATATATATTGTCAAATCATGTTCGAAACAGTGATTAATAACCTTTCATTTTCGTGAATATCTGTTCTAGTTTCAGAAACATTTAAGTATAAATGGTAATATCAGAACATTTTCTAAGCCTAAAAGGGGCATAACTTGTGTCATAATTCAAAGGAATTGTAGAATTTTCGTCATCTGAGCTTGCTTGTAACCATTCATATAAATTTTAAGTTTCAAGTAAATATCTGTTCTGGTTTAAGAAATATTATAGTAAATAAATTTAAAGATAAAAATAAAAATGGACTTAACTTTGTCAAAATACAATACAAAGTTATCCCCCCCACTTTTTTTAGTTATGAAACTTGACCTGCATATCTTACTTGCGACACTTCATATATATTTGAAGTTTCAAATGATTATCTGTTCTAGTTTTAGAAATATTCAAGTACATGTTAAAATTTCAGAACATTTTCTAAGTAAATTTTTGACCTTCAAGTGTGGCCTTGACCTTAAGCTGGCACAAGGGTAAGATGGGTTCTGCACATTGCCCAGTTGGGGTGAACATTTGAGTCAAGTTTGAAGAAAATCCTTCCATTAGTATAGAATTTATAGAGTGGACACGACATATTGTCTAGTATTGATTATAAGTAAATCAAAAGACTTAAAAAGGGGCATAACTTTATCAAAATGCAATACAGAGTTATGAAACTTGACCTGCATATCTTACTTGTGATATCTCATATATCTTTTAAGTTTCAAGCAAATACCTGTGCTAGTTTCAGAAATATTCAAGTACATGTTAAAATTTAAGAACATTTTCTAAGTCAATTTTGACCTTCAAGTGTGACCTTGACCTTAAGCCGGCACAAAGGTAACATGGGTTCTGAACATAACCTTGTTGAGTTGAACATTTGAGTAAAGTTTGAAGAAAATTCTTCCATTAGTATAGGATTTATAGAGCGGACACGACATACTGTCTAATATTTGATTGTATGTAAATTTGAAGACTTAAAAAGGGGCATAACTTTGTCAAAATGCAATACAGAGTTATGAAACTTGACCAGCATATCCTAATTGTGACACTTCATATATATTTTAAGTTTCAAGCAAATACCTGTGCTAGTTTCAGAAATATTCAAGTACATGTTAAAATTTAAGAACATTTTCAAAGTCAATTTTTGACCTTCAAATGTGACCTTGACCTTAAGCCGGCAAAAGGGTAACATGGGTTTTGCACATCCCCTTGTTGAGGTGAACATTTTAGCCAAGATTAAAGAAAATCTTTCAATTAGTGTAGGACTTACAGAGCGGACATGACATAATGTCTAATATTCGATTGTTTGATATTTGACCTTCAATTGTGACCTTGACCTTGAGCTGACACATGGGCAACATGGGTTCTGCACATCCCCTTGTTAAGGTGAACATTTCAGCCAAGTTTGAAGAAAATCCTTCAGTTGGTATAGGATTTATAGAGCGGACACGATAATGGAGACGGACGGACGGACTGACGGACGCGACAGAGCGAATCCATTATAGCCCCCCCACATTTTGTGGTTGGGGTATAACAAGTGATTTTTAGAATCAACAATAACTGAAAGAATGACACTGTTGCCCCCCTTAGGCACATCAGAAATCCCCAATATCATTAAGCAATGTTACCTCAGCAAGGTCAGCCTTAAACAACAGGATCAAGTGTAAACTACTCATAAAGCTGACATTTATTCCCTTAGGCCCCTGTGAACTTGACATTTGATGCAGTGAGCATGAAAACAACTGAATTAATCTTCAAATGCCCAATCATCTCGTACAGTTTCAAGGATCTATGTACAGTAGTTCTTGAGTCATAGGGAAGAAACTATTTTCACACTGCAGGCCCTGTGGGCTTGATATTTGACCAAGTGGGCCCAAAATCACTTCAGGTGATCAAGTTTTTATAAGTTTATAATTTGAAACCATTTAAAAAGTGTTGGACCCTGAGAGCTTGACCCTGTGGACCCCAAAACAATAGGGATAATCTACCCACCATCCCCAACAGACTGTAAAATTTGAAGGTCTAGTGAGAACTACAGCTATCAATGAATGTCATTAATGCCCCCACAATACTGCCTTGTCAGAGGCTGAAAGGGAAAATATCAAGTAAAAATTAGATAATGAATTACAAATATGTGACTGAATTACTCTGAAGATTTTCAACCCAGTGAAATCTCTCCTTTATACTGCTGTTGAGAAATATTACTGCTGTTGTTATTGTAAATCTGCAATTTATTGTTAGTTTACAGTTTGGTCAAAAAAGACTGATGTGTAAAACTTGATAGGACATGTTATGACTTATTGGCTGTGTTAACATCAGAGCTATTTCAGAATCCCTTCATGCATGAGTCATGACAAATACTATATCCAAGACATGAAAATATGGACAACCTTTAAATGTGACCTTTAACTTTGAGATAGGCACCTGGTAGTTGTACAAGACACATAATCTCTATCTGGTTATAATTTATAGAAAGTTATTACAGTATCCACTGTGACGTTTGAGCTGGAAAAACAAAGCAGAACTCAATTTCTACCAACGCCATGTTAGTATGGCATTGACCTTTCATGTAGCAATCTGGTTCTTGCACTCAACACATGGTCTCATCAAAGAAAATATCTGTGCAAAGTTATTTGAGTATCCCTTGATCCATGGAGAAGTTAGAGCCTTGACAAAGCAGAACTCAATTTAGACCTTTGACCTCTAAGTACATGTATGACCTTTTAAATAGCTGTATGGTTTTGGGGTGCTCATAACTATGATAAGTCTGTTAGGAGCTGCCTGTTAAGTATTCATCTTTTATAATTATGTTCTTAAAAAACTTCATTTTTATCTATTCCTTAAGTTTCTTGAGCCTCTGAAGTTTAATCAGCTGACTGGAATTTACTTCCAAGTTGATATAAAGACCACAGTGCATAAAAGCTCAAGATTCTTCCCAAGAAATAACAATTCAACTGTCTTTGTCAAAACCAGAGTATTGTTTAGACATCAAATGGGTTCATAACAGATCATAGTTTGCACAGTATGAGTGTTTTTTTATACGCTGTAACTTTAACCCCTCCCCACTCCCCAATCTGTTGATAAACACAACTGGTTTGGAGACGAACCAGGTACAGGGCTTATTTTGAAGTCATAGATTATTTAAAAAGGACCAATTCAAAATAATTACTCTAAAATTTACTCTTTGTGAACAAATCATGAATAACAACTTAAGTAGTGTTTCAGAACAAAATCAGAGTGGAAGTTGAAACAAAATCTACACTGGCACTACTTTGTCCTTTGTACTAAAGTATGTAAATAACATTTAATTAAATTCAATTACAAGACAAGCCCATGTTATTAAAGTTGAAAGTTGTTTTTATCTGTGTTTAATTTGTTGATTTAATTACCATGTCTTGTGGGCAAAACCTTGGTAGTTTGGAATGAAGGGTAGAGATCTAGTACTGATACTTTCCTGGAATAATGGTTTCGAAATAAAACTTTAAAGGCCCTTTAATCAAATATTGAAAATATTTGAATACCAAAAAACAAATACTCAAATCTTAAAATCCACATTTGTTCCTGGTCCTGGTCAAAACAATTAGTTGATACAAATGTTTTATTTTAAAAAAATGGCACTGAAATCTCAAAATACAAACAACACTCAGGGTTTTCATTTGACTCAAGGTCATAAGTTTTGATGCATAAAAATCCTCAAAAACACTTATTTGACCTGTGGCAAAATAAGCAATGTGTCAATCATCATATAAAAAGGAAGTCTTCCATTTCTTTTATCAATTAGTAATGAAAAACGCACTGCCAGGCCCAATTGGCTAAATTACTCCGACGATCACCTACACCCTGCTTCCCTATCTTAAGAGGTGTGAAAGAAAGTGATGCCTGAAGCATGGTACCATGCCTATTCCCTTTAATTTACAACACGGAGTGAATTACAAATAAACTTCTTCATTACACAAGACAATTACCTAACAATGGATTTAGAACATTTTCACACTTCTTGACAATAAATACATAGACCACACTCTAACCAAAACTCTGTTTGACCCACAGGCATGTCCAGCAAAAAAATCAGAATGGCAGAATTCCCAACTATTCTAAAATAAGATCTATTGGTTCTACTTTTATCCCTTCATGTCTCACAGTGTTAGCCAAAGACATCCAAATAATTAAACTGATGCTGGTACCTGCTGCATTTAAAAAACATAGGTGCTGAGGTAACATGATGCATTCATGGAGGAAAATTTACACATACTGTTTTCATATCCTGTTGATTTCATTTTTAATTTTATTTGTTTTGTTTCTTAAATAAATCATACTATTACTATTTTGCACCAACATAAGTCAAACAATTAAAGCATTTGAAAATCATCATTTGCACAAACTTTCTGACAGTTAAATTTGGATATAATCAACAAAATAAAACAGTTATGAAAATAAATGGCAACTAATTCGATTGAGTTAAAAATCTGAATTTTAAAATAAGTTTGAAGCATCAGTAAGTTTGAACACTGATTTTTTTTTAATTTCAGTTGCAACAAGATGGAAACGGAGTAAAATCAGAAAACACCCATCAAGATTGCCTGGTGATCCATAGGTTTTATTACGAAGAATAGTTGCTGGCGTTTGACCCTTGAAAATCTTGGACTGACCCTTGAAAATCAATAAAATGGCATGTTAAGGAAGAAAAAAATATGAATGTAGATTTCATTCCATTCCATTTAGTTCATGTTGTCAGCATGAAAGTTAACAAAAATTGCACATATCTGATTTTCTGAAAATAGTCAGGTCATCACAAAGGTTATACATGTATGTTGGTTCCTTGTATTCAAATATGCTTAATAAAAATTGTTGATTAAATGATACAATTCAAGTGTATTTGGGTGTACTTCTGTATATTTGTGTATTTCATGCTGACCGCCTCTTGTTTTAAAAACTTTTATAATTTATTTCAGCACCCTGCCCTATACAACACAGAATTATGTTTGATGGCTTCCTTATCACAGACTGAAATAGAGATCATAGCAGGATCTGCTAAATGAAAGTACATGAGTAACCATAAGTCATGAAAAAAGTAAAAGACAAAATATAACAAAAATGATGTTTGAGTTGAAAATAGCAATGTTGTGACTAGATGATACCAATGATGCAAGTGATATTGATGTACATGCAGAAGAATTATGTTGTGTTTACAGAAAGATCTCATCACCAAAAAAGCACCTGCCTTGGAAAAGTACATGTATGTGTCTTTGGTACACTGACTTCACTGTTCAAACTTCATGCTGACAGCACTGGCAAACCACTATTATTTGAAGCAGTCATTTTTGGGATTTCCAGGTCTTGCTAAGAATAGTATATATAAATATATTGTAAAAGAGAACAATTAATTACGAAAATAAATGATTTTTACATCATTTACCTTGAAAACCAGCTATAAGCGTAAAAATATTCTTTTTCGATGATCTTTCTCCGCCATTTTCTTTTTTAGGTATCACGTGACTCGCAATGAACCCAAGAACTATAAAAACACATAAAACAAGAAATAAACGCGCAGAAAGACAATGCAAGACAATACAAGCTTTATTATGAGCCGGCAAGAAAAATAAAAGTACAACATAAACCCTGAAGATCGAGCTATTGAACGAACTGTTAAGACTGACATCTGGTGCTATTAAAACATTCTACAACGTTAAGAATTGAGATGACTGGTTATAATTTGAAGTACACGTACGGCGTTTCAAAATCTGGGGAAAAGTCACGACAAAAATTCATAATAAATGTAAACAGAATTTACTGTTATTTATATAACACTAAACTACTGGCTGGTTGTTATAATTGAAATACGGGATATGTAACAAATAGAGTTTAATTAGGTAGGGGCTCAACAAACATAGGACATTCATTATTTTGTAATGAATTTAGATCTGCTTAGAATTTCGTGACTACCTACGTAACCAAAATTAATTTACATATAGTGAATGTATCATCAAGTTAGTAAAACCACTGATGTTTCCTTGGGATATAATTTAGCTGTTTAATGAGAATATCCTGTTATTTTAGTATATTCTATCATGCTTTGTTTGTAGATAAGTATCCCCATTCATCAAAATAACCAAGGCATTTTGATGCATACTGTACTTTTATTAATTTAAGAATCCTCGGTATTTGAAATTTTGCTTTATGAGGTTCTTGATGGAGCAATTCCAAGACTTATGGTAAATGTTCTAAAAACATACAATGATACAAACAATTCGAATCGGTCCCCACACTAGCCTTCGCCAATCACCCGAATCGGTCCTCACACTAGACTTCGCCAATCACCCGAATCGGTCCTCACACTAGCCTTCGCCAATTACCCGAATCGGTCCTCACACTAGACTTCGCCAATCACCCGAATCGGTCCTCACACTAGACTTCGCCAAACACCCGAATCGGTCCTCACACTAGACTTCGCCAATCACCCGAATCGGTCCTCACACTAGCCTTCGCCAATCACTACCTACCTACCTACCTATACCTACCTACCTACCTATACCTACCTACCTACCTATACCTACCTATACCTACCTATACCTACCTTCCTATACCTATACCTACGTTACTTCCAGGTAACGGGAAATTTCAAACAAAAAAATAAGATGCATAGGGACCAATACCGCTTCAGAAGCAGTATCACCCAAATGTTGTAGTGAAACCTTACTTCTTTTTGAGGCCGAAATATGACAAAGCATTAATTAAGATCTCCTTCCGAATATTCGACAATGTCCGACATGTCGGGGACAGAGAGACAGATACAGTCCGGGAACTGTTTTCTGGTAATAGATTCTCCTGGGTCCTAGTTCGGATCCACCGTCATGCCAAAGAGATCGGATCAGTTTACCGGTTAGATTATTGTTGATAACGCGTGATACAATGTCTACTTGAGAATCTATTTAATATATTTCATTCCAAACGTCAAATGACATCAGCTTAACGGCCAGCAAATACCTTTTTAAGATCAATATCCTTCAATTTCTATACTTTATCAAGTACATCTCAAGACAGCCGGCCCTGCTAGCTCAATTGGTAGAGCATAGTATTGTCAATCTGGACGATCCTGGTTTGATCCCCACCAGGATCGACAACATTTCTCCATGATATTTGACCTCAGACAATGCGTCTATAGGTCTTTTGTCCTTACCTCTGAAGCAAGTGAGGAAGTGGTCAGTCACTTGCGGATAATTTGGTTAGTAACCTGGTTAGGTGGACTGACCGCCGGGATGTGACCTTTGCTGTTAAAAATGGTGTTAAACCCCAGTAAAACCAAACCAAACCAAATCTTAACAGAACTGTGGCTATGGCAACCTGATGCCATATGAATACAAACTTGTTAAACCATGTGGAGGATGCTAGGTCATAGCAATTCCTGTAGGGTTTCGCTGAAGGGTGACAGTTGGACTTATTGTTTACCCTCTTCAAGGAACTTTTAATTTAGAAGTAATTTTTAGACTTAACTCAAGTGTGGTCTTTATAGAATCAGCTGAGAGAAAGCAATGGGTTCGAATTCGTTTCTGACCTGGAGTATATATTGGAGAAACATGACATATTTTTTACGGAAAATGGGGTTCTGATACTGGTTCTTCAAACAAACGGTGGATATGTAGACTGTTCAACGGATATGACTGTATCAAGAAGTGAGAAACAAGCACCCCCCCCTCTCCACACACTAAAGGAACTGGATGAACCTGTTTTAACGGACAAGAAGTTATTATGCAAACTGACCTTCTTGTTCGATGATAAATACGTGTGGTGTGCACAATGTAAAATATTATTTTCAT
Organism: Cyclina sinensis; assembly: GCA_012932295.1. Taxonomy (NCBI): domain Eukaryota; kingdom Metazoa; phylum Mollusca; class Bivalvia; order Venerida; family Veneridae; genus Cyclina; species Cyclina sinensis. The sequence continues at coordinate 1,878,121 of JAAONU010000019.1, forward strand.
TCCCGTGCTTTATACAGACACAATGGCATATAAAATACAGAACCTATTAATGTACAGAGAGTGCAAAACTGTGATAAATGTTTTTTACTGTTTTATATATACTTACAGACGTTTTGTATTGAAACTTCGATATGCGAAACAGAAATAAATCTTTCTTAGCTCAAGGGACGAAACGGACAAACTTACAATAAGTACGGTTAAAACAACAAAGACCTTGTTTTGGGGAAAATATGACATTTTGGGGTACTCGGACAACTGTCAAGAAAGACAGAATATTACAAATATTGATAATGAAGAAAAAATGTGGATGTTTACATCAAGTCGGCGTCGTTCATTTTTCTTCCCGAGAGAACAGTATGCAGAAAGAAAAAAAAAGAAAGGAAACAAAGGAAGAAAGAAAGACTGTATTCAGGAACCAAAAACCCAAAGGGTTATGCGACAATATTTTGCAGTAATTTTCTTTTTTTTCTTTTTCAGTTATTTTATTGTATGATGTTGTTTTATAACCTAAACATTTTTTGTTGTATAAAAATATTTTGAGCCACAGGCTAAGGTTTTGAAAACATAGGTTGTATAATAGGCTTAACTGTCTCCATCATTTTCATAAATTCCTCAGTCAGCTGTCATTCAGTCAAAGAAACATGGCTTTTGATAAGAAATCTGTTTATAAAATACTACTTGATTGATCTTTATTGTTTTGAAAATAATTCATCCGGCTTTGACCATTTTTTTTACGTTGACAAACAAAAGACATTTTAGCACCTTTTTCGGCACAAGCCCTAAGCAATGTTTGAGAATCTTTTTGGGGTCTGGTTTTTTTTATTGGTTCATATTACGCAGAACCATTTGTAACACCAATGCGGATTGGTTCATATTACGCAGAACCATTTGTAACACCAATGCGGATTGGTTCAAGTCCCTTTTTGGCAGTCCATATAGGTTGTGCCTTTCCTTGCTGAAGTCGGAACGGGTGTGGTCCAGTGGTAACGACCTGGACTGGTAAACCAGGGGTCCCGAGTTCGATCCCTCGCTCCTCCACTAACATTACCAATAGTCTTTCGGATGAGACGTTAAACCGAGGTCCCATGCTATACACTGAGCATGCAAAAAGACGAAGGGTGTCTCTGAAATGGGATGTTTTCTGTATCTTGCACCTCCCCCACAACATAAAATAACTCAATAATTCAATATCTATATTTTTACTTTGAAAAAAGTTTTGTACATCTGTCCAGAAACATTGACTAAAATTACATTGCCAGAATAGATGAATTATTGTTTCGCTACACATACTACAGAAATCACACATTTATTTTCAAATATGTGCCCTTATACAATAATTTATAAAAACGTTTATTCGTAGGAAGGATATTTGTTAAGTATTTGTACTGAAAAATTCTTAATTTAGAATCAATAGTACAAATGAAAGTAATTTTGTAAATCACATTCCAAGTAAGGGCTGTAAACTGATTGTTCCACTTTTGCTGTGCCTTGTTTCCAAGTGATTCACCATTATAATAATTTTCTAGAAATTTTTTATACAGGAATTCATTATTCCTTTTCTGCTCCAATATTTTATTAATCAATAATAGCTTTTCTTCTACCTCATTGACGTTTAGGTTTTCGTTTCCATCCATACGGGATACTTGATACAATACTATCGTAATATAAAAAAAATTATTATCTGATATATCATATAGCTGTTTTAATTCGCTAAAATTATAAGAATATTTATGTCGAAAATCATAAATATGTTCTATATATTTAATACCTCTATTCTTTAACGAACAGTGTTCTTTTATTCACTTTTATGTATGAGTTATTCCAAATTATCTCTTTTGGTATGTCATCACGGTTATCATTAAAGTTTACTTTACTCCAGCTGGTAACAATATTACACAGAAATTCATTCTTGAACATTTTCTTGACATCATTTTCTTGAAGATTTGATTCAAAAACTAATTTTCCATCCCACCTTTTTAATTCATTTATACAGATATTTTACCAGTCACCTTGGTTATTTTCATCCAAAATTCTATACAGCCAGGTACATTCGATTGTATTTTTACTTACATTGATAATAATTTTTCTTTATATATTAGATAACTTGGAAGCGAGTCAAGTTGACAGTGAGGAATCAGTGCAAAAGCACAAAACTCCTGTGCAACCAGCACAAAAACTCTCGTGCAACCAGCACAAAAACTCTCGTGCAACCAGCACAAAAACTCCCGTGCAACCAGCACAAAACTCCCGTGCAACCAGCACAAAAACTCCCGTGCAACCAGCGCAAAAACTCCCGTGCAACCAGCACAAAACTACCGTGCAACCAGCACAAAAACTCCCGTGCAACCAGCACAAAAACTATCGTACAACCAGCACAAAAACTCTCGTGCAACCAGCACAAAACTCCCGTGCAACCAGCACAAAAACTCCAGTGCAATCAGCACAAAAACTCCCGTGCAACCAGCACAAAAAAAACCCCGTGCAACCAGCACAAAAACTCCCGTGCAACCAGCACAAAAACTCTCGTGCTACCAGCACAAAAACTCCCGTGCAACAAGCACAAAAACTCCCGTGCAACCAGCACAAAAAAGGTCAATTACTTCCACAGACTTCATAGATACATAAAATCACAATTTCTACTGCAACAGATCTCACTTCAAATACATTCACATTTTGTCTAAAAAGAGAAACATTTCATGATTAAAGATTTTAAAATGGAAAACCAGCTCACGCTGTCTATGATAAGCGATAAGTTAGCTCACGACTTGAGATAACACTTGTTAAGCAAACTAGTCTTCTCCAAATCAACGCCAAGACAAGACGTGTCAGGTCTAAAAGATGAAAATTGTTGTAGCTGTTCTCTTAGCAGGTAGGAATTCTGTATTTCCGGATTTTAAATTTTACAAATACAGTTATTTTTGATTACAATTCAAGTTAATATAGTTGTTTGAGATCATTTAGCTTTGTACAGTGCTTTGTGAAGGGTTTATTGTACAGTTAAATGCTAAACTGATTGCTGGAAACAAATTCGGATGATTTTAGTACTAATCCCACTCTAAGCGCAAGCATACAATAGTACACATCCTACGTACACTAGTGTGTGATGCCAAATCTACAGAAACTAAAATAATTTCACCTCTCTTAAAATAATTAAAGATGTCTTTAAATAATTTGAGCACGCTTAAATCTTATCGAAGGAATGTAAAATTCAGTTGAACCTCGGACGATTTTAATTCTAGCTATCTCAGAAATAATAGCGCGCATGAATTTTAGGTGCTAGCTTACAGGACCCTTTTTTATGAATTTTTTGCTATTGAATTAAATAAGTGCTAGGTCGGAGTGATCTAAATTGTTGCATTTCATTTATCTGAATAAAGCTTGATTCATTTAGAGCGTGCAGTAATTCTTTAGTAACATCATTAATCTATTTGAAGTGCGCATTAATGAAATTCTAACGTTAGAGCGAGTAGATTAGGCATTCTTTAGCGTTGCATATATAACTAAAACACAGAGAGCCGTTTGTTTCAGTGTTCGGGTATTGTGTTATTGCCGAAAGATGCACCAATGTAACAGAGTGTGTTGGAACAACCTGCTCAAGTACTGCTGATCATGTCCATTTGGAATGTACAGAACGACACTGTACATGTAGCATGGACCCAAAATGTAAGTGTAACTATTTGTTGTGTTTTAAAGGATAAAAGTAAAGCTCCTTGTGTTTATGGGACACCTATTTTGGGATCGATTGTCTCTAAAGGAAGCAAGCACCTTCTGACCAAAGTTAATACAGCAGTCGGGATACAAAACAACAACAACAACAACAAAACATCAACAACAAATAATTTTTTTTATTATATGACCTATAAATAGACGCGATCCCATTGGTTCAAAGCGCAGTCGGCAACCAACAATATATCGTTATATTCCTGCATTCTGGGTTTTTCCCATGTTATATTTTAGGTCTAAAAATAGATTGCTGTTGATACTCGTAGTAGTGCTGTCTATTGCCCGGCACTCAGTTAACAAAATTACTCTAATGCCGGGAAATAAACAAAATACATCCGGGCACTTTGACTTTTTCTAAGAAATGGCGTCTGGTGTGTGTGTGTGTTTTTTTATTTTTTATGTTATATTGGATTTCAAAATTACCTGTCAGACTTCTGAGTATTATTGTTATGTGAGAATGAGTATAAAAAGTCCTACAAAAATTAACACATTGTAATGAATGTAAAATCAGTCTGGAAGAAAACTTAGTAGAAACAATTGTATGTAGTCATATAATAAAACAGTTATTGACTAGTGTGCCATAGAATATGATGTAATATTCCCCGGCCAAATGTTATATTGACCGAGGCGAATATCACATCATATTCAATGGCACACTAGTCAATAACTGTATAATATTTAGTCAGTAATAAAATGTTGAAGCAAGAAGGAAACGGATTTAATTTTTTTAAACAAATTGAAATTAACAAAAGACTGGCTACTACTACAACCGGTAATAATAGCCCATTAGTTAAGTATTCAACCGCTTTTATCTTGAAAATAAAAGTTCTGTTTTGTCATATAACTCTAAATTCTTTTACACTCACTGTTCGTGCAAATTAATTTCTGACAATGTTATTTTCTTACGTCACCTTTCTAGAACAATTGCATGAACAGAGCAATATTGCTGATCACTCCCCCTTATCATATCGGTAGAAAATAACTGAAGGCCTACATGATTATATATATATATTGCGAATAAATTTTTCATGAAATCATTTATTTCAAAGTGCAGCGTTAAAATAAAATAATTATAATAAAAAACAACAACTAAGGGAAGATAAAACTGTCAAACAGGCGATATTTTACGTGGTCCGAACGGGATTCCATAGTTATCTACGTCTCATAGTGGTTTTGTTTGCTTTTTTGCTTTCTGTTTTATATATTTATCTTTTTGTTTAAACATTTCATCAGTCTGTTTAAAGATAAATATTTTTGTTTATATATACAACTTTCTGTTTAAACACATTTTTAAAAACATATGTCTTTCTGTTTAAACGTATATCTTTCTCTTTAAACGTATATCTTTTTGTTTAAATTTTTTTATCAGATATATATAGTTTTTTTACACATGTGTATATACATCTTTCTGTTTAAACACTTATTTGTTTTGTTTAAACATATGTCTTTCATACATCTTTCTGTTTACACATATACATTGTATTTTTGTTTATACATATGTCTTTCATACATCTTTCTGTTTGCACATATACATTGTATTTTTGTTTAAACATATGTCTTTCATACATCTTTCTGTTTACACATATACATTGTATTTTTGTTTAAACATCTGTCTTTCGTAGTTGATAATATATGTTTCTGTTTAATAACAACATTTTGTTTAAACATTTATCTGTATGTTATCCAGATAAATCCACTTGCTCAGACTTCAGTAACTAAGATCACAAAATGATCATCATTTCTAGCTGGTAGGCAAGAATGTATAAATAATCTATAATACCTGTACAGCATACTACGATCTCTCTCCTTCCTCGGATTCTTGGTGTATTAAATGTCTGCGTGCCGTCTTATTTACACACACGTGATATTTAACCGTGATAAATTCACTTGCTCCGGGCTGGATTCGAACTAAGGTATACTTAAACACCAAGTAACCACTCTACCAAGTCGACATAAAACTAGAGAATAGCCAAGAGAGTATAAGTGCTTTGTTTTTCTAAACTATACTTATGATTAAAATATATATTTCTATTTGTATGCTTTATCTTAAAACAGATACCTCTGCATATTTCAGCATGCCTCCAGGCTGGGGACTGCTTACAAAATACAAGATGCATTGACAGCGAAGGACATACTACCACTTTCCACTGTATAGATAATGTATGCAAATGTCTCCGAATACAAAACTAAATACAGTTGAAATGTGCACACGGTTTCCATTTATTTACAGCTATAATAAGCTTAAATCAGCTTTTTGATCACAATTATGGTAAAAGCAACAAGTTATCAGTTATTCCAGATGAAACATCTTATACTGAAAGAGAAAATTCTGAGAAAAAAATAAATGAAAAGCGACTGTAACTAAGTAAGGCAACTGGTATACTGCTGTGACCTACACCAATAGAAATGTGACAAAGAGAAACATTCTCTACACAAACATTTTGCACCTACTCGGATTTATACCGAGTCTCCCATGAAATGTTGTAACCATTGAAAAACCTGTGATAATTCCGCTAAGAAATAGAATTGAATACAAAACTTGCCGAAACGTCTTCGTACTTTATTTAAAGTATAAACACTGAATACTGAATTACAGATGAAAAACTTCGTTTTGCAAAACAAATAATAATTTATTTTGACAAGATGATGATAAAGAAATGGATGTATTCGTTTTTGTCACTTGTCTATACCAGTTTCCTGTAGCATAAGATTGGTAACAAAAATCACACGCAGACATAAAGTTACGTCTTTGCTCATTGTAAGACAAACGTGTTATTTATAAACAAAAATACACATACAAATAGAAAAAGCAACGACCTGAGTAACAACCAACATGACTGAGTTGATACGTATTTGCCATTTGTGCCAACTCGGTAATCTCCGACAATTTCCGTAACCGTAAAAGTAAGAAGTTCATTTCCCGTAAATGTGAATAGCCCAGATAATAGAGAGAAAGTAGATTAAGGATGTCTCAAAACTATCAGGCAAATTTTGTAGGGGTGGATTGACATATTTCCCCAGTTACTGTTTTCTGTGGAGGAAGCATGGGAAATGGATACTAAGGTCTATTTGTTTCATAAATAATAATACAAAAAAAACCAACAACAAAAACAAACAAACAAAGAGCAATCCTTTCTTCTGATAGTACTTAGTCTTGTGCCCAGGGTAATTTAAAGAATATTGGGACCAAATGTCGAAAAAAAGCAAAACAGCAAAAAGCAGTCACCCTTTACAGTTTAGAAAAGAATCAGCATTATTATATGACCTATAAATAGACGCGATCCCATTGGTTCAAAGCGCAGTCGGCGACCGACAATATATCGTTATATTCCTGCATTCTGGTTTTTTCCCATGTTATATTTTAGGTCTAAAAAATAGATTGCTGTTGATACTCGTAGTAGTGCTGTCTGGTGCCCGGCACCCAGTTAACAAAATTACTCTAATGCCGGGAAATAAACAAAATACATCCGGTCACTTAGACTTTTTCAAAGAAATGGTGTCTGGTGTGTGGTTTTTTTTTTAATTTTTTGATGTTATATTGGATTTCAAAATCACCTGTCAGACTTCTGAGTATTATTGTAATGTGAGAATGAGTATAAAAAGTCCTACAAAAAATTAACACATTGTAATGAATGTAAAATCAGTCTGGAAGAAAACTTAGTAGAAACAATTGTATGTAGTCATATAATAAAACAGTTATTGACTAGTGTGCCGAGGCGAAGCCGAGGTCAATATAACATTTGGCCTGTGAATATCACATCATATATATGGCACACTAGTCAATAATTGTATAATATTTCACTCATGACCTGTGATATGCAATACAGAGAAATGTCTCGAATCGAATGCTTTTGCTTAAGGGGTTTATGTTCTGTAGCTGTGGTTCGAACCAGAGACCCCTCATAATAACAATATATTTATCGTAGGCACTGGTTGTGTTTCTGATTTGCAGGGATTTGTTCGAATCAAGTGTGTTAAAAAGAAAAGTCCAGCGAGGGCAAAGGTCATTTGGAGTTATAACTAAAAGATTTTTTTTTTTTTGATTCGATGTAATCGAGTTCCAATCGTTACAAAGAGATCAAGTCTTTCGTTCAGAATAATTAATAATTCACACGGTGTTATAAATATGCTTTAGAAAATATTTCCAACAACATTTTATGTGAAATAAAGTGAATTTGAAGCTCCAGTTTCACTTTCAAGGATAAAATATGCTAGAAGATTATATACAACAAGTAATTTTCTAACGAGCATCTGAATTTATAACAGACGCTGGACATTCGTGATCTTTGCGATAAATTTAGATCTCGCTACCCATGTGACCGTAACTAATTTACATTCAGTTGAGGTACGTATCATCAAATTAGTGGAACCGTTGGCGTTTGCTGCAGATTTGAAGATAAAGGGTTGTATTTAGCTGTCTGAATAATGGTAATATTCGATGGAAGCATAGTACAGGGGGGTCGAACGTAATTTGGTTCGATAAAATTTTAAGCGAGGCAAAAAGGTTCGATGTACTAAAATGGCGGATATTTACAATGTAAACAATCATCCAGGTAGATTTTTTTTTCATATTTCAGCGACAATTGACAGTTTCTATGTAATTAATGTTGTGCATCATGTGAAGGTGAGATTATAATGAATTTCTTTAAAATCTACGGTGAAAAGGTATCCAATTAAAAAGGTTATTGAAGGTTTATTGAAGGAAAAGTGACAGTTGTTTATGTTCCGTCGAAGATGAAACCGTTAATTTCGAACTGAAATTGTTAATGTGTAATGTCTTATGAATTCACACACATCTTTATATCATACTGGAACTAGTTGACACATCTTTGGGGGTAGAAATTCACAGTGGAAACTCCATAGCCTAAAATTCATTGTGTACGAATGGGTGACGGTGCGATAAATTAACTGTACGCTCCAAAAGGTTTGCACGATCGTCAGTTTGTACTCGTGTTTCGTCTTTGGGCATCTTAAAAAAGCCTGAAAACCAAAAGAAAACACAATTGTTACTATCATTATGTGGTACTTTCCTCTCCGAGATCTTCTCTTATATACTTACCCTCAGTCGTCTGTCCGGGTAATTATCCCCAGCCGAAGGAACGAGTGGTATTTGCACCGGTCCGTATATATTTCTCCCAATCCAATAATTTTACGGAGTTATATTTTAGTAAATTCTATGCCATATCACGTCAGTTAGCCGATAATTATTGCCAACTGAATCTTGAAAATCTGCATGTTCTTTCGCCAATAGCCGAATGTTAATTACCAAAATACCATCTCACAAAACTATGATGAAAAACGCAGTGCATCGTCAGATACCAACGACATCTTATTCCGGCCGTTATCAGTACAACGGAATTGTTGGACGTTTATCCGACGATGAAGGCGCTTGTGCATGCGCAGTTATTGTCATGATCACCGGTCATTTAATATATACAGATTGTCGTACTGCAGTGACTCACATGACAGTTTCGCCAGGATAGCCTTGATGAGCTATTCTTCTGTTTGAAAATCCAGTTTAATAAATAGCTTAATACTAACATAAAATATTATGAAACGTAACATTATTAATTCGGTGCAGATCGTTTTAAAATTTCGACGAGAATATAAGATAACTCGTTATTTTGAATGGAAATAATAATGTTGAAATTTACCCCTCTAGCAAAAAGGTACGCCCTCCGCACAAATAGTTAAAACACATAATAAAAATTATGGAGTATTGAATTCATGGTTTGATAGCGTCATTTTGGGATCAGAAACGGAAAACGTCACATTTTTGCAAGTGCATTAAGCATCGAGTTCATATGCTTTTTTGTTGTTGTTATCCTGTATTTATAACAATTACCTGTGAATATTTATCACCGGTCACGTCAGTTATGACATAATTGAAATAAATACGCGGGTAGTCTTTGTTTCAGAAAATTTATTAACATGGTCTTTACATATGGCCCAGAAATAACACAGATTTGCTATTCTTCAATTTGAATAAACTGCCATCTGGTTAAACCCCCCAAATAAAACTAATGTCTCTGATGGTAAGTGTACCCAGTATATATGCATACAGTAAGTTCATCCATTAACATTCAAGTACAATCCCTAGAGGTCCGGTATATCCTTAGCTCATTTTTACAAATAGATTCCAAGTGTAGTTCCTTAACGGGCAAGATGCACAGTCACTCTATAGAATTTTCCAACTTCCTAGGTTATAAACCATGTAGTACCACGTTGGAAAACAGACACTGAAAATTGGCACACGCATTAATCGAACCTTGCTTCCCCGGTTAAATGTCTAACGCGTTACAACTAGACCACCTTTCAAACGAGCGTTTGCCATTTGTAATTGCATTGTATTCGGTTATACAATTTATCCCGTACATTGTTTCACATGGTCATTTGTCTCTCACCTCTGATTCAGAGCAAATCATGTTGGATAAGTAGTCAGCCACTTGAAGAGAAACTGGGCATTACATTTTAAATATCCAGGAACAACGGTTAGGTGGACTGACCGTGGAGATCACCCGTACAATATACCAGATATGATTGATAGATCAGGTGGATGGATGGTTGGATGGAGAGACAGACAGACAGACAGACATGATGTTGAAATAGACAAGAATCCCAAACAAACCATAACAAACAAAAACGGTTATGTGCGCGAGCCAAATTTTATGCGTACAGTTATTTTATGAAACCAAACATCATTCGTACAGTTTGGAAACACGTTCTGTTGCTCAGCCACTAGTGTATATGATTTGTAGGCTTAAATCCAGCTTTATATTCAATAAGACACATTTCCATTATTAAAATAGGAGGAGGAAATGTAAAATAATGGGTAAAAAGTTAACGTTTTTAAAGACATGTGAACAAGTTAGTTACATTCGTAAAATTCAATAACTTTCCCATCCTGTTGAATTTCTTGTTTTCATTTCTATAATCAGTCGCAGAGATAAATTCTTCGCCGACTGCATGTGGTGTTTCGAACGCACAGTAGAATAAAATGTAAACTATTTAATAAATCAAAGATCATTTACCCTACTTTCGCTTGCATTATTTTCGCCATTTTAGTGCATCGAACCTTTTTGCCTCGCTTAAAATTTTATCGAACCAAATTACGTTCGACCCACTGTAGTAGTAATTAACACATGTATATATAAGTCTGTTATTATAGTATGTTTTCACTGAAAGTGAAAATGGACCTTTGTATGCAAATCTGACTTAGCTCCAGTGTGACGAATGTTTCGCTTTATCGCTCTGGAGACACCACCCCAGATAAAATCCAATAAAAACTCGACAGAAGGGCCAGTAACATTCACTTTTTGGTACCCAGTCACAGTATATGGAGTCACTGCAAGCAATAGCGAACGAAAGTATCAAACGGAAAAAAACACCTCCTTGAAAATTGGCATTTAAACATGAGAAATGTACATATACTCTGACCGACAAATCCACCCAATCGAAACTCGAACGAGTTTACTTAGTCCATTGTTAAATTCATGTACCTATTCACGTTTTTCTCATGCAATCCGTGCGTGTCAACCCTGTAGGTTTATCGAGGTACATAAAACCATATTTTCAGTTTCTCTCAAGTTTCTGATAATGCCGAGGCTGAATTTTGAAACAAGTTCGGCCCATGCTTGAATGTGGATGAACGCAAGGAAAATTCGCTAGACGTGTTAACGTACCTCGTTTCACAATATTACAGTCTCATTGGACTTACAACACGGGAACGTTTGCCGATATCCTGTCGTTCAGGTAGACCGCGTGAAACGGCAGAACGGTACAATAATTACATAGAGTAAACTGAAGTAAAGTGCACGTTTATCAAAGTGTCGTCCCTACTGAAAGTGCCAGCCTTCTGGGCTTATAAGACACGCGACCTCAAGTAGCACGCGTTAACAGGAACGTTTTACAGTTCAGCAACATTAACGTCATGGATTCGATCGCTGGCGTGTTCACTGGACTGCAATCCGACTGAACACGCTTGATACTATGATATTACCTTGGATGGCATTTAGTCAACGACAACGGCAGCCTACCAACGTCCAAGAACTGGCAACTGCACTCGACAAGGAGTGGGCCAGAATCCCACGGTATTTGCTTCGTGACTGTTGCGGTTCTATGGGGCGACGTCTTACTGCTATAGTTGCCAATTCAGGTGGCCATATGCTCTACTGAATGTGTCAGTAAAATTGTCAAGTTAACTGAAGTTAAAGATTTGAAGTGTACGCTGTTTTATTAATCACCAATCTTATATGACCAAAGTTGCGAACACAACTGTACGTTAGTTCAGTTAGTCAGACCGAGGCGTTTCTTTTTCTCGTCAGTATCAATTGACAAAGAAAGAGAAAAAGAAAGCCTAATATGGACTAACTTCATAGGTCAGTGTAATGCTGTTATATACAATGTTTCTTTCGTGTATATGTTTTAAGTTTTATCACTTACTAAGGGCAAATAAGTACTATTATTCTTAATAAAAACATAAAATATATACCGTGTCCTATGAAGTAGTATAAGTGACGCCTTTAAATTAGTCGTATAGTTTTTAACTGATCTGAGTTGGTGACCCTATGTTTAGACCCAGGTAACCGAGATTAAAGTAAGGTCATCAAAATACATGTACCAGTAAACATTTTTGACCAAGTTTTATAAAGACTTGCCAAATTGTGACGTCTAAACTTGGATACGTCTCAAGTGACTAAAGCTCCTGACATAGTTTTTGACAACACGTGCCCAATTACAAACTCTTCATACAGATCATCAGGAGACACCGCGGGACCAAAGTTTTGTGGAGTTTGGGCTAAGTATGTGACTGCTAGAGTTCTCACAATGTTTTTTCGCAAATCTGAGCGTGCGACTCAGTTTTTTTTTAGTTTAAGTGCAAAAAATATAAACATTGCTAAATTTCGTACTGATACGTTTAATTCGTATGTTGAAGTTGTTCAAAGTCGGCAATTTTCACTTTTATCTTAACTCTTTATATCAAGGACACACAAACAGAAAGTGGAATTCTGTTTCGAAGGTTAAATATACAATAATACATTTCTTTTGGGATACCCATGTGGCGTCCCTTTTCTATCATAAGTAGTATGTGATGAAGTTTTAAATGCAGCGATACTATGTCTCAACTTAAATATATCAACATATTCTAGATGCGACTCGAAATTAAAATTACATTTAAAGTTTCTCTACACTGTTAACTTAGTATGAACTAACTTAACTGATAACTGTGTGCCAGTTTTGAATATACTTTAATTGAGTGATATATTGCAAAACAAACAGTTTTTATTTTCAACATGCTCTTCATCCCAGATATAACCAAATCCATTACTATACAGATTGAAACACACCATAGACACCCAATACATACTGTCTCGCTTCACAATCGTACTGTCGCGCTTCGCCATCGTACTGTCGTAATGTCACCATCGTACTGTCACCATCGTACTGTCGTGCTTCCCCATCGTACTGTCACCATCGTACTGTCGTGCTTCCCCATCGTACTGTCACCATCGTACTGTCGTGCTTCCCCATCGTACTGTCACCATCGTACTGTCGCGCTTCCCCAATGCACTGTCACCATCGTACTGTCGCGCTTCCCCATCGTACTGTCACCATAGTACTGTCGCGCTTCCCCATCGTACTGTCACCATCGTACTGTCGCGCTTCCCCATCGTACTGTCACCATCGTACTGTCGTGCTTCCCCATCGCACTGTCACCATAGTACTGTCGTGCTTCCCCATCGTACTGTCACCATCGTACTGTCGTGCTTCCCCATCGTACTGTCACCATCGTACTGTCACGCTTCCCCATCGTACTGTCACCATCGTACTGTCGTGCTTCCCCCATCGTACTGTCACCACCGTACTGTCGTGCTTCCCCATCGTACTGTCACCATCGTACGGCGTGCTTCCCCATCGTACTGTCACCATCGTACTGTCGCGCTTCCCCATCGTACTGTCACCATCGTACTGTCGCGCTTTGCGCTTCGCGTTCTACGTTGGTCCTAACGGAACACCATAATATTATAATATTGTTTGTATAACACATGATTTTAGGCTCCATGACTGCACACGGTTTTATGTCTGCATGTGTGTGCGTGCATCCAAGTCTGAAATGTAAGTTATTTATTTGCATTTATTTTGTTTTATTTTTCTTAGAAAATAATTTATACAGTTGAAATCCACTCAAAGATGTAGATACTGATACCTTTGCTCAGTTCTATGGGCTTTATAAGTTATTTATAAGAACGCAAACTATTTCACCTCTCTCAAAAATGCATGCCCTGAAGAATCCAATTTCTATGCGCATCGAATAAATTGATGATATCTCCAAAACATCTGGACGTCGTATCATGTTAACAACAACGTTTTTTTCTTGTCTTTTATTGAGCAGTATATTTTCAGAAAATTGTAAAAAGCAGAGTTGTTGTTGTTTTTACTTTTCATACTCTTGTGTACTGTTACTTGCTCATACAACATTAATCAAAGTAGAGGCAAAGAAGCCCCATTCCCCCAGCTTAATGGTGTAAAAATGCTCTTTAAAATAGTCATTTTAATGTTGAAAACAAGAATTTTTCAACAATCCAAAAAAAAAAAAAATTATTTTACAAAATGGTCGGTTTCTATTGTCACTAAAAGACTACAAGGCGCCTCCTTTCCCTAACATTAATTCTTTCTGATACGTCTGGTACGTTCGAGGTGTTAGTCGCAAAATATAGATTTGCATGGTATTTCTTTTATTAAGCAATTATGTTTCAACCAGCCTTCTTAGACCACCCAGCTGGACGGGGTTGTTGTTGTCAGGCGGGGGTGTCTAATCATATGCACCCCTCGTTAGATACGCCTCTGCATAATGTACATTTGTTTCGGATTTAAATAATAGATATTCAACTTTGTCACAGATATTCAACTTGAAATTACTTAAAGGTATTCTTTTTCAGCTTATCTATCTATTTATCGTCGATACTGGTGTCCCTTTGACCGACGACCCATATAGATTTCAGTTTATTCCTAGTAGGGATAGCGCAAGGTAAAAGATAGCACTCCAGTCCAGAGACACTCCTGCTAAGGCGTTATATGACACTTTTCCATATGGAACGCCGGAACTGTCTGATGTTTTAAGCTTATTGTAATGTGTACACACATTCTTAGCGTGTTTATAGTCAGGCTATTGTGTCAGTTTGTTATGCTAGCTTGTCTACTTGTCATGTCATATTGTCAAATGAATGCACTGTTATGTCTACAGACGGAATTAACTTGTTCATTTTAAACTGGAAATGACTATCATTTTTCTGCTAATATGTCCAATACTCCCAAATACACTTGAGAAAAAGTTCTTAAAACTATATTATAACCTACTCAAACAAAACAAAATTAACAAATTAATAAACATTAAACTCAAATTCAGTTTTGAAAATTTATCCAGTATTTTGTATTTGGTAAACCAATGTAGAAACTAAGAAGAAGATATATTCTAAGCTTAATCTAGTTACGATACTTTATTTTTGTTCTTCTGATTACCCATGTTTCTTGTCTAGTGTCATACCAGTATGTACTGAAATTGAATTATTATAAGCATATTTGCATATGTTTCACTCAATATAGGTTTTTATGTTACCCTAGGTGTACACGAGTACTGACATGGTTTTATTATGTCTAGTTTCATTTTATACAAAGATGTTTGAAAAAATGCATTGTGATTTGAAACAGCTTTTTCAGTATAGTGGAATAAATATAGCTACTGTTAGACCCATTTACGGTTGTTTTGGTCATGTGATAAAATAATCTGACACTCTAACATTTCATGTAAACTTTTATTCAACTCGTCCAGGAACAATGTTCCAGAGGCTCGCTTAATAACATTGTTTGAACTCGTTGAATAAAAGTTTATATGAAATGAAAACTCGTGACAGATACTCTATATCCGACAATATAACATAGTAAAGAGACAAAATAGCGTAGCGAACTGACATGATTTCAAACAAGTTGATATTGTAAATGGACATTATAAAATAACGACATATCACATCAGACAGCCTCAGCGTTCCATACTTCTAGTATTTCTTCGGGTTTAACGTTTAACCCGAAAGACTAAGACTGCGAGTCTGTCTCAGCTGCGTAAGTATAGGTAGTACGTACCAGATTTTTTTTAGCCTCATATTCGAATAGGTCATGGAGAAACTATTTTATTCTATGGTATGAAGCATTCATATGTGTTATTGAATAGTTTTGAAATGCATTCAGTATGAAGTATAGAACCTTGAAATTCGAGTTTTGTCACTTGTTTTGGCTGTAGAAGCTCAGTTGCAGGCCGTGCGAGTGCAATATTGTAAAGACGGCTAGGATGACAGCTCTCTGGTACTAGTTAATTTATGTGTACCATAGCAGACGAACAAGATGCATTAGTGTTATGACTCTATTAGTTTATACTCATTTATTTTACATTGATTGCGATACAAGTTCTTACAACTTAGATTCATCACGCTCGATGACTGCTTCCTGGGTTCCATACCAGTATTCGCGCAGCGTGGAGGAATGTGAAGATCGTGAGAGAATCTCGCCTCTGACAGGATTCGAACCCGCGACCTCCGGATCCGAAGCCCTGCGCTCTACCCCTGGACCACGGTGCCTCCTCGACTCTATCGTAGGACTATAATTTTCAGGTGACTTGCCTGTTCATAGAATTTGCCTCGGTCAGGTGTCAAAAACTGGGGCTAAGGGGTAGTTTCTTTCTTGCAGCTGATCTTTAAAGTCTGAAATTTATGTTTTTATTGTATATCATCTTCACTCCAGTCACAGAATATCAGTGCAAAACTGGCATCTTCCACCATATATGTCGCACCGGTGTTAGTCATTCCATGACAAAATCTAAACTTTTCAACTGACGATGCAAGACACGATAATGAAGAAGGTCGTTATTTGTTACTTTATACATGTTGTACAGAGCAATATAAACACTCGTGACAACACTGGTAAAAATACTCAGACAATGAAAGATAAGACTTAATTCGGTCAAAATTACCAACAAGATGAAACTTTTGGCTGTTTCACTGTCAGGTATGTTAGTTTGTTTGGTCATTAATTTTTCTCCAGTTTTTGGTAATATTTAAAAAAAAAACTAGAAATACCATCCATAACACATGATATATAAGTACAAGAAAAGGAAAAAGAAAGAAAAAAGAATTTGCTTAATTTAACATTGTTCTTTACACTACGGAGATATATTTGGACAAGTACACAGCCGGAAAAGTCATACTGGACAAGCCGATAGGCGAGTCATATATGGTAACTTCAGCTGTGTTCGAGTCTAAATATATCTGGTATTGTATAGAACAATGTTGAATAATCTTTTTTTCTATATCTTATTATTTTCAAAAAAAGATAGATAGAAAGAAAATACAAAAACTTGTCTAGTTACACAGATAACACCCTGGCTAACCAGATACGCTTCGCGAACGGCACTACACTACGATCACGGCGTATGCAACGCTCGTAACCGGCATAAATGGGTATCAGGGTGGCCATACCACGTGGTATATGGTGTCATTTAGGCTGTCATAAAATACTTACAGCAGTTTTCTCATCCGAATCGAGTCAAAAAATGCTGCTCGCGACAGTCTAAATGACATCATATACCACGTGGTATGGCCACCCTGGGTATAAATAATAGAAAAGTTTTAGAGCGTCGGTGAGAAAATTTCATTGTTTTAACAAGATTTTAAAACAATAACCTAGCCATTAGGCCCATACGACTGCCAAGTCCTAAAACTTTATGGTTATAGCCTCCTTAGTGTCCTGGACTTGGTAGTTTGTCCAATCATTTGTAAAAATGGACCGGTGTAGGCCGCGAGCTGTTGTGCATGACAGATTCAAACATACTTTACTTGAGCTAAACTTAAGGTATATAATTTCTCAGATATCTCAGTTAATTATTTGCATCATATTTATCAGACAGACACCAAGTCGCGAAGGTTGGCAACAATACTTCTAAGCTTCTCCCTATACTTAAAGAATATCAGATTGATCAATGCTCACGTGAACAAACGGGCGCACAACTATGGCTATAACATAATACGTTACTACGAATGCATAACACCTTAAAAATGGCTTTGATAGGAACTGTTCATGTACTAGGAACGCATGACTCTAACCGGCCCGCGAACAAATCTCCAGCTCGTTAATTCTAGATACGGGACACTGCATGACTCTAACCGGCCCGCGAACAAATCTCCAGCTCGCTAATTCTAGATACGGGACACTGCATAATTCTAACCGGCCCGCGAACAAATCTCCAGCTCGTTAATTCTAGATACGCGACACTGCATGACTCTAACCGGCCCGCGAACAAATCTCCAGCTCATTAATTCTAGATAGGGACACTGCATTAAATACTTGTCCTAGACTTCTTAAATGTAACCATTCATGTTTTGCATATTTTACTACGATAGCACTTCATGTCAGCTAAAAACATCTGCCGTTACAATAGAAAAATAGTTGTTTAAAAATGAATCTAAAGAAATCTCCAATTATGAGCGTCTAAGGATAATATTATCACATTGCCTTTTCATGTCCAGAGTAAGTTTTATCATTACAGTTTAGAGCTTTGCTTTTTCCCGTCTGAAATTTTGTTTGCATGTTATGTAGGTCAAACATTAATTAGGTTAAACAACTATGCCGGAAGATGTTATGGAAATAAGTGAAAGCTCTTACAAAAGAACAAATGACAAAGACCATGACACGAAGCTGAAAGTAATGAACTGAAAAAGTATCTTACATTAGTATTTAATTTAATAAACGTTTATATCTTGAATAAAGATTTTTTCCCTTTTCCATCAGCATATTTTATGAGTGGCAGCCGATTATTTTGACACAATGTATCATGGCTTCATAAAATAACTAAAGATTTTGACACAATGTATCATGGCTTCATAAAATAAAACAATGATTTTGACAGAATGTATCATGGCTTCATAAAGTAAAACAATGATTTTGACACACTGTATCATGGCTTCATAAAATAAAACAATGATTTTGACACACTGTATCATGGCTTCATAAAATAAAACAATGACTTTGACACAATGTATCATGACTTCATAAAATAAAACAACGTTGTCTTTCTACTTGCAGTGCTCATTGTCAACGTTTTTGCCGAAAAATGTAGTCATATAGGTGACTGTACATTGACACAATGCTATCAGACAACTGTACACTCGCACATAGCATGCGACAAAGGGTACTGCACGTGTAAAGCCGATGCAAAACGTTTGTATATTCTGAATATATTCTGTTTCATTATTAATTCGATCATGTATTAGCTTGGACTATTTGCTAAACTTTTGATAGGTAAAATTATCTTATATATATTTTCTGTCTCTCGCATGGGTTGAATGCTTAAAACCACCACGAGTATAGTAATTAGTTTAAGGAAAACTTCAAAACTTAAGTGAGTCTACTAATTAGATTTTGTGTAGGCGTGACTTATACTACACATGTGCATACATTTATTAAAAATAATACACCATATGAAACTTATACTTCGGTCTTTGGATAAAAAATGAAAATACACGTGCTGTAACAGTGTCGGATACCCACGGCTGTCGATTCTCCATCACCAAACTGGAGTATATGGAATGCAGTAGCCCAGGGATACGGAATGCAATAGATCGTGGTGTTTCCGACGAAAGTACTGAAAGTGGTTTTATACTTGTAATACAGCAGATAGCACATAAGAAAACGTAAAAACACACCTATCTCTTTTCAGCATGTATAACGACGGCGGACTGCGATGTAAATGCCAGATGCATAGGAAGTGTAGGACATCTAGATGTATTTCACTGTCTAGATGGCGCTTGTCAATGTATCTAGGAATACATTTAAACAACTACTTGTGGAACTAACACGTCACCATATATAAATGTTTAATGCATAAAGAAAACAAATTCAAATGTTGTTTTTTTTTCATCTTTAAGCAATATTTTAAATTTACTCAACGTCTCATGTGTATATGTTACACTTATTATCAAATTTCGTGCATAAATGTTTGGTGAAATGGCTAAAATCGGAAAATTTGGCAATGGAGTTGAAATGCTACCTCTCTCTTTACAATGTTTATGCTCTACAGAAAACTTTGGTGATCATGTTTTGAGTTGACTGATCGTCTGTACCAGTTGCCCATAGAATAGCGACTCTAGGCGCACAGAACAGAAAACTTCAAATTTCAGAGACTTTCCTGGTTCTTTTACATGCTCTATAGTGCGGATACAAGGGACCACGATTTGATGTCTCATCCAAGTAACAATAGTTTTGTAACTAGAGCGTGAAATCTAACTCGTGTCACCGCTGTATACTGTGAATTTATACTCGCTTCGATTTAATGACTGCATATTTTCTGATTGACTTGTCCTATTAGTCCTTACTAACAACCTGTTAAACAACCGTTGAAGGTTGTTCTTCCTGGCAACCTTTCACTTTTTCAACTGACTGTTCAACAATGCATATACGCCCCTTGCAATATTTACATTCTCCTGTAAGTTTGTTCTGACGAGGTACAGCAGATGTATTCTTAGCTCTGCATAAGACAGACATTTCTTTGTCAGGAATAATCAGAAGTTATCTTTTTTCGCAGGGTTTCCGCGGAAACTGACTCCTGATTTCTTTGGACTGCTTACCAAAGTAAATTATATACAATGTATATGACATAAATATACTGTACACAACTTCCGATGCTTTGCACGAAAATCTGAAGAGAAAACAAGGGGACTAAGTGGCCCTGTATCACTCTCCCAGTTACACAGGTAATACAAAACTTTGCTTAAACAAGAGGCAATGGTGGCATGAGTAACACCAATCAAGGTCGCAGAAGAATTCAAGGTCAGTTCACCCAACATTGAAGTTGAAATTTACATGCACTGATTGTACACCTGGTCACAATTTAATAGACAGCTTCAAAAACTGTAAGTAGGTCAAGGCCAATGTCCACTGATCTCAAAGTTCAAATCTAATGCATATTTGTCAGTTTAGTTCAAATTAACATAATGTAACTTCAAAAACAAGAAAGATCGTCAGTAAGTCAAGATAAAAGTGACACTCCTACCTCCTTTGTTGGAGTCAATTTTGACACCAGGTACATAATTTGAACAATCTTTGTAAGGGTTAGCTATACCAAGTTAAATTCCATCTATCTAAGTCCTAGGCCTTAAGGATTTCTTAAGAAATGATTTTCAAGGATTTTATAATTTACCCATTTTTGAACCAAGGGGCAAAATTTGAAAAATCTTGGTACAGGTCCGCTAAAAATGCTACCCACAAAATAATAAGACTCAAGGCCATGTGGTTTCAGAGAAGATTTTTTAAAAAGTTTTTCCTAAATATGTCTATGTAAAACCAAGGGCACCCTGGGGCAGAGCCAATTTCGATCCTAGGGACATAATTTGAACAATCTTTGTAGAGGTCTATTAGAGAATGCCACACACTAAATTTCAGAACTCTGGGCCATGTGGTTTCAGACAAGAAGATCTTTAAAGATTTTCTTATAAATGTCCAAATAAAACAGTGACCCCTGGACCCAAGGAACATAATTTGTATAATCTTAGTACAGGTCTACTAGAGTAAATTTCAGAATTGTTTCCTATTGGTTGTCATAACAACTAGAGTTGTGCATGGAATAAAATTCTTAAAACTACTTGGGAAGAGCTTCATGCAAGGAACATCCCTGGCAAGTCTGCAGAGGTTTTGGCTTTAAGCAAAGCAGTGCTATTTCAACTGAAGTGACATACCTATTTATACTGGAAATACCTTTCTTGTGTACTGTGTACAAACATCTAAATTACTAACTAAAACAAAAGTACAGGTAGCCAATATTTTATTTAAGAAAGACATTTTAAAATCATGTTATGAATCACTAAACAACAGATATAAAACAAATGGTTTCTTACTTGCATCAATTTCTCAACCATTCTTTATGATAAAATCCTAACAATTATAACAACACCGAGTTCTTCAATTTTGTAGAAACTGGTCTGTTAATCTGCATGTATTCTTGTATGATTTCAGTGTGCTTCCCAGACAAATAGCAAAACCATTACTGTTAAGATTTTATTTAACTAACCAAATATACATTAACAAGCCAATATACATATCCAAGCCTATCAAAATAAAGCATTCCCCCATGCCCCCCTCCACAATTTTACATATATATCATTACAACATGCAAGTATTTTCAACCAATACTCTATACATCTTATATATAGCAAAACCTTCTTTAATCACCCATCACTGCATTGATATAGGTACCAATATCTGAATAATACTTACAAGGATATACATGTTCATAAATATTTTCAATTTTTTTTTACAGTACATGTATAATGACATTATTCTCTATCATTTCCTAGGCAACATTTCAGAATCAAACAATGCATTTACAAAAAAAGTGTAAGTTTTTGCAAACAAATAACTGTATCAGATACATATGGTTGTGCAGTAATATCTGCAAACATCTAATTCCTGTTTGAAACAACTGTACAAGAATATCGTTTATACAACCACTTTTATATACCGTGCCATGTTATTCATTTTTAAAAATATAAGAGCCATGTTGACGTGGCCATGCCATCCCCCGCCAAAAGTGTTTGCTTAGTTATCATTCTTGTGCACGGCACTCCTCTCCAGTGAGATCTATCAACCTATGAAGTTTCAAATTGATATCTCAAATACTTTAGAAGTTATGCTCCGGACAAAAAATATGCATGAAAAATACCAAAGGGCAATAACTAAAAAATTATGAAAGATAGAGGTATCATTCTTGTACACTGCACTCCTCCTCAATGACATCTATCCTCAGATGTACAGACAGACTATTACCATATCCAGCACAGCCTTTTTGGCAGGGGATAACAAGGAATTAGTAAAACCAAATAATGCTCCTCGAAGTATTTTGTTGTTCAGAATAGCAGAATAGTAAGAAATGTACTGTCAATGGTATTTCAATGACATGTGAAATTAAATACTTTTTAAGTTATAGTAACAATAATCATGATGAAAGACATTTGAGGATTTATAGTATAAAAAAACACATTTGTAAGGACAGTTGATTGATTGCAAAATTTACCTGCTACTTGTTTAATCTGTGAATGTTTGCCAGAATTTTTATAATCACAACAAGAGGTGTCAAGTGCTTGGCTGGCATG
Organism: Cyclina sinensis; assembly: GCA_012932295.1. Taxonomy (NCBI): domain Eukaryota; kingdom Metazoa; phylum Mollusca; class Bivalvia; order Venerida; family Veneridae; genus Cyclina; species Cyclina sinensis. The sequence goes on from JAAONU010000019.1 coordinate 1,901,034, forward strand.
TGTAATAAGTAGACTAGCACTTCATATAATCAGTGTTGTTCTCCAGAATTCCAGTGGATAAGCCATTGATTTATCTATCGATCGGAGTTGCTATATTAAGTTTTATAAAGGGAGATAATTTAAAAAACTAACTGATGTAAAGTGATGGTTCTTTAACGCTGCACTTCCTCTCATTGGTCTTTATAACTGTGTGAGTTTTATTTCATTTCCTTCAATACTTTTCAACTTATTTTCCTAACAAGCATTATTATGTATTAAAAAGGGAGATAATTAAAAACTAAGTAATGTAGAGTGATTTTTTTTACAATGCACTTCCTCTAACTAGTATCTATAACTGTGTGAAGATATAATGAGATATCATTGATACTTCAGAAGTTCTACTCCAGACAAGCATTATTTAACTTTTGTAATTATCATTAAGGGAGATAATTAAAAAATTAAGCAAGGTAGAATTAAGGTTCATAAACATTGCATTTCCTCTCACTGTTCTCTACCAGTGTGAAATTCCTTAAATAGTTTTGAAGTTATTCTCCGGACAAGCATAATAAAGTTCCATAAGGGGAAATAATTCATAAACTAAGTAATGTAGGGTATTGGTTCTTTGACATTACACTTCCTCTGACTAGCCTCTATAACTGTGTGGAGTTTCAATGAGATATCATTGATAGTTTAGAGGTTATTTCCAACATTATTATTATTATATTGAGACTAACATTATTAATAATTTTAAGTATCATTAAGAGAGACAATTAAAAAAATAAGCAAGGTAGACATATATGGTTATTTAGCAGTGCACTTTCTCTCACTGGTCTCTATCAATATGTTAAGTTTCAATCAAATTCCTTCAATACTTTTCAAGTTATTCTCCAGGCAAGAGTGTGATGGACAGATGGAAGGACGGACAAGTCGGCGACTATATATGCACTCCCTTTGGGGAGCATAAAATAAACCAAATATGATCAAACTAAGAAAACAGCAATAGGAAACTTAGAACTGTCAGTATCACATATTTTCTATTCCTTACTACAGTTTTAAACTCTAAACAAAATGCAGGTAGTAAAACAGTCATGTAAACAACTCAGTAACAAACTGGTAAAGTATAATGAATTTATTAAATCTATTTGACAATAAAAGTATTCTTTATAGATCTACCATGTCAACTCCCCAGCGGCTAACTCAATATGTCTCTTTAGTGCTGATTAAAGTTTCAACTGAAACAACCTTATACAATGTATGGAAGTTTATTACCATCATTTTTTTAATATCCGGAATCAAGAAAAGAAAAGTTCAACATTTTAAGTTACATGAGATGGTTAGAAAGAAATAATCATGTGTACTTTATAGTCAAAGCCTCCTCCATTTTATTTCATAATACACCTGCACAATTTCTCTTTTAAAACTTGCTTTATATTATATTAAGAGCTATAAAATGACATTTTAGTCAAAAGCCTTTTGGGTATCACCCAACCATAAAAACAGAAACAAAGAGGTAGGTCAGTAGGTCAAGATCTAAATATACAAATAAAGAAAAGGTTTTAACAAAAGCTGTCCCAAAAACATCACTAGAACATTAAATTGGCAACCATTATGGCTCTAAATTGCTCACCTGTGTCTGAAAAAAAAACAAGGCAATGTAGATTTTAAATTAAGACTAATTTAACCAATTGAAGTGCATACATACAATATCAGGATATTCTCAAACACTGTAAATTACCAATCAGCTTTGAGCAGTGATCACTTAATCCCAATAAAAAAGAAATAACAAGATACTAGTAGAATGTAGGAATGACTAACATCAGAAATCCACAAAAATCATTAAATCATCATCCACACATAAAGCCAAACAATGTTTAATATTCCTGTATTCACTTGTTCTTAGTCAATGATCGAAGACCACTTACAAAGTTCAAGCCCTTGGAATCAGTGATTACTAAATCAATAGGATTTATCTACATGTCTATCAATCCTGCAAAGTTTCAGCAGACTATGTACATTAGTTCTTGAGTTACAGATAAACGATTACTTTCATATAGCAGATCCCTGCAAGCTTGACCTTTGACACAGTGGCCCCATAAAAAATCTAGGTAAACTAGAAATGGTTTTTGATTGAACAAAATCATATGTCTCCCCCCAGCCAGTTGCTGCAGGCAGTATTGAATCAGACGATTGTAAAATTTGACATTTAACCTCCAAGTGTGACCTTGACCTTGAGACACCACACCCGCAAAGTGGGTTCTGCATGTCGCCTTGATGAGGTGAACATCCGACACAAGTTTCATAAAAATCCTTCAAGGGCTTTTGAAGATACAGAGCGGACACGATTTTGTGGCATTTGACATTTAACCTCCAAGTGTGACCTTGACCTTGAGACACCACACCCGCAAAGTGGGTTCTGCATGTCGCCTTGATGAGGTGAACATCTGACCCAAGTTTCATAAAAATCCTTCAAGGGCTTTGGTAGATACAGAGCGGACACGATTTTGTGACGGACAGACAGACAACCGGGGAAAAACAATATGTCTCCCCCGATGAGGTAAACATCTGACCCAAGTTTCATAAAAACCCTTCAAGGGCTTTTGAAGATACAGAGCGGACACGATTTTGTGGCATTTGACATTTAACCTCCAAGTGTGACCTTGACCTTGAGACACCACACCCGCAAAGTGGGTTCTGCACATCACCTTGATGAGGTGAACATCTGACCCAAGTTTCATAAAAATCCTTCAAGGGCTTTGGTAGATACAGAGCGGACACGATTTTGTGATGGACAGACAGACAACCCGGGAAAAACAATATGTCTCCCCCGATGAGGTGAACATCTGACCCAAGTTTCATAAAAATCCTTCAAGGGCTTTTTAAGATACAGAGCGGACACGATTTTGTGGCATTTGACATTTAACCTCCAAGTGTGACCTTGACCTTGAGACACCACTCCCGCAAAGTGGGTTCTGCACGTCAACTTGATGAGGTGAACATCTGACCCAAGTTTCATAAAAATCCTTCAAGGGCTTTGGAAGAGCGGACACGATTTTGTGATGGACAGACAGGCGGACAACCAGGGGAAAAACAATATGTCTCCCCCATTTTTGCATAACCATCATGGGGAGTTTGAAGGTCCTGATAGCAGTTATTTTAGTTATTAACCTGAAACCATTCTCAATGAGAGGGCACCTGTCGGTTTAAACCTTGACTGTGTGGTCCCAAAAAATAAGAATAATGGTTCTTAATAAATGTATAAAGCTATGTAAAAGAATGTCCCCTCAGTGAAGCAGTAATGACGAAGTAAATTTTGAGGTAGTCAGCCAGACAGTAAATTCAAGCAAAAATTCAGAGGCCTGGGCCTTGGGATTTCAGGAGAGATGGGTTCTTTCTCTATATACTACCATGTGAAACATGAACCACAAATGTAGCAATGTAAATAAGAGCACAGACACAATAGGCAAGAACATAAAGAAGCTACTCTTTTAGACTGATAAAAACATACTGGACTTGAAAGTTACTCTGAGGTAGGCAAAAAGATAAAATATTAAGTTACCAACTTAAAAGGTTTCAATGTCATAGTTCAAAATACAATTTCTAAAAGAAGAAGGCAAAACAAAAATCCTTTACACATGTTCTAACGTAAAACAGTCCAACCTCCCGAAACGTCATCTCCCACGAAGGACATCCTCTATACAGACATTTTGATCCCCCCACCCGCCGCTGCCCTGTTAGAATTATGTGCATGTTTACCTTTCTCGAGCAGCACCTCTACCAAACGAGCAACGACACTACTGTTTCTCCCCAATGACACCCGAAAACCTCCCACGAACTACACAAACATAATCAGCGAGTTGGATGTCCCCAGGTTTCCCAAAAATACTAAATAGTTATTTACAGCGAATGTGAATGTTTATTAAGTCTAAAATTACAAAGTAGCAAATATCGTGAAGAGTAGAAAGCAGAGTGGCTCTAGTCATCATATTTGATTGCAAAGCATTATAAACATGATAATACTTCAAGATCACACTGAACAACATTGAAGATTGGTTGAACCTCCAGAGAACAAGCACCTGTCTACAACAAACACTTTCCTTTCAACTGAATAGTGTTTGCTTTTCACTTGGGAGGTTGGACTGTATACTACAAATATTCAATGACACTTGAAATACAGTGATACACTTATATGCTTGTTTGCATGTCTATAATATCAAGCAAATAGAGGATTCAGGATAACATGTGAAAGAACTTCCAGTCTTATTTGAAGATTCTTGATTTGATCTAGGAGAAGAGTTTGTCTTAAGTTTGCATTTTTGTCTCTGTTGACTCTTTGATCTTGGGGAAGAATTTGTCTAAAGTATGCATTTTTATCTGGTCCTTCCTTTTTCCAGGATGTTTAATCCCCTGACCTTTTGACGTAGAAGGAGTTGGGCTGCTTTGTTCAATCTCTATTGAGTCCTCTTCATCATCGGAACTGTCCTCTACATCCCACAAATCTTGATCTGTAGTTACTTTGGTATCTTAAATATACAGTCAAAACAAAATGTAAAAGAAACATAAAATGAGTAAATATAATACCATACTGTGTGCTAATAAATTCTTGAGTTTCTTTAGCTATAGAATACTGCCTTGCTTTACCAAAAATACCATCAATTCATTAGAATGGATATGTAGTTATTTGAAAATTTGTTATTCACATACATTATACCACATCACAGAAGCAATGTTATGATCAGAATTTCAAATCATGATATGAATGCCCTGTCAAGAATAATAATTTCACTGTTTAAGATATACATTTGTACATCATTCTGTCCAGATATGAACACATAATAAACAAGTGTACAACTAGAAATGTGTCCATAGGACACAGATGCCCCCACTCAACCTAGCTACTCATATAGCTAGCAATATGGCCAGGAGATAGTCATACACGCTGAATCATTAGTAAGATTGGATTAATAAAATGACAAGAACAAGAAACCTGTTGTGGTTTGAAGACTCAACATACTGTCTCCAACACTGTGACCAATGGATGAATATTATCCTTCACAATTCTGTATGCATAGTTGGACATTTTGGAGTTTGCAGATGGTAAACAGGTGTTTTCATGTCTAATTTGTACTAAGTTCCTAAGTTATATGTTCTGTAAGTCAGGCTGTTTATAAAATGTCCATAGTCATCTAAATAGCAAACAATTTTAAGCAATTGTTGGAACAAAATTTCACCATTTCCATACTTAAATGTTGAATTCTGCTTAAGCTGGTGCTAACAGGCATGGAAGTAACTTGCATTTTTCCATTTTTGAAAACCATTTCAGCTAAATAACTGAAGTACCATCTGACCTACACCCTTCAAACATCATAGTGTGGTTGCCTTTATGGGAGACCCAACTGTGTTTTAAATTGGTAGGTCGAAGGTCACTTTACCTTCAATCTGAAAATGGTTTCCACTCGATAACTCAAGTACCATTTAATCTAAAGACTTCAAATTTCACAGAATGATTGCCCTTATTGAGTTGAAGACCCCTATTTTTGTTAAAGTCATATGTCAATATCATTTTTCACCTTCAATTTAAAAACGGTTTCCACTCAATAACTAAATAAGAGAACCAAATGGTCCTGGGTCGCTCACCTGAAAAGGAACTAACAAACAATCGGGGGAAGGGGTGGAGGCACTAGTCATGCCATCCTAGGCAATTGTCAAATGGTTAAAATCCCTCATTAGATATAAAAGTGGCCCTGGGTCACCCACATAAATTTTTGGTAAGATCAAGGTCCAAAGGAACACATCACTACAGAACAAGTGAAACAAAGTTGGTTGCTGAAATCTGTATAAAAACTGTATATGTGCTCTAAATTTTAAGTTTAAAGCAAGAATGAAGGTGGTTATGAATGCAAATAACCCCACAGGAATGGTCAATATTTACCCAAGGACCACGATTTGAAAAATCTTGGTAGATGTATGTTAGATGATACTTCAAACCAAAATATAAAGAGCATACTAAAAGCAACAGCTGACCTTTTTGGTCAGGTACGCTGAAAGTATGTCAGTTAGATCTAAACTATATGCAGTTTACATTTGAAGTTCTACTGGAAACTCTTTACCAAAGTTTCATGAAGATCTGATATAAAATAGGGTTTCTAGAGTGAAAAATAGTTTGTTTCATTATTTAGCATAATTACAGCTCACCTTGGCACTTCATGTGGGGGTGGGGGGAGGGGTACCCAGTTGTGTATGGGAAACAAGGATAAAGTCAGAGGATTCCAACTGAAAGGACCAATGTGCTATTTGGTCTACCTTTGATGCTATCTGAGTAAACGAGATAATTTGTTATCAGAAATGTCCCTCATTCTGACCTCAGAGCCATGATTTATAAATTTTGGTAGGGGTCCACTAGATGATACTACAAACCAAATATTTAAGCTCAAGGCCTTGTGGTTTTAGACAAGTTTTTTAACAAGAGGGCTATGATGGCCCTATATCACTCACCTGAGAATGACTGCTTTTATCAAAGTTGTTATGGACCTGGTTAATTGACCACCGATGACCCATATCCAAACTTGAGCTAGAAATCATCGAAACAATATTTCTGACAAATTTCCAGTATATTTGGACTGAAAATGTAACCTCCAGAGTGTTAACAAGGTTTTCCATATTTGGGCTCTGTGACCTAGTTTTTGAACCTAGATGACCCATATTCGAACTTGAGCTAGAAATTATTGTAACAACCTTTCTGACAAATGTCCAGGATATTTGGACTAAAATTTACCTCTAAAGTGTTAAGACAGTTTTTCCATATTTGGGCTCTGTGACCTAGTCTTTGAACCTAGATAAACTACATTTATATATTCGTAATTGAGCTAGAAATAATCAAAGCAATTTTTCTGACAAATTTCCAGTGCATTTGGACTGAAAATGTAGTCTCTAGAGTGTTTACAAAGTTTTTTCCATATTTGGGCTCTGTGACCTAGATTTTGATCCCAGATGACCCATATTCAAAAATGAGCTAGAAATCATCAAAAAAAACTTTTCTGACAAAATTCCAGAATATTTGGACTAAAAAATTAGCCTCTAGAGTGTTAAAAAGGTTTTTCTTTCTTTGGGCCATGTGATTCAGTTTTTCATCCCAGATATTATAAATCCATGTTTGAACCCGTCCGTGTAATTACTGGGACAAACATGCTGACTAAGTTTCATGATAATTGAGGCAAAACTGTGACCACTAGAGTGTTAACAAACTAAGTGTGGACATCTGAATAGCTCACCATGAGCCTATGGCTCAGGTGAGGTAAAAAGTTTTTCCTTTCAATTGCCATGGCAACCAGAGTTCGGCTAAGAATTAGATTTCTTTTATAAAATTTTGAAAGCAGACAACAAAAGGATTACTGCTGTGAAATTTGATTGCAACACGCCTACTGGTATAGGAGGAAATGTTGTTGTAAGATAACTGACAGACGGAGGAAAGCATAATAAAAGCTAAAAACATGACCTGTTGTTGTGAATGGTCATATGCCCCCGAATGTGACTTTGACCTTTGAGTTCGACACCTGACTCTTGCACGCGACACACCGTCACCATGTGCAACACTTTCATGCTAGGTCATTTTATACATCCAGGAATGACAGAATTATTGACCAGACATGACCATCATTGTACTTTTATGAAAATTTCCTTTCAGGTCCAAGTGTGACCATGCCTTCTGACCTACAAGCCTGGATCTTGCAAGTGACAAATAGTCTCAATGTGCCACACATTTACACAAAATTATTTCAAAATCCATCCATGACTGACAAAGTTATGGCGAGACAAAAAGCGGACAGACAGATAAACAATTAAAACAAGAGGGCCATAATGGCCCTGGATCGCTCACCTGAGTACTTTGGCTGTAGGTTTGCTGTTAAGCAGTATTTCATTTTTTAACTGAAAATATATAAGTGCCTACAAACCAAATATGTAAAATATCAGTCAATAAATAAAGGCTCTATGACAGAAAGTAGAAATAACTATTATAAGCTATGGTGACCTTGACCTTGATGCAGTGACCTCAAACCCTACCCATGGGTAGAGGTCCATGCAAGGAACCTATATATTGAATATCAAAGATATTGGTCTATAAATGAAGGCTTTATGAGGTACAGTAGATAAATCTATTTTTAGCCTCCTGTGAACTTTAACCTTATCTAATAATTTGAACAACCAAACAACCTTTCTGACAACCTGCCAGGATATTTGGACTGAAACAGTAGCCTCTAGAGCCCTAAAAAGATATTTGTATTTTTGGGCTCTGTGACCTAGTTTTTGACCCCAGATGACCCATATTCGAACTTGACCTAGAAACCATTGAAATAACCTTTCTGACGTATTTCCAGAATATTTGGGCTGAAAATGTTACTGTAGAGTGTAAACAAGGTTTTTCCAAATTTAAGCTCTGTGACCTAGTTTTTGACCCCAGATGACCCATATTCGAACTTGGGCTAGAAATCATCGATACAACCTTTCTGACATATTTCGAGGATATTTGGGCTGAAAATGTTACCTCTAGAGTGTTAATAAAGTTTTTCCATATTCAGGCTGTGTGACCTAGTTTGACCCCAGATGACCAATATTCCAACTTGACCTAAAATCGTCGAAACAACCTATCTGACATATTTCCAGGATATTTGGGCTGAAAATGTTACCTCTAGAGTGTTAACAAGGTTTTTCCATGTACAGGCTGTGTGACCTAGTTTTTGATCCCACATGACCAATATTCCTACTTGAGCTAGAAATCATCTTAACAAGCTTTCTGACATATTTCCAGGATATTTGGGCTGAAAATGTTACCTCTAGGGTGATAAAAAGGTTTTTCCATATTTGGTCTCAATGACCTAGTTTTTGATCCCAGATGACCCATATTGAAACTTGGGCTAGAAATCATCCATATAACCTTTCTGACATATTACAAGGATATTTGGGCCTGAAAATGTTACCTCTAAAGTGTTAACAAGGTTTTTCCATATTTGGGCTCTGTGACCTAGTTTTTGACCCCAGATGACCCATATTCGAACTTTGGCTAGAAATCATCGATACAACCTTTCTGACATATTTCCAAGATACTTGGGCTGAAAATGTTACCTCTAGAGTGTTAATAAGGTTTTTCCATATTCAGGCTGCGTGACCTAGTTTGACCCCAGATGACCAATATTCCAACTTGACCTAAAATCGTCGAAACAACCTATCTGACATATTTCCAGGATATTTGGGCTGAAAATGTTACCTCTAGAGTGTTAACAAGGTTTTTCCATGTACAGGCTGTGTGACCTAGTTTTTGATCCCACATGACCAATATTCCAACTTGAGCTAGAAATCATCTTAACAAGCTTTCTGACATATTTCCAGGATATTTGGGCTGAAAATGTTACCTCTAGGATGATAAAAAGGTTTTTCCATATTTGGTCTCAATGACCTAGTTTTTGATCCCAGATGACCCATATTCAAACCTGGGCTAGAAATCATCCATATAACCTTTCTGACATACTACAAGGATATTTGGGCCGAAAATGTTACCTCTAAAGTGTTAACAAGGTTTTTCCATATTTGGGCTCTGTGACCTAGTTTTTGACCCCAGATGACCCATATTCGAACTTTGGCTAGAAATCATCGATACAACCTTTCTGACATATTTCCAAGATAATTGGGCTGAAAATGTTACATCTAGAGTGTTAATAAGGTTTTTCCATATTCAGGCTGCGTGACCTAGTTTGACCCCAGATGACCAATATTCCAACTTGACCTAAAATCGTCGAAACAACCTATCTGACATATTTCCAGGATATTTGGGCTGAAAATGTTACCTCTAGAGTGTTAACAAGGTTTTTCCAAGTACAGGCTGTGTGACCTAGTTTTTGATCCCACATGACCAATATTCCAACTTGAGCTAGAAATCATCTTAACAAGCTTTCTGACATATTTCCAGGATATTTGGGCTGAAAATGTTACCTCTAGGATGATAAAAAGGTTTTCCATATTTGGGCTCTGTGACCTAGTTTTTGACCCCAGATGACCCATATTCTAACTTGGGCTAGAAATCATGGAAACCATCTTTCTGACAAATTTCCAGGATATTCGTGCTGAAAATGTTACCTCTAGGGTGTTAACAAGGTTTTTCCATATTTTTGCCAGGACATTTGGACTGAAACAGCAGCAGCCTCTAGAGCGTTAACAAGATTTTTCTATTTTTAGGTCGTGTGACCTAGTTTTTGACCCCAGATGACCCATATTCGAACTAGTCCAAGTAATTACTGGGACAAACATCCTGACCAAGTTTCGTGACAATTGGAGCAAAAATGTGACCAGTAGAGTGTTAACGAACTAAGTGTGAACGGAACGACAGACGACGGATGACAGACGACGGACGAAGGACAACGGACATTTATCGATCCTAATAGATCACCCTGAGCCAGCTCAGGTGAACTAAAAACCATATGCCTCCCTTCAGGAGCATAAAATGCTAAAAGCCATCTGACTTACAGCCTTCAACTTTCATGGAATAATTGCCCTTATTGAGTAGAAGACCCTTTCAACTTATTACTGCCAAAAGTAAATATTGACTATACTAGGCAGTTTTTTGGATTAGCAGCTCAAAGGTCACGGTCACATTGAAATTGAAAACCATTACCGCTCAATAACCCAAGCACCATTTGACCTACATCCTTCAAACTTCAGGTTAGTTGCCCTTATTGAATAAAAGAACCCTATTATTTTTTTCTGTCAAAGGTCAAGGTCACCTTCAATTTGAAAATGATTTCTGCAGAATGACTTGAGTATCATATTGTTTTTACATACAGTTGGTAAAACGTCAAGATCACAGTCTCCTTGCCTTTGAGAATGGTTTCTGCTCAATAACCTAAGTACCATTTAATCCACAACATTTTAATCTTCACAGGTTGTTGCCTTTATTGAGTAGAGGACCCCTTTTGTTTCGAGTCAGTCAGTCAATATCAACATAACCTTGAATCTAAAACCTGTTTCCGCTCAATAATTTGAGTAACATTTGACACACTCAACAAACTTCAAACTTCTATGGTGGGGGGCATATAAATGTCATTCTGATATCTCTTGTTATTTGTAATCTTAGGTAATGCAGGTACATGTAAGTCTTTACGTGCTATAGCGAATGGTATAATGCCTATCTACTGACTAGAACTATAATCAAAGTACTCACATGGTTCAAAATCATGGCAAATGCTGTAAATCTTAAATTTTAAATTTTTCTTTCCAATTTTCTCGAAGAATTGAGCAAGTCTGATAATCTCCATCTTTGCACCAGTAGATTTTGATGTTGAAAGACCTGAAACAAACAAGTCATGCAGCTTTTTGGCATCTTTTTTGCCTTGAACCTTTTCCTTATTTTTTGCACCTTGTTTTGCACCAGTATCAACCTTATCCTTTTTGACATTTTCTTTACCCTTACGCCTCTTCTTTGTTTTATTGTCATATTCTGCATCCTGTCTGGCAAAAGTATCAACTGCAGTGTTTTCATCATCAGAATCAACTGCACTGTTTTCATCATGAGAATCAAATGTCCTGTTTTCATCATTAGTATAAACTGCACCATTTTCATTGTCAGTATGAACTGTCCTGTTTTCATCATTAGTATCAACTGTCCTGTTTTTGTCATCAGTATCAACTGTCCTGTTTTCATCATCAGTATCAACTGTCCTGTTTTCATCATCAGTATGAACTGTCCTGTTTTCATTGTCAGTATCAGATGTGCTGTTTTCGTCATCAACATCAACCGCATCTTGTGCAGCATCACTTCCAACCTTATGCTTTTTGACTTTACCACCCCCTTTGCTTTTTCTAGAATCATTATAAATTTCACGATCTTTGACATCACAATCATTCCTTAAGAATTTTCCATGAAAGTACTTTCTGCAAAAATGGTTTATTGCCTCTTGTTGATTTTCCATCTAGAATAAACTTGTCTGTAAGATTTCCTTTTTCAGTTAAATATCTTCCAGCTTTAAGTTCATCAATAAGTTTTTCTGTCATATCGCCATATTTTCCTTTGAATACCTCTCTAATCCTTTCTGTGATATTTACTTTTAGATTACATGGAGCAGAACTGTCATTAATGAAGTCACAAGTCTTTCTTGTGTCACGACAGGCAAGAACAAAAACTATCTTACGTTCAGTGCTAAACAGATGTAGAAATTTCTCTTCAGTAAGTTGAGCATCAGAGTTTATACGTTTCAACTCTTTAAGAAGTCTCCAGTACTGTTGTATTAAACCAGTTCCACATGACTGGTTACGATATACAAGGACTGCCGCATTTCTTATTTGTGAACAAACTGCTCTGATAGGACCAAGGTCAAATCCCTCCTTTACATGCACTAAGTATGTGGTTTTAGTGTTGTACATGAGAATGTCACATAGTTCAATATAATGTGGACATTTTTCATCACCTACTATAATTTTCATCTCACAACTGTCTTTACATATCTTATTTAGTAAAATATGCATTCTATTGTACTGGCCTTCAGTGAGCCTACATTCTAGACGATGGTACAAATTTCCTGCAACTTCATTAAAACTCTTGTCTGCTACATCTATAATCTCTTTTTGACATTTTTTCTCTTTTTGTTTTACCGCTTCTTTGTATACGCCATCAAATGGTTCTTTTCTTCTACAGATAGTAGTGAAATGCTCCTGCCACAATGGCTTACATTTTTCTATGTCATAATCTAAAATACTGCTATGTTTTTCTGTTTTTCTGGAAGAAGCATTTTCTTGGTTGTTGGGTGGAATTTTTTTTTTTGGATTTTTCTTTTTTTCTTCTTTTTTGTCGTCGTTATTTTCTTGGGGTTTCTTCCATGGAAGCAACCAGCAAAGTTTACTTCTGTCTACAATTTTTGACCTCAACATTTCAACGAAGTCTTTCTCAATGGAGTACAAATACTGTACGGTCATTTTCAACCATGTTCCATAATAATAAACATGAGTACCGAAAGAGCCTGCACTGATCGAGCTGAATAGAAAATTCTTCAGTGGTTCTCCTTGACCTTTTGCCTTAAACCTTATCAACACATCATCATTATCAAGCCATCCTCTTTGATATTCACTGTCACACTCTTTACGTAAAAGTTCCATCACATCCTCTAAACTTGGTGGTTCCATCCAAGGATTTCCTGCATTAAGACATCTTCTGTTTCTCTTTTTAGTTTCCCCAGGATCACTACTCTTCTTGGCCAATAAAGTAATACAAGAAGCAGTCTGCCATTCATGCAACAACTTATGAGTGAGGCATATATGTGATTTACATCCTTCCATACTCTTCCTTAACACATCGTGCAGATATTTATTTAACTTAGCTTTAGTGTGTTTATCTGTAACTTCTTCCAAAAATTCTTGCATTTCAAACATTTCTTCATCTTCCTCTTCACCAATCAATTCATCCGTCTGTTTTTCAGGTCCAATCATTCTCTCTTGTTTTGTTACAAGGTATGTTGGCTTGCCGAAATATATATCAGAAAAATATTGAAGAATCAATCCAAGTTGAAGAAGATTTAGCTCACGATTTATTTTCAAAGCAGTATTGCTGACATCTATTTTAGTAGGGGCACTGATTTCCGGTCTTATTTAAAAACGCACCGTTCAAAGAGCTATTGTAGAGGGACGAGTTTTTCCGAAGCTCACGCCTACGATTTCTTACAAGTTTATCAATGAAGTCCCAAACAGAGAATTTAATCTTGTGTCCTGATCTTGCTGACTTTGATCCTTTATATACCACCCCACACTCTTTTTCAAATTCTACGTGATCAAAGGGGAACTGAAGAGTCCTTTTTTCTATTCTTTTTGGAAAAGCTTTGTCAGCCATTTTCGAAGAACCTTCTAACAGATTCCAAGCAGATCCTGACATTAGAACAAATATTTCTGGAATAATTTTACTGGAAGAATTTTGGTCTACTTTTTCAATATTATTTCTATAGAAAAATAAGACATAGGACTTTTTCACTTCTGCATGATCAAGCAAACTTCTCTTACTATTCTCTGTTAAAAGTTCAGATAAAGTTTTTGTCAATTTACTGTCCTCTTTTGATATTGCTACAAACAATTTCACTTTAAATGTTACACCACTGTCTTGTAAAAACTCTTGTATGTCTGGGTTAAGCTCTAATTCTTGAAAGTCCTGCTTAAACTCCTCTGAAGTATCATCATGCTGTAATTCTATATCTGTTTCTGATCTGTCACCTTCAGTACGCTGTTTCTTTCTATGAAACTCAGAATCTCCACCATTTCTTTTGCGTTTTCTTCCAATGATGTCTTTGATAATTTTCTCTGCTAACTTAAGATCAGTTTCACTTTTAACTGGACAAGCATATTTTTGGAGAAGCCATTCAGCGTTAATCCTGGAAATACGCATTGCTTGAAACTTTTTATCTACAAGAATTTTTGCTGTATCAACAGTTTCAGAATCAGAATTTTTGTTCTCATCTCCTGTCAATGATTCTGAATCCTCTACAGAGTCTGTCAGTGTTGAATTCTCCATGTTAATTCTAAGAAATCAACCACAGGTTTTTGAGAAATCAGAGTAACTCTGTAACTGAATCCAATTGTCTCTTCTTATACATGTACACTGAAACAAGAACAAAAATTAAGTTAATATATCAATTCAAAAAGTAAGTTTCAAAATCAAATAGAGCTATCATTGAATGTGATTGATACCTTGCAATTCTGTCATGACAGAGGAAAAGGGGAAATATGTACACTTATTGGTGATCATGCAAACCAAGTTTCAAATCGATAGTCCTAGCTAGTGTCACAAGATTTTGCTATTTGTAAAACCAGTGTGTGTATGCGCAGGCATGCATGAAAAATATGTAATGCATATCTATACTTTTTTGGTGATCCTGCGCTCGAAGTTTCAGATTGATGCAGAAGAAGTTTTGGTCACAAGATTTTGCTAGGACAAACTATAAAACTGCAATGTGAGCACAGGCATGCATGAACAAGAGTGCCAATGGCCCTAAAGCGCTCACCTGGGTTCAAAGATGAAAGAAATTTTTATGAATGTAATGATGCATATGCATGCATATCACAGAAATTCATTGCCATAGCTCCAAAAACAAAAAGTAGGTCAGTAGGTCAAAATATAGGTCATGAGACAACATTTTTGAATCAAAACGAAAAGCTGTACACAGTCCAAATTTCATTACCGTAGCTTTAAAACAAAAAAGTAGGTCAGTAGGTCAAAAATATAGGTCATGCTATGACGTTTTTGAAATTGGAACAAAAAACTGTACACATGGTCCAAATTTCATTGCCATAGCTCCAAAAACAAAAAGTAGGTCAGTAGGTCAAAAAATAGGTTATGCGATGACATTTTTGAAATCGAAACGAAAAACTTTGCACATGGTCCAAATTTCATTGCTGTAGATAAAAAACAAACAAGAAGGCCATGATGGCCCTAAATCGCTCACCTGAGTCTCATTGCTCATGTTACAAATATCGTTATTGGATTTTTATAGGTGCAAGTTTGAATAAGTTTGCAATAAGTTTGAAGACTCTGGGTGTAATGGTACTCAATTTTTTTAGCAGAAATAGTTTTACTCTACAGGTCCCAGTGACTTTGACCTTTGACCTAAAGACCCCAAAAACAACATGGTTCTTCTAATATAATTACCCTAAAAAGTTTGAAGGTTCTTGGTGTAATGATACTCCAGTTACTGAGAAGAAATAGTTTTCACTCTACAGGTCCCTGTGACCTTGACTTTTGACCTACTGACCCCAAAAATGATTTGGTTCTTTTACTGAGAAAAGACAATCATCCTATGAAGTTTGAAGGCTCTGGGTAAAATGGTACTCCAGTTACTGAGCAGAAACAGTTTTCACTCTACAGGTCCCTGTGAACTCAACCTTTGACCTATATACCCGAAAAACAGTAGGGTTCTTCTAATACAATTATCCTATAAAGTTTGAAGGCTCTGGGTGTACATGTAATGGTACTACAGTTACTCTGCAGAAATAGTTTTCACTCTACAGGTCCCTGTGACCCTGACCTTTGACATACTAGCCCCAAAAACAACATGCTTCTTCTATTTGGTAAAAGCAATCATCCTTTGAAGTTTGGAGGCTCTGGGCAATATGGTAATCCTGTTATTGAGTGGAAACTGTTTTCACTCTAGAGGTCCCTCTGACCTTGACCTTTGACCTACTGACCCAAAACACAAAAGGGATTTTTTGTACTCAATAAGGGCAATAATCCTGTGAAGTTTGAAGGCTTTGGGTCAACTGGTACTCAAGTTATTGAAAGGAAACGAAGTGTGAAAGACAGACAGACAAACAGACACCCATGGACAAGGTAAAAACAATATGTCTCCATCAGAAGGGCGGGGTTGGGGGGAGACATAACAACGAAAAATTGAAGGTATAGCCCTTGGTGTTTCAGAGCAGCAGATTTTTTAAGTTTTCCCTATATAAATCCTTGTGTAAAATCAAATGACCCTTGGGTTGGGCCAGTTTTGACCCCAGGGTCATGATTTGAACAAACTGGGTAAAGGTCCACTAGAAACTGCTGCACACCAAATATCTAAACTCTAGGCAATGTGGTTTCTGACAAGAAGATTTTTAAAACTTTTCCTATATAACTCTATGTAAAACATTTGACCCCTGGGGCGGGGCCTTTTTTGACCCAGAGGCTATGATTTGAACAAACTTGGTAGAGGTCCTCTTGACAATGCTACATACAAAATATCTAAGCTCTTTGCCTTTTGGTTTCTGAAAAGAAGAATTTAAAGTTTTACCTATATGTAAAACATGTGACTCCTGGGGCGGGGCCATTTTTGACCCAGGGGCAATGATTTGAACAAACTTGGTAGAGGTCCTCTTGACATTCTACATACAAAATATCTAAGCTCTTTGCCTTTTGGTTTCTGATGTGAAGACTTTTAAAACTTTTTCCTATATAACTCTAGGTAAACAAGTGACCCCTGGGGCAGGGCCTAGTTTGACCCAGGGGCTATGATTTGAACAAAGTTAGTAGATATCCACTGGACAATGCTACACACAAAATATCTAAACTCTAGGCCTTGCGGTTTCTGACAAGAAGATTTTTTCAATTTTTTCCTATATAACTCTATACAAGAGGGCCATGATGGCCCTGTATCGCTCACCTGAGTATGACTGCTTTTAACAAAGTTGCTATGGACCTGGTTAATTGACCCCAGATGACCCATTTTCGAACTTGACCTAGAAATTATTGAAACAATCTCTTTGACAAATTTCCAGGATATTTGGACTGAAAAAGTAGCATCTAGAGTGTTAACAAGGTTTCTCCATATTTAGGCTCTGTGACCTAGTTTTTGACCCCAGATAACCCATATCCAAACTTGAGCTACAAAATTATCAAAACAACCTATCTGACAAATTTCCAGGACATTTGGACTTAAAATGTAGCCTCTAGAGTGTTTACAAAGTTTTTCCATATTTGGGCTCTGTGACCTACATGTAGTTTTTGACCCAAGATGACCCATACTCCAACTTGAGCTGAAATCATCAAAAAAACCTGTCTGACAAATTTCCAGGATATTTGGACTGAAAATATAACCTCTGGAGTGTTAAAAAGTTTTTTACATATTTGTACCATGTGACCCATATCCAAATTTGTGCTAGAAATCATTGAAACAACCTTTCTGACAAATTTCAAGGACATTTGGACTAAAAATGTAACCTCTTGAGCTTTTACAAGGTTTTTCTACTTTCGGGCTCTGTAACCTAGTTTTTGACCCCAGAGAACCTATATTCAAACTGAGCTAGAAATCATCTATAGAATCTTTCTGACATATTTCCAGGTTATTTGGACTGAAAATGCTGCCTTTAGAATATTAACAAGGTTTTTCCATATTTAGACTCTGTGACCTAGTTTGTGACCCCAGATGACCCATACTCGAATTTGATCTAGAAATTCTCAAGGCAATTTTTCTGACAAATTTCCAGATTATTTGGGCTGAAAATTTAACCTCTTGAGTGTTAACAAGATGTTTCTATTTTTGGGCTCTGTGACCTAGTTTTTGAACCAAGATGACCCATATTTGAACTTGAGCTAGAAATCATAGAAGCAACCTTCCTGACAGATTTCCAGATTATTTGGTCTAAAAATGTTACCTCTAGAGTGTTAACAAGGTTTTTCTATTTTTGGGCTCTGTGACCTAGTTTTTGAACCCAGATGACTCATATTTGAACTTGAGCTAGAAATTATCATTAGAACATTTCTGACAAATTTCCAGGATATTTGGACTGAAAAAGTAGCCTGTAGAGTGTTAAAAAGGTTTTTCTATATTTGGGCTCTGTGACCTAGTTTTCCTAACCCTGATAACCCATGTTCGAACTTGTCTGTGATATTAATGAGACAAACATCCTGACCAAGTTTCATGACAATTGAGGCAAAAATGTGACCACTAGAGTGTTAACAAACCAATTGTTAACGGATGGACGGACGGACGACGGACAAAAGGTGATCAGAAAAGCTCACTCTGTCACTAAGTGACAGGTGAGCTAATAAGGGGGATATTTTTGTCAAATGTACATGATGAACAAGAAACTCATACTCTGTCAAGAAAAGATTGAGCAGAAACCTTGTTTCATATTGTACAAAATGGTTGTATTCATTCAGTCTAGTACCTGTAGCATGTTGGAATCATGTTGATGGCAGTGCTGTTACATAGATATGGGCATTTGTGGCATTTGACATTTAATCTCCAAGTGTGACCTTGACCTTGACACACCACACCCGCAAAGTGGGTTCTTCAAGTCGCCTTGATGAGGTGAACAACTGACCCAAGTTTCATAAAATCCTTCAAGGGCTTTTGAAGATACAGAGTGGACACGATTTTGTGGCATTTGACATTTAACCTCCAAGTGTGACCTTGACCTTGAGACACCACACCCGCAAAGTGGGTTCTGCACGTCGCCTTGATGAGGTAAACATCTGATCCAAGTTTCATAAAATTTCTTCACAGGCTTTTGAAGATACAGAGCGGACAAGATTTTGTGGCATTTGACATTTAACCTCCAAGTGTGACCTTGACCTTGATACACCACAACCGCAAAGTGGGTTCTGCAAGTCGCCTTGATGAGGTGAACATCTGACCCAAGTTTCATAAAAATCCTTCAAGGGCTTTTGAAGATACAGAGCGTACACGATTTTGTGATGGACAGGACGGACGGACAGACAGACAACCAGAGGAAAAACAATATGTCTCCCCTGATGAGGTGAACATCTGACCCAAGTTTCATAAAAATCCTTCAAGGGCCTTTGAAGATACAGAGCGGACACGATTTTGTGGCATTTGACATTTAACCTCAAAGTGTGACCTTGACCTTGAGACATCACACCCGCAAAGTGGGTTCTGCAAGTCGCCTTGATGAGGTGAACATCTGACCCAAGTTTCATAAAAATCCTTCGAGGGCTTTTAAAGATACAGTGCAGACACGATTTTGTGGCATTTGACATTTAACCTCCAAGTGTGACCTTGACCTTGAGACACCACACCCGTAAAGTGGGTTCTGCACGTCGCCTTGATGAGGTGAACATCTGACCCAGGTTTCATAAAAATCCTTCAAGGGCTTTTAAAGATACAGCGCGGACACGATTTTGTGGCATTTGACATTTAACCTCAAAGTGTGACCTTGACCTTGAGACACCACACCCCCAAAGTGGGTTCTGCACGTCGCCTTGATGAGGTGAACATCTGACCCAAGTTTCATAAAAATCCTTCATGGGCTTTTGAAGATACAGAGCGGACACGATTTTGTGATGGACAGACGGATGGACAGACAGATGGATGGACGGACAGACAGACAACCGGGGGGAAAACAATATGTCTCCCCCATCTTTGGGGGGAGACATAATTCCTTATTTTGTGTTTAACAGTTTTGTAGGTGCCTTCAGTGCTGTGATTTTTATATGTGTGTGCAGTCTTGTGTAACATTGTGTCCAGTCAATGTCCAGTTATTGTCCACTGCATACTTGTTTTTTTAGTGTAAGAGAGTTCTGGTATGAAAATGCAAAACTGGTTTGGTTGTGTCTATATTTTAGTAACTAATCAACTGTATCATTTCCCACTTTTTCTTAACACAGGCTTACTCTAACTTCACTCTGGGTTTTGAAGTCATTCTGTGCACATCACTGCGCAGACTTAATTTTATATTTAATTTTTGTGAAGCTCCACCTGGTAAGATATATTTATCTAAATTTATTTCTTGAAAGTGTTCTGTATCTAATAGTCAATTTATTGTATTTCTGAAATGTCTTGAATATTAAAATTTCTTTTGAAATTGATAAAATTTAACATTTTAAATATTAATTTTGTAAATCTTTAAAATGGGATATTTCTTTTATAGGTTTTTACTATACAACTGTAATAGGGTGCTTTTTTATCTTTTCATTTTTTTTTAAATTTACAAAATTCCATGGGCGCAGCCATTTTCATTACTTTTCAAAATGGTTTTTGTTATGGCGATTGTTATTGGTTGAAATTTTTACAGCTCATTTCATCTCGATTTTCTTGTGCCATTTTGTCTATATAAGCCAGTGTTCAACGTTATTAGTGGAGTTGGTGCTGGCCTTCTCAGGTCAGTACATCTAAGGCTCTCAGCCTTAATTTAATAAAGACGTTAGTCTTTGAAATCAAACACACAAGTGTTAAATTTAAGAAAAGCTTAAAATATTAAATTTCCATTTTCTAAATCATTTCGTTCTCTAATCATAAAATAAAAGATCTTAGTAGTAAAATCAAGGAATTTAAATAAATAAACACTTGTCAGCAGATTGTGTTACTACTGCCTGCAAAACTGATTAGAGTTTCCTCTGTTAGATAAAGAAGGAGACTCATCAGTACACCTGTTAAAAATCAATTAAAGCTCCGCCCAATGTGTTTTTTTCAAAAGCCGCCTTTTACGAAATGGAAAAGCGGTTAGAAAAAAATTCAATGAAGATTTCTGGTAGCAAAGCTGCGACAATTATGACAGCAACTTTGGCGCCGCCCAGGCACATTTTTCTAGGCTGCGGGTAGATTTTATATACCTGAGAAAACTGCCTCGCTGTGATTGGATGATCAGTAATGTGACAGTTTAAGCTACTGAAATAAACATTTTAACGTCACTTTTTACCGTGTTCCGATTACATGAAACTCTAATCAGTTTTGCAAGCGGTAGTAGTATTTCTTGAAACATCCTATTCCCAAAGTTGAGGTCACTGAAAACTTTTTTTTTTTTATTTGATATCATTTTTCACCAAACTGTTCAAATTCAACTCGAAGTAGAAGCAACCATATTTGTTGAGGGTGCCCTAAAATGACACCTTTCATTGGCAGCTGTAAAAATACACTTTAGGATAAGATATATGTGATGAAGACTTTACTGAAGTTGTTCAGCAGTATCAGGAAGCTGGATGATCTGCAGTGTATCTAACAAAAGAAAATTTTCTACTTTTTCTGTCAGTGTTGAACAAAACCTGGTTATCGACAGTTGATCTGCAGTGCATTTTACATGATTAGTGTTGTATCCAGGATTAAAAAAGGGCATGGTGCTGTGAAAAAGGGGCAGGGTGCTGCCAAAAAGGGGCAGGGGGCAAATATGCGTCTTTTGCTAGCAAAAGGGCATTTTTCACCATACACCGTGCATTATATTATGCCAAGCATCGTCTCTTTATTATTATTGTTATCATTAAAACTATATAGTGTTGTAAAGTGTGAATCAAATACAGGTATTTGTTTTATTTAATTTACTTTTTAATCATTGTATAACTACTAGTATATTTTACTGAAAACAGACAAATACTGCAAGAAACTTCTAACAGCTTTTATTTTTCTAATCTCTCCATTTCATACAATCATGTAGATCATTGCTAGCATTTGAACAGTATACACATTCAAGTAACACAGCATACTATAACATAATGCACAGTAACCTTTTAGGACTGTTTTTATCTACTTGTAATCAGTTTGATGTTTTAATGTGCTAATTCTGACAATAAAACAGCAAGAGTACAATCTTGTATATACTGAAATCGTAACCGAAATTAATTTATCCGAAATATCATACACTTATCACTTTCGGTTTTGTATCAACGGTTTTATTTGACAAAATTATCAATTACAGTTCGATATGTAAATGACCATTTAACAGTCCGCTCGTTAAAACTAAATATATAGGTGAAATGTTTATTTCTTATTAACATTTGTAACGAACGAACTTTCCTGTGTTTTGGCGCAAAAACGCACGTGCGTCCTAAAAACGTGCATTTTGACACAACCGATACCAATTTGGGACGCTTAATTGTGAAAATTGACACATGTATAGTTTTTTGTAAACAAACACGTTTCATAATTAACTTCTGAAGGCTAGAAACAGACTTGTTTTTAAGATCGGCGAAACAGTGATTTGTTTTCGCTGCTTTTGCCCGTTCCTTTTCTAACTGAGCCAACTTTCGTTTTACGGAAGGTATTGTATATGCAGACAGAGATGTTAGTGCTTCTATTTTTTTGGTAAGAATGACTTTTAATGACAAATTGGATGGGTGGACAATTAAAATCAAAAAATCAAAAAAGACAAATGGTTTTATTAAGTTCTAGTTTATTTTTCACAAGTTTTATTGTGTTTACCGATAGTGACGACAAACACTTGTTATATTCCCAATCAACGAAACCTACATCATTTGTCATCTGTATTGTTTAACTAATCAGTTCATCACCTTAAATAACAAGCCCGGGATAACAAGTTTTTGTTGTAATGGCAATCCAGACATTAATCCGCTAATTGATTGGTAATGATACAGGACCCAGTGCACGCTTGATTATTGATTTTTCGGCAGTCGCTGTAGGGTATGTATACATGCGTCGCTGCGTGTCTTGCTAATTAGAATACACAAGTAAGTTAGGAAAACATAGACACTGAATAAACAAAGGCAGAATTTGTGGTGATAAACATTTATGATTAAGGACAGAAGGGCGCTAGTGGGAAAAGGGCACAGTGTTAGAGATTTAGGGCAGAAGGGCGCTCTTCAAAAAGGGCGGGGCGCAGCGCCCCGCTATCACGCTATAGATACAACACTAATGATGCTATAAGAAGCTGGTGAAAATCACCAGTAAACTTCATTTTTGGATCTTGCAAATGAAAAATTAAAATTGCTATGGTAGAAGCCAGTTATAAGTAAACTGGCACACTCTTTCTCCTTATTTAGGTGTTTACCTGACAAAATAGCTTTTAATTTATTTGAACCAAGTGCTTCATGCCAAATGACTAATATAACGCAAACTGGTTGCTCAAAGCTCAACAACTTTTGCTAAAAATAAAAGTGATGAGACACATGACTGCCAAGTGACCAAAAATGGCTAGATCAAGGCACCAGGCAAGCAGATTTTTCTTCAGCCTACTTTTGCAAAGAAAAATTGATACAAAATGGAAGGAAATATTGTATTAGTAAAAAAACATAAAATCTGATGGCTAATGTTTATATATGTTTAACCATAACTTTGCATTCTATCTTGCCACTTGTTTTAAAGAAAGTGGTGCACATATATATTTACAATTATTGCATCACAACAGTAACAGTGTCAGGGGAGGTTGATTGGATTAGTTATGAAGCAAAACAAACAAGGCGTCAAAATAGGGCAGCGTCATTTTAGGGAACCCAAAGATAGTTGTGTCACTCCAATCACAGGAATCGGATATTTTGTCAGTCCAAACATACAGTCACTGGGTAGACATTTAGCCAAGCATTTCTTTTTCTAACTGCTTCTGTCATTAAGATCGTGTGACAAGTATTAACAACTTAACAAGTGTAGTTTAAGGTAGCACATATCAATTTTTCAGCCACACATTCCAACTGGCCATGTAGAAATTATACTAGTCTGGATTACCTGCCCCTGACACTACAATCGTAGTAGAGTAGGCAGGGAACCAGACTAGTAGAAATTATTGACAGGGTTTGATGCATTAATATGTGTATTGCTAAAGTCTAAATTAATTAATACATGAGGATATGGGTAGTTTAAGTGGTCAGGATGAGGTTCTCTTAGTTTTTTCCTTGTTGAACATTGAAATGCACTCAGTGTGAAGAAGGAGCTTGAAGTTCAAAACTAATGAAAGGGGTGCTAGTTAACGGCCTCACGTAAAAACGGCCTCAAGTTAAAACGTCCCCATTTTGATCAAAACTGTCTCACTACTCTGTCAAAACGGCTTCACTTTTTTATTTGCTGGTTAAATCGCATTGTATATACACCAGTCTCTCAAATCGACCTGTGTCGTACAACGCGTTACTCACCCCCATGTGGGGTAAAAAAGACTCCGACATAAAGTAGTCTGCGTAGGGATGCCAGGGTGTCAAGTGAATTTTGGTCCAAAAAATATAGGACTTACCTCTGAAATATAGGACCATTTTCCCAGAAATATAGGAATATATAGGACAGGAAAAACAAAGAACTTTTAAACCTCCTCCTCCACTCACTACACTCTCCTTTTATTTACAAGTTACAACAGGTATAACAACTTCAGCATTTCAATAAAATTATGACAATTAACAAAATGACATACTTGGAAAACTAACATAAATGCTTAAACAGTAAATGAAGCACTAGGTACTGTTCTGTACCTGTGTCCATTCATATGCCAAAATACTTATTTTAATCATGGTAACTGTTAAGTTTATAATCATTAAACTAGAAATACTAACTACACTGGCCTACTGTAACATACATTTGACATGTTTAATTAAGATGTTTGTGTTGCTACCATAAAAGAGGTCAAATGCTGCTAAATTAATCACACTTCTGCATCTTGGAATGAGATGACTGGGTGTTACTGTTTTTCCTCTTTTTTGATGAAGACTCTGCATCCTCTTCTGTGCTATCCTTTTTGTCTTTGTCCTTCAAATTACCCTTTGTTTTTGATGATGCTGATTTGCTACAAGACTTATTTATGTTTTTCTCCAACACTCTCCTCTATTCTTTTTCAACCTGCTTCTGGCTTTCTCTAACTTTATTCACTTCTTAAGCTTTCAATCTTTGATGAAGCTGTTGCTATCATCATTTGGGCAACCCCAGCACTCTGCAAATCACCTGTCTCAATGGCCTTATTTAACTTAGCACTGCCTTCTTTCAGCAAACCCTCAGATATAAGGACCTTTCCATGCAGTTCTGATTCTTTCTTTAGAAGCTCCTTTTCCTTGTCAAGCACAGATGCTGTCTTTGTGACTTCTACCTCTCTTTCTCTGTCTTGTCTTTTCTTTACAGCTTTGGCTTCTTCCTGTTTTTTCAACTGCCTTTCTTTTTCTTCTTTCTCATGATCTAGTCTTTGTCTGTTAGTGCTGTATGCCATTTTGGCACTCCTGAGAATCTCCTTTGTCAGAGGAACTTTGTGGGGTTGATGGAACTTTACAGTATCTTTAACTGTTCTGATTGCACATATTGTTCTTTCACCAATTGCTGGTCTATCTTCTGTAACAACACTTGTAGTAACAGACAAACTTCTTTCCACATCAGCATTTCCATGTGGAAGAACCAGTGCAGTTTTCACAAGGTCAGGGAGACATTTATATTTTATCTTGCCATCATCCATTTTCAATGAGAAGATGGATCTCCAGTAGTGATCTATTCTTTCATACTCTTCTGCTAAGCCACCTTCTGTCTGGTATACTTTCCATTCATCAACCAGGTTTACAATGATAGCTTCATCATAATGAAGTTGTCTAGCTAGTACCTCAAACAGATGACACAAACTGCTTGTAATATACAGTACTGGTTTTGCTCCAGAATCCAACATTTCTTGCTTACCCTTAAATATAGGAATTTATAGGAATTTGACAGAAATATAGGAATTTTCCTGGAAATATAGGAATTTATAGGAATTAATCCAAAATATAGGAATTTATAGGAATTTATAGGAAACTTGACGCCCTGGGATGGTGATTTTTTTAATAAAACACATTACATCTTTTTAAGTGATTAAAATAATTTACTAATTTAGCAGTGATTTTAAAACTGAAAATATAATTGATAGTTCGACCGTGTTACTACAGTCGATGAACCAGTTCCCGACCGGGACTAGTTCCGGTCCATTTCGTGTATTTTTTGGATAATTTTGGAAAGATTCTTGCAAAAGTCAGCAAGATTTCCGTATGGTCATGAAGTATGATCTTTTTCCCGTAAAATAAATACTTTCCGATGTGATGTAAAACATTCAAAGTCACTCGACGCATGAATATTTGCAACAAGCATTCATAAAAATAGAGTGCAGTAATGGCGTCAAAATGTGTGACAATTAAATCAACCATAACAATTGCTTGAAAATGTAAGCATTATAAATAAATCTGGTTTTGATATCCATAAAAATATGTATTTTAATGATAGATATTACAGTTTCATGTTGATAATTCTAATTAAGTTAGAAATCGGGTTTCGTGTGTGGTTATAGGCATGACCACTTCCGGTTCACAAACTTCAATTGTTTGGGGGTCGTATTTTTAACAGTAGACTTTCTTTTGATAAGGAGTTTATATTATACATGTTGCATGGTACTTTTATTAAAAATATTAAAAAACCTCAATAGACTGTTTAAGTGTAGAGCGCCTTAGGGTATTTCCGGATACTTTGTGGACGAATGGATACTATGTCATAAACTTTTCGTGATTTTACCTAGCTAAGTACGTAGACAAATACGGAAGCTTCTTACCGGCCTTTATCTGTTGTCTGAATAACTAGCGTCTGAAGACCGGGAACCATGTGGCATGTCACTTGCGGGTAAACTCGGACATTGCAGGTAATGTCGGATACCAATTATTTTTTAAAAAATAACGCGACAAGTGCCTGTAAGAAACGGTAACCAGGGTTTCCACTGGCCAATTTTATTTTTCCGTCAATGGGGAGGGTTCCCGGCTGTCGAAAATTTTTCAATTTCTTATTTTTAAAGACCCAATTTACAACATATCTAGAGCTTCAACTGTTATGAATATTTTATGGCATTAAAGCATTTTAAAATGATAAATCTAATATATTTCTGACTTTAATTTTCTAAAATGTGAATAAGAACGAAATAAAAAAGTTATATCTTAGAAACCATACAATATCATAAACTATGACAAATACTTGACATCTGATCGACCCCAAATACTCATTTCACACAGTATTAATTGTTTCATGACAAATGTAGTTGGCGCCAAAATTGTACATAGACAGTGGACATTACAGACTTGATGCATTTGACCAAAAATATGGACCACAAGCTCAAATTAGACGAGTAAACTACTCTAAATGAGTAAAAATTACATAAAGAATGTTCTTTTTCATATCACATAACCCAATACGTTATTAATAGGTAAAGTCTGGACAATTTGAATTACTTTAAATCTATATTTCCTCCGAACATTAAATTATATCTTTTAACAAACTTTTAACAACAAATAACGTTTGAACCTCCTGACTGTCGGTAATATTTAAAACATAACTGTTTTATCATATTTAGCTCTTAACTCTATTGGCATTCAAATGGATACCCTAGAACCTCCTCCTCGGACATGAATTCAAAATCAATATCGGTACATTTTCTATGAAAAAATCAAAAATACCTCTGACAACCAATCCACCCATAGTCGTCATGAGCATCATCGCATTTGTACTGAATCATTGAATTCCAGCGAAATGTACATTCTTCTTTAAATCATATTTTACTTGAACTGGTCCAAAAATAAGAAGTTACAATTTGTCTTATAAAATATACTATTACATTTTCCAGAAATTCAACTTTAAAGTCACATGCGGGTCACATGCAGATGAAAACTCAAAAGTGGACCGGAACTGGTTCATTGACTGTATTTATTCAAATATTTAAAACTATGTACTTTCACCTTCAGTTTCAAACTAACAATGGTCTTCTGCTTATATTTAGAAAATACTTCATAAGTCTATGACCCTGTCCCATAGATAATGAAATCATTTAATTACCTAGAAAGTCTGGTTCTCAAATCACGTTCGCCACTGCCACTGCCCCAATCGTAACAAATCGGCCTTTTCCGACAACTTCGTATAAAGACTTAATTCGCCCGAGGTGTTCCGAATGCCACTGCCCTAGCACACGCGTTTCGTGTCCCAGTTTCAACAGTTCAATTCATTGTTACCAATGATGTATACAAATATTAAATCTATTTAAACAAAATATAATAAACAAACAGCTAAATAAATTAAGTAATATCATTATCTGTAGTATATTCCACAAACGGCGTTTAAATTTAATTGTTTTTCGCTTTACAATTGTATTGTTTAATCACTTCCGTGTTAAAGCCGCCCTGTTGAAAAAGTAAGGACATCCTTATTCTGCGGCCCTGCGGCCGTATTTGCGGCCTCAGTTTTATCACCTTTTGTTCTGTATGTCATAGTATATATAAAAACAAATAATAGCGATTGGATAATAACATATTACATACATTTCATGTAAATATTAGATATATTGTTATATTTCGAAGTAAAAGATTTAAATGAGTTTTCTGACCACGCGCCTTTAATGTTTTCCTTTGCTAGAAAAAAATCGAGTAGCGCCGCGCGCACCGAGTGCTGAACGTAAAATAAAATACCGCTGTTCAGAACAAAACTGTTGAATATAAATGAGAATGTCCAGCAGCTAATCCGCGACGTGACCAGCGAACCGGTGGACCACGTGGTACATTTAGTACATTGCTGTCAGAAACTGCTTTTGAAGTATTTGGTACAAACAGGGGCGGATCTATACGGGGTAAAATGTCGAAACTAAAAAATGGATGGTTCGACGCGCAGTGCTTCGAAGCTAGAAAAGAATTTAAACGGCTCGAAATTTATTTAACAGAAATAAAACCGACGATACGCGTTCTTCATTTGTAACAGCGCGTACTCACTATAATAAAATAAAGAAAAAGGCGAAAAATAAATTTAAAATCGAGGAAGGTAGAAGAATAAATAATTTGGCAAAATCACAGCCGCGGAAATTCTGGAAAAATATTAAGAACACTTTCAAAAATAATGATGATAAAGCCGAAACTTTGACTGTCGACGAACTTCGAGATCATTTTAAATCAGTATTTGGAGAAGATCATGACAACAAAAACCAGAATTTTATTTTTGACGAAAATAGTAATGATGAAGAATTAGATATAGAAATTACAGAATCAGAAATGCATGATGCAGTATTTAGTCAAAACAATAATAAAGCAACGGGTACCGACGGAATGATTAGTGAAATATTTAAGGCGGCATATAATATTATAGCTCCATTCTTATTAAAGCTGTATAACAGACTGTTCATTAACGGGGAATACCCGTTCACTTGGGGAGAAGGCATTATAACGCCAATTTTCAAAAAAGGAGATGTCAGTAACGCTCAAAACTACCGTGGTATAACTCTTATTAATATTCTAGCTAAAATTTACTCTCAGATTTTGCTTAACAGGCTAACAAAATGGACAGTAAAATATGATAAAATTTGTAATAATCAATTTGGTTTCAAGAAAAATAAATCTGTTGTTGATTGTTTATTTATTCTTCATACAGTTGTATCAAAAGTACTTGACTCAGGGAATAAATTATATTGCCTTTTTATTGATTACGAAAAATGTTTCGATAAAATAGACAGATCGTTTTTGTGGCAGAAGCTTTTATCAGAAAATATAAGTTCAAAATTTGTCCGAGCTATAAAATCAATGTATTCTAGGGTTAAGTCTTGTATTAAATATAATTCATCATTTTCAGATTTCTTCGACACACATAAAGGCTTAATGCAGGTTGACCCGAGTTCTCCTCTGCTTTTCATGCTGTTCGTGGACGACCTTAATAATAGTATAAATACATACCTTAACGATATATTCACGACAGATGAGCTGAAGCTTTTCCTAATCTTATTTGCAGACGACCAGGCCCTTTTTGCAAAGTCGCCCGAATCCCTACAGTCAATGTTGACAGATATTGAACGATACTGTAGACATTGGGGTTTGAAAATAAACACCGACAAAACTAAAGCGATGATTTTTGAAAAGGGTAGACATACGCATCATGACTTTTTCATATATGATACTCCGATACAAATCGTTGAATCCTTCAAATACCTTGGTGTTACTCAGTTCAAAAACGGCAACTGGTATAGAACACAGAAACGGGTTGCACAACATGCATCATTTGCTTTACATAAGCTTTTTATTGTTTTTCAACATATTGATTTACCAATTTATCAGAAATGTAAACTTTTTGACTCTCTCGTAGGATCGATTTTAAACTTTGGGTCGGAAATTTGGGGCATGCATGAGGCAACAGATGTAGAACTAATACATACAAAGTTTATACGAAGAATTCTAGGGGTTAAAAAGTCCACGAACCTAGCAGCACTCTACGGTGAAGTAGGCCGCGTCCCTCTCCTAATTTTCCGTAAAATAAATATCATGAGATACTGGGCTAAGATACTAAAACAAAACGACAATTCCATTTTAAAACAATGCTATACATTACTTAAATCCGATGCAGACGCGGGTCGAACTTACCGTAACAATAACTGGGCGTACTCCATTAGAGAAACTCTCGCAAGTCACGGTCTAATGTATATTTGGGATAATCAATTTGACGCTGAAATACCTCTTAATATTATTAAACAAAGATTAATTGATACATACCTGCAGAAATGGTACACTGAAATTAATAACTCGAATCGTTTACAGACATATTGTATATTTAAGCATTCTTTTGAACTTGAAAATTATTTAGATATAATACGTGAAAATTATTTAGATATAATACGTGAAAATAAATACAGAGTTACATTATCTAGGTTTAGAACATCTTCACATAATCTAAATATAGAAACAGGAAGGTACGAGAATTTGCCACGAGAACAACGGATATGTAAATCTTGTAACATGAAAAAGGTCGAAACGCAATATCATTTTCTACTTGTTTGTCCCCGCTACAGAGAACTTAGAATTAAATTTTTCAAACCCTATTATTGTCATTGGCCGAATTTATTTAAATTCGAAACCATTTTAGCATCGAAATCAAAGAAAACTATTTTTGCTCCATCTAAATATTTATATTGTGCCAACCAAATACGTATTTCTTGATATTATTCCTTCGGATATTGTTAATATTTATTTGTACACATATGTTGTTCCAACTTACACATTTGTTCTTCGGAAATGTTGAATTTAATACTTCATTTCTCACTGTATTGTATTGTATTATTTGGCTATAAACATTGTAATATGTTTTATGCTTAATAAACATTCGTATTCGTATATATATATAATGGATGGAATTAATATTTACGCATCTGAATTCTAAATTTTCACTACTGGGAGTCAAATCAATGAACATATCTGCATTTAATGTATTGTATCTGATAAATCATAGTGATAGGCAAATATTTGTTTTTATTCTTTAATTGTAAAAAAAAACAATAATTCTGTTTGATTTGAAACAAAGTTTTTGCTTTCTTATTGTATTGTTTTATGCCATAGATAAGATGAAAGGCGCACGTTCCTATTTGTTTTGAAGTTTGTATGACGCAATTATATTAAAATTAGCACCATAATCAATAGTACTGATTTAACTTTTATGTGTTTGTTTGATGAACATCATTATAAAATAATTGAATCAATTGAAGAACGACATTAACAACAGGTCAACATTGGAGGTTTTTGATAAATTTAATTTTGCATATTCTGGTACAAAAAGGTGTTGCTAATGTGTGATAAAAGTTCCGACGATTATAAGGATAAAGGCAAGAAAAAGCGAGAAGCGACCTCGCCATTGTTTGACAGTAGGTCAGTGAATTCGGACAAAAGCGCAAAAAGTGTGAGCGAAACTAAAAAATGTAAACATGTTTATAAGAAGGATATAAACAGTGACCTAAATAGTGATTTACGCACATCTGTAAGTAGATTTCCTTATGATTGGGGATATATTCCCTCAAAGATGGCCTTCTCACAGCCACCTTACGGCATGCCACCATTTATGCTAAGTCCGCCACCAACCTCTTATACTTACCCGTCACAGCAGTCAGCGTCACCCCCATCATGGGCTAGTGAACTCCTTGAAGACATGAAAGTTGTTAAACAAAAGCTTCATGCTATTGACAAAATTGATAAGACTGTAAATAGTATTAGTGTAAAGCTATGTGACCTAGAAAGCAAGTTACAGAGCATGGATGCACGACTGTCCGACGCTGAGAGGTTTTGCGAAGTTTTCGCTAAAGACAGTGACGCCACTAAACAGAACCTTAAATTAACAAGCGATGAACTTTAACATGTTAAGAAATCGTGTCTGGAGATTGAAAAGCAATCAAGAGAATTGCAGCAACAAAAAGCTCAAATGGACGAGCAGCTGACAGCCTTGGAAATGCAATCCCTACAACATAACCTTTTGTTTTACGGCATCCTAGAAGATGGTAAAAATGAAGATTGCCAGGGACTTGTGAAAAAATTGTGTAGTGACACGCTTAAAATTGAAGACGCAGACACATTGTTATTGGAGAAAGCACACAGGCTGGGCAAACGAAACGGTGATAAGGTACGCCCAATTCTTGCGAAGTTCTATAAACTGGATGAACGTGAGAGAGTTCGAACCGCATCATTCGAGCTGGCAGATGAGCTCAAGGCAGCTGAGCGCGGTGTCGGGGCACAGTTACCTCGATCTGTCAGAGACGCCAGACGACTACTTTACCCGAAAATGGAACAGGCGATAAAGGATAAGAAGTCTGTAAAATTCGTTGGGAAAAAAATGTTCATAAATAATGTGGAATACATTCCGGAGAAATAGAGGGGTCAGGAAGAGTTATCCCTCAAAGTACTGTGTTGGAATGTACACGGACTAAGGAGAAAATTAGCAGATGTTGACTTTTTGTCATTTATTTCAACATTTGATTTCATATTTTTAAATGAAACCTAGATTTCAAATAGGGACAATTTCGTTTATGATACTGAAAATTTTTCATGCACTCAGATTTCAGGTAATAAACCCACGAGAACTACTCGCGGCAGAGCTAGTGGTGGTATTTCGTTCTATTGCAAAAATGATTTGTGTAAACATGTTAAAGTTGTTGATATTAATCAATCTGGTATCATTTGGATAAAAATTGATCAGGATATTTGTGATTTGGATGAAGATGTTTATATATGTCATATGTATGTACCACCTAGTAATTCTACTTATTCAAAATCAGCAAATTTTGATATTTTCGAACAATTAGAATCAGACATTGTTAAGTATGACGATTTAGGTAAGACATATATTACGGGTGATTTAAACAGCCGAACCTCAAACTGCCAAGACTATTTAGATATTGATAAATACATCAGTCAAAACATACCGTACGTCAGTTCAAATTCCAGGACGCATAAACAAAGACCACGTGGTCGATAACAACGTTTTACGTTTGATTGAAACGTGCATAGCAACAGGTCTCGTAATAGCCAATGGGCGCGCTTCACGTGATCGCGACCTGGGCGAATTTACATACTGTTCCGCTAAAGGTCAAAGTACAATAGATTACCTTTTATTACATTATGATGATTTCGAAACACTGCAGAATTTTGAGGTATTAGAATTTAATGAATTCTCGGATCATGCGCCAATTACTTTTAGTTTGAATAGAAAATCACAATACACTACATCCCATCAACGTGATGATAAAACCGTTACAAAGATTATTTGGAATGAAGAGAAAATTAATGATTTTCAAAACAGGATTTTGAACGACATTGAGACTCTGCAAAATTTTATATTAGGAGTGAAGAATGGTCCTCTAGATAACACGGTATATCAATTCTCAAACCTTTTATATTCTAACGCGCTTGACATATTTGGGGTGACTTTCTCCTATAACTCAAGCAGCCAACGTACACAGAATAAAAGTAAGTGGTTTTATGAAAATTGCTATAAACTGAAAAAAGAATTTAAAAAAGAATATTTTCAATAGAAATAAAAATGATATGAATAGACAATTTTTCATAAATTCAAGAAATGCGTATAACAAAGCAAAGAAAAGGGCGTTACAAAAAACAAACTAAGCGAAGGAAAACGTGTAAATGATTTAGCGCATACAAATCCACGCGAATTTTGGAAAAATGTTAAAAGAAAAACCAAACGACTAAATAACCAGTCTGACAATCTTACGGTTGAAGATCTTTTTGAACATTTCAAAAACTTATTTGGCGGACATAATGACAGTGACAACCAGGACTATTCATACGAGGACACCGTACCGGGTGATACATATTATGAATTAGACATCCCTTTTTCAGTTACCGAATTACGAAAAGCTGTGTTTGCTCAGAAAAATAACAAGTCCCCGGGTACTGACCAAATTACCAGCGAAATAATCAAAAGCTGCTTTGACATTATCTCACCATTTCTATTAAATCTGTATAACAGAATGTTATCTACCGGAGAATACCCACTTAAGTGGGGTGAGGGAATTATCTCCCCTATCTTTAAAAAGGGTAATATAGACGATCCAACAAACTATAGAGGTATCACGTTAATAAATATCCTAGCTAAAATATACTCACAACTGTTATTAGATAGACTTACAGCCTGGTCAAAGCAATATGATAAAATTCATAACAATCAGTTCGGATTTCAAAAAGGGAAGTCAATCGTTGACTGTATTTTTATTTTGCATTCAGTAATTTCGAAAGTCATTGATTCTGGTCAGAGATTATATTGCATCTTTATAGACTACTAACAATGCTTTTTACAGTAGACGAATTAAAGCTGTTTCTCATCCTATATGCATCTGACCAAGCCTTATTCGCAAAATCACCGCAAGCGCTTCAGTCTATGATTACAGACCTAGAAATTTTTTGTAATATTTGGGGATTGAAAATTAACACATCTAAAACAAAAGCAATGATCTTTGAACGAGGCAGGCTTACAACTTATGATTTCTTCATTTACAACACAAAAATTGAAACAGTTACTAATTTTAAATATCTTGGAATAACATTGTACAAAAAATGGAAGTTGGTTGCGAAGCCAAAAAACTATAGCGCAACATGCATTTTTCTCCCTTCACAAATTGTTCAATTTATTCAAAGATGTAGAACTACCTATAAAACAGAAATTCAAACTTTTTGACACTTTGGTTGCACCCATTTTGAATTTCGGAGCAGAAATTTGGGGAAGCCACGAAGCTACTGACATAGAAATGGTGCACACAAAATTCATACGTAGCATTTTAGGTGTTAAAAAATCATCAAACCTTAGTGCACTTTATGGAGAAACCGGAAGTCTGCCATTTGTCATAGGTCGTAAATGATAAAATATTGGATAAAAATATTAAAACTTGAACAACCCTCTATAGTAAAAAAAGTATATTTTATGTTAAAAGATGACGTTGATAGAAATAGAACTTATAGTGGAAAAAATTGGGCTTATCAAATTAAGAAAATATTAGACGATCTCGGATTATCATATATCTGGTATAATCAGTCAGATCTTGAACTCCCCTTAGAAGTCATTAAATTGCGAATAAGAGACGTTTATCTTCAAAAGTGGTACGTGGAAATAAACAATTCTAGAAAACTTTAATCTTATGCATTATTTAAATATGACTTTGAACCAGAAAAATACCTGCTTATTCATTTAGAAGAAAAATATAGAATTGCATTGTCAAAATTTAGTATATCTGCTCACAGCCTTTGCATAGAAACTGGTAGATATGAAAAAACGCCCCGAGAAAATAGATTATGTAGGTTTTGCAATATGCAACAGATTGAAAACGAATACCATTTCTTACTTGTTTGCCCTAATTACAAAGAACTTAGAACAAAATATTTTAAACCATATTTTTGTCATTGGCCGAATATAAATAAATTCGAAACGCTTATGTCGTCGAAATCTAACAAAAATGTTATCAATGTAGCAAAATTCATATACTTTGCAACTAAGAAAAGAAATGCATAAAGATTTACTAATAGGAAGTTGGCAGTAGCAGTACGCAGTAGCAGTTGGCAGTAGAAATTAAATCAAACGTGAAGTTGGCAGTAGCAGTACGAGCAGTATCAGAAAACAAAACGTGAAGTTGGCAGTAGCAGTACGAGCAGTAACAGTAAACAAATTGTGAAGTTGGCAGTAGCAGTACGAGCAGTAGCAGTAAACAAAACGTGAAGCTGGCAGTAACAGTACGAGCAGTAGCAGTAAACAAAACGTGAAGTTGGCAGTAGAGTAACAGCAGTAGCAGTAAACAAAACGTGAAGATGGCAGTAGCAGTAACAGCAGTAGCAGTAAACAAAACGTGAAGTTGGCAGTAGCAGTACGAGCAGTAGCAGTAAGCAAAACGTGAAGTTGGCAGTAGCAGTAACAGCAGTAGCAGTAAACAAAACGTGAAGTTGGCAGTAGCAGTAACAGCAGTAGCAGTAAACAAAACGTGAAGTTGGCAGTAGCAGTAACAGCAGTAGCAGTAGGAAACTCTGAAAGTCTGCGAGAGTGTTTGAAACAGTCTCAGACCGGTGCAATCGAACTGGGATGGTCGCTAGACTTTCTAGATTGGCGCCAAATTCCTGAAAGTTTGCAATAATGTCAGAAACAGTAGCAGACTGTAACAATGGACACCGGAGGGTCCCTTTACATAAAAAATGATATTTTCTCAATTTTGGCACCAACATTCCTGAATGTCTACGAGAGGGTCAGAAACAGTCGCAGACCGGTTAAATCAACACGGAAGGGTCCCTAGACATTAAAAATGACATTTTTCCGATTGGCACCAAAATTCCTGAAAGTCTTCGAGTGTGTCAGAAACAGTCGCAGACCGGTAAAATCGACTTGGGAGGGTCCCTAGACACTAATAATGGCATTTTCCCAAGTGGCACCAAAATTCCTGAAAGTCTGCGAGTGTGTCAGAAATAGTCGCAGACCGGTAAAATCGACTTGGGATGGTCCTTAGACATTAATAATTGCATTTTCCAAAGTGGCATAAAAATTCCAGAAAGTCTGCGAGTGTGTCAGAAACAGTCGCAGACCGGTTAAATCGACAGGGAAGGGTCCCTAGACATTAAAAATGACATTTTTCCGATTGGTAACAAAATTCCTGAAAGTCTGCGAGTGTGTCAGACACAGTCGCAGACCGGTAAAATCGACTTAGGAGGGTCCCTGGACATTAAAGTGACAGTTTTCTGATTGGCACCAAAATTCATGAAAATTTGCAAGTGTGTCAGAAACAGTCGCAGAACTACGCAATAGACTCGGGAGGGTCTGTTGATGTTTAAACATGTTTTTTTTCATTAAAACTTTCCAGACTTTTAAGACTTTTTTACTGCTACTGCTGTTACTGCTACTGCAAACTTCACGTTTTGTTTTACTGCTACTGCTGTTTTTGCTACTGCCAACTTCACGTTTTGTTTTACTGCTACTGCTGTTACTGCTACTGCCAACTTCACGTTTTGTTTTACTGCTACTGCTCGTACTGCTACTGCCAACTTCACGTTTTGTTTTACTGCTACTGCTCGTACTGCTACTGCCAACTTCACGTTTCGTTTTACTGCTACTGCTGTTACTGCTACTGCCAACTTCACGTTTTGTTTTACTGCTACTGCTCGTACTGCTACTGCCAACTTCACGTTTTGTTTTACTGCTACTGCTCGTACTGCTACTGCCAACTTCACGTTTTGTTTTACTGCTACTGCTGTTACTGCTACTGCCAACTTCACGTTTTGTTTTACTGCTACTGCTCGTACTGCTACTGCCAACTTCACGTTTTGTTTACTGCTACTGCTCGTACTGCTACTTCCAACTTCACGTTTTGTTTTACTGCTACTGCTGTTACTGCTACTGCCAGCTTCACGTTTTGTTTTACTGCTACTGTTGTTACTGCTACTGCCAGCTTCACGTTTTGTTTACTGCTACTGCTCGTATTGCTACTGCCAACTTCACGTTTTGTTTTACTGCTACTGCTCGTACTGCTACTGCCAACTTCACGTTTACTTACTGCTACTGCTCGTAGTGCTACTGCCGACTTCACGTTTTGTTTTACTGCTACTGCTCGTACTGCTACTGCCAACTTCACGTTTTGTTTTACTGCTACTGCTCGTACTGCTACTGCCAACTTCACGTTTTGTTTTACTGCTACTGCTGTTACTGCTACTGCCAACTTCACGTTTTGTTTTACTGTTACTGCTCGTACTGCTACTGCCAACTTCACGTTTTGTTTACTGCTACTGCTCGTACTGCTACTGCCAACTTCACGTTTTGTTTTACTGCTACTGCTGTTACTGCTACTGCCAGCTTCACGTTTTGTTTTACTGCTACTGTTGTTACTGCTACTGCCAGCTTCACGTTTTGTTTTACTGCTACTGCTGTTACTGCTACTGCCAACTTCACGTTTTGTTTTACTGCTACTGCTGTTACTGCTACTGCCAACTTCACGTTTTGTTTTACTGCTACTGCTCGTACTGCTACTGCCAACTTCACGTTTTGTTTACTGCTACTGCTCGTACTGCTACTGCCAACTTCACGTTTTGTTTTACTGCTACTGCTGTTACTGCTACTGCCAGCTTCACGTTTTGTTTTACTGCTACTGTTGTTACTGCTACTGCCAGTTTTACGTTTTGTTTACTGCTACTGCTCGTACTGCTACTGCCAACTTCACGTTTTGTTTTACTGCTACTGCTGTTTTTGCTACTGCCAACTTCACGTTTTGTTTTACTGCTTCTGCTGTTACTGCTACTGCAAACTTCACGTTTTGTTTTACTGCTACCGCTGTTACTGCTACTGCCAACTTCACGTTTTTCTACTGCTGCGTACTGCTACTGCTCACTTCCTATACATTAAAGATTTATATTTGGTATACCTCATCATTGTTATAATAATAATACATTCCACTAAACTGTTATATTTTGAAGATTGTAATTGACTCTTCTGTTAACCACATGAGCGTGTATATTTGTGTGTGTTCTTTTTTTTTTCATGTCTTTTCTGTTTATTGTATTCTAGCTATAAATATTGTATTATGTTTTATGCTGAAATAAACTGAAACTGAATGTGAATAAAAGGTGATTATTTAATAATCTGTGACAATTGCAATTGGCTAATATAAATGAACCAATGACGTTAGATTTTTAATGAAAGTTCAGTATAAAAATAGTTCAACAAAATAATCTAGAGGTAGAGGAAGCACCGTGGTCTAGGAGTAGAGCGCAGGGCTCCGGATCCGGAGGTCGCGGGTTCGAAATCCCGTAAGCGGCGAGATTCTCTCACGATCTTCACATTCCTCACCGCTGCGGAACCAAGGAAGAAGTCATCGAGCATGGTGAATCTAAGTTGCAAGAACTTGTATCGCAATCGATGTGAAATAAATGAGTCTAAATCTAGAGGTAACCCGCCCGCTTAGCTCAATAGGTAGAGCACTGGATTAGTAATCCATCGGGCGTTGGTTCGACCCCTGGGCAGGGCAAAATTTCTCCGTGACAATTGTTCTCAGACATTGTGTCTTATGTTCATTTGTCTCTCACCGCTGAGTAGATCATGTGGGAACAGTAATCAGTCACTTGCGGAGAAATTGGCAATTACTGGTTAGTTATCCAGGAAAACCGGTTAGGTGGACTGACCGCCGAGATATAACATATGTTGAAATCGGCGTTTAACCTCAAAACAAACAAAACAATCTTGAGGTAAGAAGCGGATGTGGTCCAGTGGTAACGCGCTAGACTGGTAAAGCAGGGGTTCTGAGTTCGATCCCCCACTCCTCCACTAACATTACTAATAGTCTTTCAGATGAGACGTAAAACCGAGGTCCCATGTATCAGTGCTATACACTGAGCATTTAAAAGAACCAGGGGTGTCTCTGGAATGGGATGCTCTCTGTATCTTGCACTAAAAATCATAACATAAAATAACTTGAAAAAGAAAATCATTAATTGTATTATGCGTTAATTTTTTTCTCCAATCACGCATTTCTTCTTCTTCTCCGCGCACTTGCACTATTTGTAAATGTTTTTTTTTTGTGCTGTTTTGCTATATTTTTGTGTTTATATGAAATAAACTGATACTGATATATACCACAAAATGAATGTAGGACGAAGCGTACAACTGCACGAGCGTACCGGGACGAAGCGTACCACTTTATTGGACGAAGCGTACCACATATGAAATATAAAGTGAAAATAATCAGAATTTATCAACATTTATTTTAGTGAGCAAATACATAATTATACAACTTTTTTCAGTATTACTAGACACGTTTATTACTTTAATTTAATATATATATATATAAGTACTTTAATTAGTTGTAAATATGAAAGACAGGTATTTTACTTAAAGTAAATGATTAAATAGTGTTTCCGTTTTAACTTTTTTAAATGTGTGTGGATACCTTTTAAAAAAAAATAGTTGATAAACGGGACCAATTAATCAAATCAATCATTGAGTAATTAGCAGCTTTTCATAGGTTCCCTAATTAGCTTGCGATTCAAATTAAATAATTAGAAGACATTAATCTCACAGTCCCACTTATACAATATTAATAGGTGTAATTAGCACCTAGCATACCGCAGATACCCACTATGGATTTTATGCATGGTACG
Organism: Cyclina sinensis; assembly: GCA_012932295.1. Taxonomy (NCBI): domain Eukaryota; kingdom Metazoa; phylum Mollusca; class Bivalvia; order Venerida; family Veneridae; genus Cyclina; species Cyclina sinensis. Next base: position 1,941,577 of record JAAONU010000019.1, read on the forward strand.
CATCGTCCTGAAATGGTACGCTTATGAAGTGGTACGCTTATGCAGTGGTTCGCTTATGCATTGGTACGCTTCGTCCTGAAATGGTACGCTTATGAAATGTTACGCTTATGAAGTGGTACGCTTATGCAGTGGTATGCTTCGTCCTGAAATGGTACGCTTATGAAGTGGCACGCTGTACGCTTCGTGCAGCACCGCCACAAAATCATGATATGGTCCTAATGAATTTCTATTTATCTATATTCTTTTCTTCCTTTATACAAACCCAGGCTTAGATTGCACGTGCTGGAGCTGAAAACTAAGTGACATAAGCGTAAGGCTATTTCGGGATACACTGTAGACGTACAGAATATAAATTAAAAAAAAATAAACTATCAGTTACAATGTTTGGTAAATGGTGGGCTGTTATTATGTTAAGTTCTAAATATAATATATAAAAACTTCATTTCAGCATTATATTTAATGTATCAGTGAAAATGAAGAAATCATGGTCCCCCCCCCCACCCCAACGACAGCCTAAATAAAAACAATTAAAAAAGTAAAGAAATCTTTGCATAATTTCCAAAATAATGTCCTTTTTTAAATTTTACAGGAAGATTCGGTCGTTTATAAAATTGCAAATTATAGTTTGAACAAACTTGATTTTTTATTTTATATTGTAATGTATCGTATAAGTAAATGTGTACATGTTGCAATACATGTTGTTAATGATATACATATTATTTCAAAATAAGATACATATTGCTTCTTTAAAAACGAATTTACGTATTTACGTAGAGAAATATCTTAGTTGTATTAACAATGTAAATTACAGAAATGCATTATGTAGATTTAGATGCTCTGCTCATGACTTGTTGATAGAAATAGGCCGACATCGTAATATTGATAGAAATAATAGAAAATGCACTAAATGCAACATGAATGTGGTTGAAAACGAATACCATATTTTGATGGTATATCCATAATATAGTACAATAAGAATGAAATATCTGCCAAAATATTACCATTCTTGGCCAAGTATACACGAAATATAAAAAAATTGTGGAAATGTGAACATAAATGCACGCTTAACAAACTTGCCAAATATATATATATTGCTTATTGCAAACGTAGAAGTGTAAGATAAAACGATGAAGTATATATCTGTAACTTTTCGAATGTACTGAAAATAATTTATACTGATGTGATTAATTATGTCATTCTTTTCTCATGTATGTTAATATTAAAATAAAAAATTGAATTGAATTGAATTGTATGTTGAATGTTGATGCTTTCTATGTGAAAAAAAAATCAACTTGTTTATTGTCAATTACGGTCACGCGTCAACCCAATAAACATATACATGCTGGTAATTGCCACATTCCAGTCTCTGGATGACAGAAGAAAAGTTTTGTCAGTGAAAAATAAGCTCAAGGATTCAAAACAATATGATACTGTATTTATCAACAAGGACGAGTCATATGAAGAGCGACAGGCAAATATGAACTTTAAAGTAATTGTTAACGCCCTTAAAAATAAAGGTAGTAATATAGCGCTACAAGGAAATCGTGTTGTACATCAAAACAACAGGGATGATGAACGGATGTCGAGATCCCAGGACTCAAATAGTCAAAAAGAAAATCGCAATTCTAACGGGAATCGCGGATCATGGTCGAACAGGAACAATAGTGAGGATAATGACTCTTATATGAAAAAGAGGAATGAAAACAGATATAGACACAGTAATGAGAATAGTGACCGTTATGCAAATAACAGAAATGGAAACAGTAATAATAATGATCAACGTAATAACGGGAGCAATGCTCATAAAAAGCAAAATGAAAATGACAGACTTAATTCTTTTTCAGACAGGTCTAAACAGTCAACCTACAGAGGGCGTGGAAGAAGTAACAATGGAAGAAACAGAAATAACAGAGGCAACTCGAACTATAGTAGTTAGATATTAGCAGGTTTTTGGAATGTCAGAGGGTTTAATTGTAACCAGTTGTCTGATAATTTTATATTAAGGTCAAAATGTATAAATTTTTTAAATACAGATATAATTTGTGTTGCTGAAACACATTTGATGGGTCAAGATGTTTTGAATTTAGAAAATTACACCTGGTACGGCAATAATAGAAAACAGATACATCGTAATGCTAGAAAGGGTTCTGGTGGGGTAGGATTTTTTGTAAAGAATAGTCTTTTACTTGATTTTAACATCTCAATTTTAGATGATACATTAGATGACATACTATGGTTGAAAATGCAACATAAATTTGAAGATTTTTGTATAATACCATGTGTTTGCTACTTACCTCCGGAAAATTCTAGTCGATACAGTGATGTAATTAGTTTTTATGATAATCTGTTGGAAAGTATATACATTTATCAAAACGATGGCATGGTATTTATTTGCGGAGATTTAAATAGCCGTTGTGGTAACAATGAAGGCTTCATTGCTGGTGTTGATATTATTGAGCATCGTAATGTTGTTGATTTTGTTAGTAATTCGTATGGTGATCATTTAATCCAATTTCTTGTTGACACAAATATGTGCATGTTAAATGGTCGTAAATTTATACAAAATGATTTTACTTCTATATCTGTAAAAGGAGCCTCTGTTGTAGATTATTGCTTGGTCAGCCACGAAAATCTTACATACTTTACTGATTTTAACGTTAAACATGTATCTGATGTTTTAAATTGTATGAGTATTGGAAATGTTTTAGCTAGAAATATACCTGATCATTCTGTATTATTATGGAATATCCATGTAAATGTGGGAATGCAAACTCATACATTGAATGAATCTGTACCTGGTTTTGATAAGTTTAACTTAGATACTGTACCAGATAGTTTTCTATCAGAAGATGATACAATTTACACAAATAAATGCTCTTATAGCTAAACTAGAACATAGTATGAGAATGCAATCCGACATTGATTTAGCTTATAATGAATGGTGTAAGATTGTAAGCTCAGAAATGTATGATAAGATTGCTTATAAAAGAATAGATCCTGGAATTCCATCCAGGTTAAGAAATAAGAAACCAAAACCGTGGTGGAACCCCAAATTGTCTACTTTATGGACGGCTGTACATACTGCTGAGCATAACTGGTTGAAAAGTAAAACTAGATCTATTAAAACTGAGCCCAAGCATATTTATGTTAATGTAAGAAAACAGTTTGATAAAGAAGTCCAAAAAAAGTAAAAGATTATTTTGGTATAAATCTCAAAATGATTTACTGTCAAGTTTGAATTCCAATGATAATGAATTTTGGAAATCTATTGGTAAAATAGGAATTGCAAATGATCACAAAAAGTCTATACTATTACAGGTTGTGTTTGATAATGGTGATATATCAGGTGACCTCAAGACAGTTTTGAATAAATGGAAGACTGATTTTAGTAGTTTATACAATGCAAATTCTACTGTTAATAATACAGATTTTAGATGTAATGAAAATGTAACTGATTCCTTACTAGATAATGATATATGTATTTTGGAGGTGAAAAAAGCTATAGACAAGGCAAAATTAAAAAAGGCATCTGGTATTGATCATATACCTTCAGAGGTTCTAAAAAATGACTCCTCAGTTTTTGTTTTACATACTTTATTCAATGGATACGCTTTAGTACTGGTCAAGTACCGGCGTTGTGGTCAAAAAGTATTATAAACCCAATACCAAAGTCGTCGTCCACTGATTTAAAAAACCCTCTTTCATACAGAGGAATATCACTGGCATGTACCATGTATAAGATTTATACCAGTATCCTTAGTGAACGCATTGTAAAATGGACTGATGCTAGGGATCTTATTGTTGAAGAGCAAAATGGCTTTCGTCAGAAACGCAGTACTGTAGATCATATCTCAAGCTTAACAAATATTATAGATATAAGAAAGAAAAGTAAGCAATCTACTTATACTGCCTTCATAGATCTTTAGTAAGGCATTTGATTCAATTGACAGAGGTATTCTTTGGTCAAAACTTACAAATGCAGGTCTACAAAGATGCTCTCTGCGATAAGATCCCTGTATCAGGATGTTTCATGTTGTGTACGGGTGAATAGTTATTATACAGAATGGTTTGATGTCACAACCGGTGTAAGACAAGGGTGTTCATTATCAACGATACTATTTAATATTTACGTAAATGGTTTGGCAATAATGTTAAAAAATCTGGGCAAAGGAGTATGTGTTGATGGTGAACGTGTTTGCATCTTGTTATATGCAGATGATATTGTTTTAATTTCGGAAAATGAAAGTGATCTACAAGAAATGCTGAATTTATTAAACGGCTGGTGTTCAACTAATTATAGAATTTCTAAATGACGCAAAATTTTGTGTTTTAAATGGCCGATTCAGTAATTATAACTATACATCAATATCACGTAAAGGTAAATCAGTTGTGGATTACCTGTGCGTCCCTCACGATGTTCTCTCTAAATGTAAATCATTCAAGGTCATAACGGTACAAGAGATCACGGATCAGCACGGACTACGCGGATTATTAGGGGAACGTTCACGCCTACCTAATCATTCCATTTCGCATTACTGGCTGAAATTGACCTGGATCTAGGTGAATTGCATTATTCACAAGAAACCAGCAACAACTACCCAAAGGAGGAAGTCGTACACTTTAAATTAAAGAAAATACCATCAGATTTCATGGAGAGTGATTTAGCTCGTATAGCGGTTATGAATATAATATCAAGTATTGAAAATGCTAGGGAATCACAAACAGACATTGATTCAATCTATGGTAGATTAAGTGAAGCAATAAAAAGTGAAATGATTAACAGAATCTCAGTATACAGTACTTCGAATAGGACTAGTAAACGTATGAAAAACCAAAAACCGTACTGGAACGACGAGTTAAACACATTTTGGAATAAAATGCATGAAAAGGAAAGAAACTTTTTGAAATGTAAAGAAAAAAGACGTGTCCAAACAAGCCTCAGGTTGGAATATATTGCTGCGAGAAATATGTTTGATAAAGTTTTACGACGAAAAGAGCGTCTCTACAGGTATTCGCAGGCTACAGAAATAGAGGAAATGGCCACCTCAAACCCAAATGAATTCTGGCAAAGAATAAAAAAGCTCGGTCCAAGAACCAATAAATCGATACCTGTAGAAATTGTAGACTTAAATGGCGAGGTAACTAGGGACCAAAAACGTGGTGTTTGAGATGTGGAAAACAGATTTCGAAAATTTGTATAATAAACAAGACACGTCCAGTTTTGATGAAACACACTATAACAGATGTAAAATACACAAACAGTTATTAGAGCAAAACATGAATGATCCGTTATATAGGTTGATAGTGGAATTATACCGTCACAATGGCGTAGGGCTATAATATGTCCTATTTTGAAAGATGCAAGTTCAGACAAGCGTATTCCTTTAAATTATAGAGGAATAAGTCTTTTGCTTTGTATAAGCAAGCTCTATACTTCCTTTATAAACAAACGACTATCTCAGTATCTGGAAAACGAGGAAATACTCTTAGATGAGCAAAACGGATTCAGAGCGAATCGCTCTTGCGAAGATTATATATTTACCCTAAACAGTCTCATCAGAAACAATAGAAATGTTTTCAGTGCCTTTATTGACTTACGTAAGTGCTTTGATTTAATTTATTGATCGTGATATGCTCTTATACAAATTACTAGTAAATAAAGTTGATGGCAAAATGTATAAGTCGATAAAGAATATATACACCAGTTCGTCGTCATGTATCAGGGTTAACAATAAACTTACTGAATGGTTCAGTTGTAATAACGGATTAAAGCAAGGCTGTAATTTATCGCCAACTTTATTCTCCGTGTTTGCAAATGACCTAGTGAAAGAAATCAATTACCTTGACCTTGGAATTAGCATGGGCAATGTCAAGATTTCGTTACTTCTCTATGCTGACGATATTGTAATAGTAGCGGACTCAGAACAAAATTACAGAAAATGTTAGACACTCTTCAAGAATGGTGTAAGCGTTGGCGTATATTGATTAATACAGAGAAATCTAAATGTATCCATTTTCGAAACGCCAGAAGAAGTGACTTTGTTTTTAAAATAGGTAACAATATGTTGGAAATAACTGATCGCTACAAGTATCTTGGAGTTATATTTCAAGAAAAGGGGAACTTTATCTACAACTGTGAATCACTCTCCAAAGCAGCGGGGCGAGCTCTAGGTAGCATAATTAACAAAATTCGTAGACTCAAAGATTTTGGGTTTCGACGGCATTCGAGCAGCTATTCAAATCTTGCGTAACCCCAGTACTAGATTACGGGTCAACAACGTGGGGTTACAAACGTTATCAGTCACTGGAGATGAACAGTATAGAGCATTAAGGTACTTTTTAGGCGTACACAGATTCACACCTTTAATGGCTTTACTAGGTGATACGGGATGGATACCATGCGAATATCGTCAATGGGGAAACATGCTTCGCTTCTGGAACAGACTTATCGCTATGAACGATAACAGACCTAACAAAACAAGTATTTCTTTATGATTACAGAATATGTCAAAATAACTGGTGCAGTGAAGTTCAACATATTATGGAATGTATAGGACTCTCTACTGACTTCACTTATCAGAAGGACGTTAATTTTCTACATACCAAGACTCTAATAAATAATTATTATGCTAGCATATGGTCACGTGATATTCAATCTGTACAGAAATTGAGAACTTACAGAACCTTCAAAAATGATAATAAATGTGAATCACATGTGCAACTTAATCTTAAGAAAAATTAAAGACCCTTACTGTGTCATTAACGATTTGGTATATTACCATTACGTATAGAGACCGGGAGGTATGTAGGCGAACCACCAGAAGAAAGACTTTGTAGATTCTGTACACTAAATAAGATTGAAAATGAACTTCATTTTATCCTTGATTGTGATTTGTACAGTTCTATCAGAAATAATGTACTGGGCGATTTGTTAAGAAGCAATGAACTGTATAATCTCTTACCATCTGAACAGATGTCGATTTTAATGAACAAGGAGAACCGCTAAATACATTGTTAAAAGTTTTTTGTATAGACGCACTATACTGTACTCTAATTAATAATGTTATATCATACCTGTATATAGTTATAAAAAATTAACTGTCCTGACAATTTCACACATCCAAAGTACTAACTCTTCTGAAAAGAACATTTAAATGACTTAATTATTTTATTGTGTTAAGGTGACTTATAGGCCCACTTGGGCCGGGTGCTATTTGTAAACAACTTGAATACTTGTGCACATGTATATTCTATGCACATGTCACGATCATAAACAATTTACTTACTTACTAACTTACTTACTTACTTATACATTCCGATATCCGATAATGCAATCATCGGATTATCGCGTCTGTTAAATGTGTGTCGATCCCATTTTTATATGTGTGTTGGATAGAACTGAACTGGAAAAAATACTGTAAAAATAAGTTTAAGTATGTTCTTTTTTCTTCTATTTTTTCCAGGTCGTGTGCATACATTGTGGCATCAACAACATATACCGAAATGGAAATGTGTTCTCAGTTCGACTGGGTGTATTCACAGATTAAAGAAGTAAATCATAGGTATTAAAGTCATTAATTAGATGAAAAATTGATTAAACTTTGATAGATCTATGCCAGTGGTGAAAACTCGTTAATAAACATTTGACAGAAAAGAGCCATTTCAAGAGAAAATTAGTCTCTCTTGGTTTTCGTTAAAAAGTACAGAATGCATCAGACCTTTTATGAACGTCCACAATATTCAAACAAGAACTTTAAACTCACGGCTTTGAATCTACAGACCAGGCTATCCAGGATTTGATTTCAATACCAGACTATCGTGAACAGTTTGGCAACGAATAACAACTGCTACCCGTGTCAGATAATTGTCTATTCTTTTTAAGTGAACTTTTTTTTACAAATCTTTAATTTATTCCAGCAACACATATTAATGAAATATTGCGTTTGTCACACTCTCGGTAAATTGAAAGAGTCTATACCCTAACTCCCTAAAAATGTTTCAATATCTGAACTATATAGATTTTGTTTTTATCATTTTCAGGTGTAGAGTTGTTCTGTCATCCTATACTTCCAGTGAGCGAAAACTGCCAAGATGGAAAGGGATATCATCCAACGGCATTTGGATGTACTGAACATTAACAGTCTAATACAGAATGTGAATTCACGTCTGGAATCATTATCTAGGATTAGAGATGACATGACTTACGTTGCTCATAAAGGATTCACGACAGACCATCTTGCGAGAGACGGACTGCACCTGAATGAGAAAGGAACGAGATTTCTAAGTGAAAAGCCATACTGTTAACAGCGAAACAAAACGAGATACAACAGTGTATGGTTTTCTGTCTGATAGTTACACATACCAGCAAGCCGTAGCTGAAAGTTCACTTGAGATTTATTGGCACATATAGTGAAGTTCTTAGTGAAGGAATTAGTGATGGGTTTCGCGAACAGAAACAATTAGGAAAAAGAGAAAAAACAAAAAAAAACGAATGTTTATTGCTCTAACGGCTTTCCCAAAACTGTGTTTATTGGACAAAAGGCAAATTCCAGTAAACGGTTTTTAAAACATAAGATACAACAAGATATAACAGCTGTGAAAGGTTGCGTGAAAACTAAACAACAAAGTGATAGAAAATACACACAGGATAAACGAACAAATAGATTTTCAGTTCTAGAAAATGAGGAATTACAAACGTCTGACGATGAGAAAGGAATCCTATTGTGAAACTGATTACACTACAATAGAGAAAAGTGTTAAGGTAAAGAAACGAAAACCGTCAAAAAAGCAGATGAATTGCCATTGCTTAATAGTAACGACAGATGGCTGCAATGTGGAGGTGGACGTGATAAAAAGCCTATTGTGTTTGATGAGAAAGCAAGTGCCATAAGTGTAGAAACTGCTAAAATGATACTGGATGACGCATGTGACGGCTTAGTAGAAGAAAAAATATCGAAATGTGTACCCGTTTAACCTAAAGGCGGAGAGATATATCTTATTGACACACACTCATTGCCAAACAGAAAAGACTGTCTGTATGATAGATACTACTGGCACCATAGCGGTTCTAAAAAGTACCCAAAAAAAGCGAAGAACCAAAATTGTTGAAATCAATTTACAAAATACGAGACAAAGGTAAAAAATTAGGTTACTCCAACTATATTTCAGAGACACACACATTAACTGGAGATGATAAATTCATTCTTATTCATTATATAGGTGACGAATGTGCAGTTTCTGCTGTGCCACATGGCAACAGTAAACAATCATCAGGATATGTACCTACAAAGCCGTCTGTCATCGACGAAATTCGTTCAAACAGAGATAACCTCTCAAAAACAGCCTCTTGTGTGCATAAGTCACTTCAATGTAAAGCTAAAAATGGTTTAAGATATTGGTTTGAATACTCCCAGAAATGAAAAACAAGTTGAAAATCATTCTAGGAAAGACAGACTGTTAAGTGTTGACGATACAACAATTTGATAGAAATAGCATATCATTTAGATTCTTTTGTAAAACAAGTTGATGTATTTCCTTCTTTATTGGCTGTTGCAGGAATGCCTGAAATCTTGGAAGAGTTTAACGAGCTCTTAAGAAATGGTATAAATTGCACAATAAGATGTTTTATAGACACCACATATAAGTTAGGGAATGTGTTCGTAACAGTTTTTTTGTAATCAACATGTTCTGTTTGATAAATTTCCGGTTGTACCCGATTGCTTTTATGCTACATGCTGCATGAAAATAAATCTGCAAGTAATGCAGCTCACAGTCTCCCAAAGTCAATTGAGTCAGACGACGAATTAGATGATTTTCAAACTTTCCGTGATGACGAAAGCTTCGAGCAAGCACAAAATTTAATTCAATCAGATTTATGGATAGATAATTTACATTTAACACACCATGATAAGGAACTCATTAATGATAAAAATGGATGGTTGGCAGACAAACATATGTGGGCTGCATTACACATTTTAAAGAAGCAATTCCCGAATGTTGGAGGCTTACAAAGTACTTTAAATGTTCCACAATACGACGAAAAAAAAAGAAACATGGTAACTATCTAACGTAATTGAAAATGTAATATGGCCTTCTGTACAAATCCACTTCAACGGCTATAACCACTGGCTTACTTCTCAAAAAGATGAAAATGGCATGGTATTTGTATGTGATAGTTTGAAGTCAAATCGAACATTAAATAGTTATTTTAAAATCCAGTTAAGCAAAATTTACAAAACAAACGACAGCAATAAAATTGAAATTAATTTACCGCCCGTACAACAGACTAATACTTCAGACTGTGGTGTTTTTGCTATTGCCTTTGCCGTAGAAGCATGTTTCACATTTTCAAAAACATTTGATAAAAACATTAGATTTGATATTTTAAAAATGAGGCCTCATTTAATTCAATGCTTAGAATCTCAACACTTTGAACAATTCTCAAAAAAATGCCTAAAATGCCAACAGGCGATGTGAGAGTTGCAAAAATAGTTGTGTATTGCTCCTTTAGGATGTCGGATTTCATTGGCAATATGGTAAAATGTGATAACAAAAAATGTAAAATACAATGGTTTCATCGCAAATGTGTAGGTAAACATAATGCGCAGTGGAAATGTAATACCTGTAAAATGTAATATTGTAACGGTGTTCTCTTTTTAATACACATATGATTTCCCTGACATAAACTCTATTTACGATACTGTACTTGTTTTAAAAAAAATCATTGTTGATCTCCTACTGTGTATTCATTGAATTCTGTTAATATTACGTTTTGTTTTAACATTACCTGATAATTTCATAACAACATTTGAAAGGTTTTGTTATCTTACATAGAATGTACTTGCATCCTTTATAAATATTTACGTGATATATCTTCAAGTTATTCTGTAGTAAATTCGTGTAAATTTGTTGTATTATGCTTTGTACTTACATTACACGTTCACTTTAAAACGACATTCGAAAGGTTTTCTTATGTTGTGTAGATCTTACTTTCATCCTTTATAAATAATATTTACATGATGATAAAGTATTTTATTCCATAGTTTATATAATTATTAATTAAATTCTGCTAGAATTATGTTTTGTATATTTTAATTTCATCCATTATATATTATATTTACGTGATATATATGTAATAAATTATTATCCACTCGTTATTATTTGTTGTAACAAAGGCCTGTACTATGACAATTACAGAACAAAAGGTGATAAAACTAGAGCCGCAAATTAGGCCGCAAATAGGGCCGCAGGGTCGCAGAATAAGGATGTCCAAAAAGTAGTGCGTTTCCCATCATGCTTAGAGTGGTTTCACACAGGTCCGGTGTATATACAATGGGTTAAATCGGCCTCACTTTTAGTCAAAACGGCCGCTATTTTGGTTAAAACGGCCTCACTTTTAGCTAAAACGTCATACATTGTATCTATCTATTTCAGCTTATTTATCGTCGGTACCGGTTGCCCATTGACCGACGCCCCCTGAAAAGATTAGTAGACACCCCTCGTTGTTTTGCATGCTCAGTGTATAGCACTGATACATGGGACCTCGGTTTTAACGTCTCATCCGAAAGACTATTAGTGATAATGTTAGTGGAGGAACGAGGTAACATTATTCACCTAACCCTTGCAGATATAGCCCTGAAACTTACAATACTTATTTACCATCAACAGCTTACTCTACTAACAAGAGGAGGTAACTCTGTCAAGCATTTTGTATGAATTATGGCCACTTTTCGACTTAGAAATTTGGTTAAAGTTTTTGGGCAAGGTAGTACTAGTCACCTAACCCTTGCAGATATAGCCCTGAAACTTACAATACTTGTTTACCATCAACAGTTTACTCTACTAACAAGAGGAGGTAACTCTGTCAAGCATTTTGTATGAATTTTGGCCACTTTTCGACTTAGAAATTTGGTTAAAGTTTTTGGGCAAGGTAGTACTAGTCACCTTTCCCTTGCAGATATAGGCCTGAAACATACAATACTAGTTTACCCTCAAGATCATAGTCTAATCAGAAGAGGAGATAACTGTGTGAAGCATTTTGTGTGAATGATGGCCACTTTTTGACTTAGAAATTTAAAGTTTTTAGGCAAGGTAGTACTAGTCACCTTTCCCTTGCAGATATAGGCCTGAAACTTACAATTCTTGTTAACCATCAAGAGCTTAGTCTGCATGGACCCCCACCCTACCTACGTAACCCCCCCCCCCGGCCGGATTTGTTTTTAATACATAGGTACTTGACTCCCCGTCCACCTTCAACCCCCTCCTCCCCCAACCTGTCCCTCCCCCCCCCCCGATTTTTTTTGGCGACATTTTAAGATAAAGAACAAATTTAGAAAACGCTAACGACATAGATATAGTATGTTAATGGAGTTTCTCCGCTTTCATCTGATTGTAAAACAATAAATGTATTATAAATCGTTTAAAAAAAACTTTAAAAAAAAGAAAATATAAGTTGATATAAAACATTTATAAACAAAGGGAGAAATATCCTACCTCGTTTTAAATAGATGGTCGCTCACTTTGTAAAAGTATTTGTCAACTTTGCTCCGTGGAGACATATATATATATACATGTGTGTGTGTGTGTGTGAAGATATGAAAACTTTCAAAAACACCCTTTTAGTGAGATTATATTCCGTTTTCAACTATTTAGCAATCAGACATTTTAAAAAAAATACTAAAAGTTTTTAATCGGCGTGAACAACTTCACAAAAACTCAATTTAAAAGAATGTTTCATAAAATTTCAGAATTTTATATGTAATAATATTTATCAAATGTATTTATATGAATTAATGCACAAACTTTATTTCAAAATAAAAAAAGGTGTTTTTTTTTTCATTAGAAAACTGTTTTTATTTGAAGGGATTAGTGGAGTTAATCAAATATATTGTCATTTATATTGAAATGAATCGATCGAAATTACTAACAATTATCATTACTTGGGGTTAACGCTTTTTTCAAATGGTTCTTATCTGGCAGCAAGAAAACATATCGCAGCTCAGGCAAATAAAGCTATGCAACTTCTTTTCACAAAAATTTATAATGCTGACATCCCGCTTGATCTAATACTGAAACTTTTCGATCATACGGTTTTGCCGATACTTACTTATGGATGCAAAATATTTGGTTATCAAAATTTAGATTTACTTTAAAATGTTCATGTAAACTTTTTACAAAGAATAACTAAGGTGCGGAAATCTACTCCACTGAATTTTCTATATGGCGAATTAGGTAGATATCCGCTAAGTGTTGTTGTCCAATATCGTATGATTTCTTTCTGGAATAGATTAATAACCGGTAAAAATCAAAAGCTCTCACTACAAATATACAAGTACACTTTGAATCAACATGACCTTACATTTAAATGGCCTACTAAAATAAAAGAAATTTTAACTTCTGTAGGAAGATTAGACTTATGGTATAACCAGATGAATATAAATGATAAAATTATCCATCGTCAAATAAAGCAAATCTTAATTGATCAGTACAAGCAAAAATGGCACGCTGACCTACAAACGTCAAATAAAAGACGCATTTATTGCAGTTTTAAATCTACACATGGCCTTGAACCCTACATAAAAATTTTACCAGAAGATTATGTTCTGACTCTTCTTAAATATAGAACAGCAAATCACCGTCTTCCCGTAGAAACGGGTCGCTATGATAGAATACCGCTTAACGATCGTAAATGTACTCTCTGTACAAACAATCAAGTTGGATCAGAGGAACACTATCTTCTTGAATGCCCATATTTCGATCAAGACAGAACCAACTATCTGTATAACCACCTACACCCTGCTCAAAGGAACATTAGTTACATCTTAACCTCAAGCTCAGAAATTATATTGAACAATGCCTGTATTTTTGTAAGAATTATCATGAAAAAATTTAGTTCTTAACATTCCAATGAATTTTTTTAACTTTATTTACTATGTTTCCTTTTTATAAGTTTGTTTTTTGCTGTTGTAGTTACCTTTTATCCAACGTAGATGCGTTCCACTTTTTATTGTCCTCAAATAAATTCCTGCGTCCTTCCAATATCAACATTACCGTACATGTGACTAATCTTCAATCACTGTTGAAAAGATTCTCTCCATTAAATGAATTTTATGTCCCGTTATATGCTTTTCACATTCACGTGACTCCAATAATTAAAACTTTTTGCTACAGTTGAAAAATGTTTATGTCACGCTAAGTTCACACGCGTCTGACTGCATATCACGGAGTCCCCGTGCATAGTTATTTCCGAATGACGTCAGAACTGGGAGTGTGTAAACCTCTAACGAATCCATTACTTACAATTTATCTATATGCACATCTGCAATGTCACTTTTGTACATGTTTGTGAATTATCTAAAATTGTACGTAAAGTTAGTTCTATTCATAATTACCGTCTATGTATTATCTGTTGTCTGAGACTATCTGATCTTGGTTAATTAATTGTAAACTGAAGTAGAAAAATCGAGGTCATCTACAGTCCTTTTCAAAATTCTTTGTATATTATCGATGCTCGCTTGGACTAGCCCAGTCTTTTTAAAAGAAAATGTCAATGAAATTTTTAGAATAATATTTTGTATCCTTTGAGGAAAACAATTGTATGTAATTATTTGGTGAAAGTAACTATGTTTCTAAACATATAGCATGTTTCAAACATTTTTGTGACCAACAATTTTTCGTTCTTTTTGTACAATAATGCTACTTTACGTTTTTAAAAACTTGTGTTGTGTTCAGCTGGATTATCTATTTTTAAGAATCAATAGTCTGAAATTAAGTCTAAATGTCGTCTATTAATAAGGAATTATCAATTGCTTTTCCCCCCTTTTTCTCTTTTAATTTTTCAACTTTCGAACTTAAAAGAGCCCACTAGAAGAATAATGACTTATCAGAATAAAAACAAGTCACCCCATATCACGTAACGACATTCCATACACCAGAGGACACCGCAAAAGAAAAAAAGTGCTAAATAAAGGTGTCACGTGATATGGTCAAGTCTGGACATGCTTTTTGTGCAGTGAAAAAACTTGGATTATAGTCGATTTTCATTTAATTTCGGATACAAAATTTATTGTGCACGTTTGTTTTAGGATTAACTACGTGATGGTATACTTAGAGAAGTACATTTTATCGAGAAATAACTTTAAACATTAAGAATATATATTTCTCTTTGTCTTTTTGTCCAGACTAAAAATAAACCAACAAATATAAAATACAATGAAAGGATTATCACCTTGTTAAAAGTGTTCACTTTGCTGTATTACAGTATAAACAAGTAACTTTGTCCTATTAACTTTTGGTTGGCATGGAAACCGTAACGGAATATGAGCCGTTATCGCTCAATGACCAGACAGAGGTTAAAATCCCGTTCTCAGATCAAACATCAGGTAGTATGGAGACGCAAGATAATCATGTCTCTATGTATATCACACCTATATTGACAAACACCAATAGACTGATAAATTCTCATGATAAAGATGCTGGAAACGATTCTTTATTACCGACTGCAGAAGACATTGAAACAGACTTACTTGAGGTAAACAGGCTACAAAATTTGCATAACAGTTTACCAAAAGATATGTTTGTTGACCAGCTCTTAATTGACTATGG
The DNA here is from genome assembly GCA_012932295.1 of Cyclina sinensis. NCBI lineage: Eukaryota > Metazoa > Mollusca > Bivalvia > Venerida > Veneridae > Cyclina > Cyclina sinensis. The sequence goes on from JAAONU010000019.1 coordinate 1,957,180, forward strand.
TCAATCAGAAACAAAACTTGAGAAGTGTCGTCTTACTCTATTTGAAATTCTACGTCAATCTGATGAGTACCCATATAACCGCCTTAGTGATCTAAAACGACGCGTGAATACCAAAAATGGAGAAAGTGCAGCAATCAAATTAGCTCGTGACATCCATGTAATTCTATCAGTGAAAGATGGTGAAGAGTTTGAAATGTTGAGTGAACTCATAAGCATAGGGAAGCCAGGACGTGGAAGAAAGTCTACAAGTATTAGCTCTACATTCACGGAAGGAAAGTGTCAGTGTAAATTAGAGATTCAGTTCATGAAAGACACAATAGCTTCATTACAAGCTGAACTCCTTTTGATTAAGCAGCGACAAGCTTCAACTGAAAATATCCGCAACGCTGAAAATAAGAACTTGACTAAAGGCATGGACGTCTTAAAACATGACGTCTCAGAGATTAAGAACCAATTTACTCAAGACCTTACAGATGTGAAAACAAGCATAGCAAACTTAGAGAACATGACTTCAAAAGGTTTTGATAAATGTAAAAATTATACATCAGAAACTTTAAAAAATGTTAAGTCACTTCGGTTTAGAGTGTATGATGTTGAAAACTTAGTTGAGAGATACCAACAAAACTCTAGTGGCTGTGACATTGATGTTAACAGCCAGCAGAAGCATTTGTCAGGCACGGAAAATGCGCATGCGCAAACCCTAAACAAGTATCCAGGTCAAGGCTATGTTCGCCCTGATTTAGTCAATTGTACCGAATCTCAATTCCGTGATTCTGAAAATGTTACTGTATTGGATACTGCAGTTTTGCATGACTCAATCCCCTGTCCAACCAGCTATGAGGAAAATATTAGTAATCATATAGCTGAGGTAAATGGCCACAACCAGGAACTTGAGCAAGTACCTTCAATGCTCAGTAACACTACACATCCCGGTTCAATCAAACAGAACTCTATTCCGCTGTTCTTATAAGTTCCAGTGATCGCGAGAACGACGCATCTTTTGGCGGACTAAAAATACCTACGCACGTCACTACTCGTACACATGACAAACACCAGAATGGCAGAAAGGATAAACGCGATATAAACTTCCATATCATAAATAAGGAAGTAGCGGCAGCTAAGAAGCGTGATGAACGTAAACTCAAGTCGAATAATCTACGAAATAACTATGACACCGAATCAACAGGCGCCGAAAACTTAGATTCAGACGATGATAATTCAGTCAGTATGTCAGGAAACGCACAAAAAGATTTTACCTAGGTGGATTTCGACCTAGCATTACGGAGATGAAAATAGCAAATTACGTTCGAAAACGCGGAGCGAAAGTTACAAAAGTTTCAGTAAGAAGACAAAAACATGGAAACGTTGTTATCCGTTTAAACGTCGAAGACGACGAAAACGCAAGTTATCTTATAGACGACCCATGTTTTTGGCCAGAAGGCATTGTGTGCCGCCCTTGGCTCTCACGAGGTGCTTACCATGGCCGTTTCAAAAATGAAACACGTAGATATGAGACGCACTCAAATTATCGCGAACAGGAAACTTACAGTGACCATGATGGGTTAAATGACGGTTACTGTGATTATAACCCGTATTCGGTACTGGACGATCAGAACATCGATATTGATTAATGCTTTTTTATGGAGATCAATCAACTTAAAAAACTAAATTTTGCAACTTGGAATGCAACAGGCATTATGTCCAGCGCAAGCTATTTTAGCGACTTCTTAGAAAACAAAAACATAAACATATGCGGGATATCGGAGCACTGGCTCTATAGACATAATTTACAATTTTTAGATCAAATAAACAGTAATTTTATAAGCTATGCTATAGAGGATCAAGACCTAAATTTTCCAGAAAAAAGGCGAGTAGGTAAAGCGGAATTGCTTTCCTTTGAAACAAAATTCTAGACGATAGAATTAAACCTTTGAACATAAAATCCAGATTCATTCTGGGTATTGAAATGAAGTTAAAAACAAACTTTTACATGTACATATTTCAAGTCTATTTGCCTTGTAAAAACCACTCTACACATACATTTAAAATCAGTTTGGAAGAAGTAGAGAATATAATCTTACAATTTAAGCATAAAGGTATTATTCTGGTTATGGGCGATTTTAACACTGAATTGCCGGCTAGGAAACAAAATCAGTTTTAATTTGATTCACGTGGTAATCTATTGGTTGACATGATGACACGTAACAGGCTATTAGCCGTAGACGGCACAGATCTGTGTAGCGGGGCGCTTTACAGTAATGTACCGTACAATAGTAAGCCTGAGATATTGATTGATCATATATTGATAAGCCAGAATGAATTAAAACGCATACATTCTTGTTCAATTCTTGATGATGACTGATCATAGACCACTTATATGTTCACTAAATATATCATTTTCAGAAAATGAGCAAAAGACAGTGACTAACATAAACTGGAAAAACATTAAACCCTATTTTATAGAGCAGTATACTTTATTTTTGAATACTTCTACTGAATTGAAGGCTTGTCTTGAGAAAAACATTAACTCAACTGATGATATAGATCATTTGTACTCTACGATTGTACAGGTTATTCAATCTGCAACAGACCGATGCATCCCGAAGTCAAAATTTAAACCTTTTATAAAACCGTACTGGAATAATGAACTAACAAAACTACACAAAGACATGGATATACAAAGGAAAAAATGGTTACAAGAAAACAGACCTAGAAATGAAAATTCAGTATCCTATAAAAATTATAAAAATGCCAAACGGAAATTTCGTAAACTGCACCGATCCGTGGTTATTCAATATATTGAATCTTTAGAACAGGAGATTGACTGTGCTGCCAAATTAGACAATAACTAATTTTGGCGTCTCATTAACAGAAAAAGGTCAAAACGCAAAAAAGATACAGTTTTTCAGATGAATTTTAACGGTACTACTTGCGATACACATTTAGACATAAACCATGGGTGGAAAAAATATTTTGAAAACCTCTTTAAACCAACAAGTAGAGATAACTTCGATAATGATTATCTTGAAGTTGGTATGTCTGAGTTGCAAAATATACATCAAAACTCACAGATCACAGAGAATGATAATATTGACATAGATAAAACCATGGTAAGAAAATTGCTAGGCACTTGCAAAAACGGTAAAGCATGTGGTTATGACCATATTTATTACGAACACATTAAATACGGCGGCGACTTACTTATTTCCGTTATAACAAAACTTTTCAAACGCATGTCTTATTTCAGTTATATTCCAAATGACTTGAAAAGAGGCGTTATAACTGTTCTGTTCAAAGGTGGTAATAAATCTAAGTCGGACCCAAATAGTTACACAGCAATTTCCCTTTGCTCTAACCTGTTAAAATTATACGAGAAGATCATATTGGACAAAGTTAAAGAAAACCATGAATTTAGGATGAACGCATTGCAAGGGGGTTTTCAGAAAGGCTTCAGTTGTACTATGACGTCTTTTCTTTTACGTGAGAGCATCTTTTTTGCAAAGGAAAATAATGCTAAACTTTACACATGTTTCTTGGACGTAAGGCAGGCTTTCGATAGCGTCTCGCATCCGCTTCTAATGTTAAAACTATCTAAATCAGTAAATTACAAACTATATAAGATTATACATAACATGTTCTGTATCATACAAAGTTGCGTTCGGACCCAAGGAATAACCCCCGACTGGTTCAATATTGAACAAGGAACGCGACAAGGTCAGTGTATAAGCCCTTGACTTTATATACTCTTTCTGAATGACCTTATGAACGAAATCGAGGCGTCAAAACATTCCTTTAAATTAAACAATACATGTTTCGGTTGTCCTACACATGCCGACGACATGGTTTTAACCTCTCTGAGTTAAAGAGGATTAGAAAATATGATCGAAATTTGTTATAAAAATTCGAAACGTGAGAGATACACATATAACGCCTGTAAAACAAACGTTGTAGTTTTTAACGAGAAAAAACAAACTTTAAATCAAATTTCTAGAAAACGAAGAAATTAAGGAAACAGATCAATGCATTCATTTAGGAATCGTCTGTGATAAACAAATGTCTTTAGACGAAAATGTCAAGATAGCCTGTTCAAAGTTACGTAAGACCTTCTTCAGTTTTGCTAATGTGTGCATTGACATAAATGGCCTTCACCCTCTTTCTGTAAAACACTTATATCTTACGATAGTTCTACCCAGAGCTCTGTTTGGTTGTGAACTGTGGTCTAACTTAACAGAGCACCGTATTTTATCACTCGAAAGAACACATAGACAATGTGTAAAATTTATGCAATCCCTGCCAAGAAACACAAACACTACTGTTGCGTTTGGTTTGCTTGGTCTTACTACTCTAGAAAATGAAATAGACAAAACGAAATTACTGTTTTTCGGTCATCTATGTAATGCCGACGGCGAGAAAAGGGCCAAGGTACTATTTATGTTAAGACTTTCTTGTTTCCTACAAAAACCAAGTAAAATAACAGGCTATTTCCCAGATATATACAGAGTCCTTGGAAAATATGGACTTTCTGGATATCTGCTCGATTTCGCAAATAATGCAGTATTTCCAAGTGCCAGCCAGTGGAAACACAAAGTAAAACAATCCGTCTATAGCTTTGCTAACAACCAATACAAAGCTACTCTTATCAACGATAATACGCTAAAAGATCTTTCACAGATACACGGAGAGGTACTTCCCTCAGTCATATGGAGATTTGGTCAAATATATAGGAACTTCCTCCCATACTGTAGAACTGCAGTACTAGTACTAGGTAAACTATTTAGTAGAGATTGATTGATGATACATGTGTAGAAATTGCAAACTAGTTACCCAGTCAATTGCATTACATTCTGTTCTCTTCTGTTGTAGAAATGATGCCGTAAGGCAAAATATGTGGACTTATTTGCACAGACTTCTAGGTGATGAAAACTATAATAAGATCTTTAGTATGCCGTATAGGGATCAGTTATCTGAGATGTTGTCAGGACTTCCGTCACTCATCCTGTCTGATATACAGAGAGTAGAATGTTTTAAAGTCATATTAAGACATGTTCATTCCTTAGCGAAATCGCTAAATTTCACCTACTTCTAAGGCTCAAGAAACCCAGAACGTAACATAATGGCCTATATTACTATAAAGTGACTTACCATACCAATTTCTCAATTTTTCGTTTCGATTTAGGAAGGTTAAAAATTGTAGTGTCTCTTCAGGGTTTGTTCTGATTTCATATTAACTTGTCTTTTCGTTAAACGTCAAGACTTATTATGTCTTCTGATAAGTATAATTGAAATCTTTTAGACAATTTTTTTATTATTATTATTAAATATATATATATTTCTCTCTATCATTTGATTATAAATGAGCTATTGTCCCAGCTATCTTTTAATGCATACATGTGTTTATATATGTGTGTGTTTGTGTTTATATGTGTATATATACGTAGATGTATATATGTCCTAGTTTTGTCCTAGTTTGTTATAAAATGTAATCTCATCTGATGGTGGAATAAAAGAATATCTATCTATCTATCTGCATATCACGGAGTCCCCGTGCATAGTTATTTCCGAATGACGTCAGACGTGGGAGTGTGTAAACCTCTAACGAATCCATTACTTACAATTTATCTATATGCACATCTGCAATGTCACTTTTGTGCATGTTTGTGAATTATCTAAAATTGTACGTAAAGTTAGTTCTATTCATAATTATCGTCTATGTATTATCTGTTGTCTGAGACTATCTGATCTTGGTTAATTAATTGTAAACTGAAGTAGAAAAATCGAGGTCATCTACAGTCCTTTTCAAAATTCTTTGTATATTATCGATGCTCGCTTGGACTAGCCCAGTCTTTTTAAAAGAAAATGTCATTGAAATTTTTAGAATAATATTTTGTATCCTTTGAGGAAAACAATTGTATGTAATTATTAAGTGAAAGTTACTATGTTTCTAAACATATAGCATGTTTCAAACATTTTTGTGACCAACAATTTTTCGTTCTTTTCGTACAAGAATGCTACTTTACGTTTTTAAAAACTTGTGTTGTGTTCAGCTGGATTATCTATTTTTAAGAATCAATAGTCTGAAATTAAGTCTAAATGTCGTCTATTAATAAAGAATTATCAGTTGCTTTTTCCCCCTTTTCTCTTTTAATTTTTCAACTTTCGAACTTAAAAGAGCCCACTATGTTAATGAAAATTATATCCTATTACCGGAACCTTTGTATATGTTTTGTTTGTATATGTATATCTTTACCTGTGCTGTATATGTTTGTATACCTGGGTTAAATAAAAGAAATGTTCTGTTCTGTTCAGTATCAGCACCCGCAAGGTATGTTTAATCCACGACATAAGATCAGAGCGATTAACTATATATAATTGATAATGATTTATCATTGTCTTGATAATGAGCAAAAATCGCTAATAACCAGTAATATGAAAAAAATAATTAAAGGTTCCTTGCTTCAACATCTAAGACTATATTAGTAATAGGAAAAGAAAATTAACATTTGATCACAATCTTAACATAAAAATTCCAAAAGTAGAAAACATTTAATTCATTGTTATTTCATACATGTTCAGACACTGTGCAAGATGAATGCGTACAAAACGTTAGGACATTACGTATCTACTATTCTCGTAAAAACCTAAATACAATTTTAGTCATATCTTTATAATCGATCTCAAAATATGTGATTTAATTTTTTTCCTCAACATAAGAAAACAAGAAGTAATAATGATATAATAATATAATTAATAAAAAATCTAATTCAGTCATGGTTGATCTACCTAAAAAAAATAATGAGGCCGTTTCCACTACTACATTGTCTGAAAGCGAGGCCGTTTTAACCAAAACAAGAAAAACAGTGATACAAAAGTATCACAGCGGACCGACGAACAGAGCTGCATGCAAATATTTTGAATTAGCTGTTTTGATTTGAGGCAGGTATTTCAGTAGTTTACTTAATTTGTTCTATGTGTACACACTTCCAGAAGTAATGAACTTCTCAACGTGGTTAGGCAGTAGAATAGCAATACTGAGAACGACAGACGGAAAGTCACAACAGCAGAACAACAACATGTTAGGTCCACTATGATTAGAAATTCACTAAGAAATTGGAGTCTATATTGGGCAGGCAATATGTGCACGGTACCAAGTGTTAGGATGTTAGTAATTCGGAGATAGATCACCAAGGTGTTTATAATATAGAAGAAGAAACACAAACTAAAAGCATTGCATTTATTTAAAAATAAAAAGACATTTCAAAGATCACATACAGAAATATTTTACAAACAACAAATATCTAAACAACTACTAAGCATTTGAAACACTTTCATGAAAAAGGAACGATCAAACAAACATGTGAAATATGAAATGTCAGAAGTACCTATAGTACCTATAGTCTAATTTCAGATATTTTGAATGTTGGATTTATTGTACATAGGATTTGCAATATAAATATGATGTAAAAAAGGTTACTATCAAGCAGTTTGAAGCAATCTAATGGGAAAAAAGTTTGAGATCATCTTAATTTTAATGTGAAATAACCGAATATACATAGACAGCTACACTATACCTTGGTGTTACCAAGCATAAACGTGACTAAGTCATATTATTACTAGGATACGGAGTTTTCCCTGGCTGAAGATTTCTTTAAGCTAAGTTTGTTTGATTTTCTGATTTCATGTGAAATTTTATTAAAATAGCAAAACATAGGCTAGATAGCCTGTAGCCAAATTATAATTCTGCTGCCGAATTAATATAATTTTAGCAAATGGTTAATATGTCTAATGGCAGGTGAGCCTAGACGACATAAAAGGAAGAAAAATAACAGTTTTCATTGAAATTGATATCACCCCTCCAAATATTTTGCCTAATTAAGGGAACAATTTACTAGGTAACAGGATCATTACTAACCCCTGTTAGGTTTGTACTATTAAATGAGTTGCTCTCAAGGTCCCCAGAAGGACAGGGCAAATGAACAACAGAACCATGTTGATTTAACCTAGAAGTAATTAACCAAAAGATTTACAAAGCAATTGTTTAAAAGATAACAAGCAATGACACAAAATATTTACAAAAGCTGTCTGTAACACAGGATGTTCGACTGTTCAAAAAGTTGTTCAAAGTTGTTTTTTGATTTAAAATGGGTAACAGTTTCTATATTTCAAAATGCAGCTACAGTTATCGAACTTGTTGGTTTGATGTCTTGTTAAAAAAAGTAGTCAGTCATTAGTTATCTAACCTGCTTCTTTTAATCCCCTGAACATTTCTTTCACTTTTCAAGTAAGTACCAAACAGTTAACTGAAATAGAGCACAAAAATAATCATCATGCAAAAGCCTTTTAAGTCCACAAAGGGCCTTAATTTGCAAAAAAAAAAAAAATCTTCTCGTGTGTTAAAATGTTATAAGTAACAAAGACACCAGTAACATTATGATTTCATCTTCATCAATTTTCTGAAGCCTTGTACATTTGCAGTCAACTGTTTCCAATTCCTGCCAAAAAAGAATAGCCTTTTCCAAATGTCCATTAGTACGCTGGAACATAACTTCTTTGCGGCAAGTTGAGGTGGCTTCCTTGTTCTGGAACAGCTGACATTTGCTATCCACAAAACCATTAGATCTGCACCCTAAAAAGAAATAACGGACGTAGAACAATTTATTTCTATAAATAGCACAAACTTAATTAGACAAATAAGAGTTCACTTAGTTATCTGTTTGCAATCCTTAGTCATTAAAGTATATAATATTAGCATTAGACTTTTATCTGTTATAATAAACTTCAACAATTGCAGGCCTTTATGTAACCAACACATTTGAAATGTGCATGTGCACTATCTGAAAATGATGTTTTCTATGATATCTGCCACCACAATCCAACTTTTAAAGTTTTAACTGTTTCTAGCTGTGTACACATGCTTCATATTTCTATGAATCCCCACTTATTTTTTGCTTTGTAAAATGGACATACAATAATAAAATCATCAAAAGGAAAAATATTTTAAGGTTTACATTTTGTAATGTTACTTTCTAATATCATTTCAGTGACATGTTTATCATCAGTGTATACTGTACTGAAAGGAAGTATTAAACAGTTGCAAAAAGATTTGGTCCTTGTGTCTATGTTATTATGTAGTCCAATTTTCAAGTTACAGTGGAAAAAAATATCAAATTTGTGTTGTTAAATAACTATCTCAGTTAGCTATGTTACAATCAATTCATCTATATTTCAACATGAAATGACATTGGTATGACTATGTTTGACTTAACACATGCCTCTATTAAATGTTTCGGCAAGATCAAGGTTGACACTACATGCAACTTCTTTATTGTGCATTTTGCTTTGGAAAAAAAGTTAAGTATATACAGTAACAAGTGATAGCACGAATCACAATCATTTGTGTCATTTGAATCAATACTGATTTCATCACTGCAAATAATAATATTTCATATAGTTTAACACTAGAATGAAATAGAAGAACAGCTCACCCTTTCATAACTTTAAATGTTGTAAGTTTTGAAGTAACATTACGCTATCACAAAAATCCAGCAAAAAACAAAACAAAAAATGACAAAATACAAACATTTAGGCTGCCAATTCTAACGAAATAAACATACAAGGAAGTCGAGTGCTAGCACTGGAGATCTCTCTTCTTGTTTATATTGTCGATAACTTTATACCAAATTATACATTGCATGTAGAAAAGTGCACTTAAAATATTATTCTAATGTCAAAATGAAATAAGCATTTAATCATTTCTTTCACTCAAATTCACTGCTAACAAATTCTTGGTAATTACTTTCAATGAAAATTGTGAAAGAATGAATTTTCTTCATTGGTTTAGACTGAACTCTAGCTGCTCAGGAATCTATGACATACTGGGATCCTTTTCCTCTCAAAAAATTATAAAGATTTAAAATGACATGATGCTGAAACGCTTAAGTAGGTTTGAAACTTGTTATGGACGACAATGTCTACAAAAAAATGTGTCACTAAATCACTAGTCAAAAAAGCTAAGCATTGGCAATGCTCATTTGACCAAAAAATAATAAATGCATGAATGACCAAAAAAAGAGTAAAATGCCCATATGCACTTAATTTTACAGCTGATAATAAGTGTCATTTCTGTATGTTATTCAGTAAAAGCACATACGGCCCGAAATTAATTACGAAATTTGACAAACGTAATACTCCAATATGGCCGACTTTTGTTTACACATTTTGCATTTTTGGTGAGCGACTGTTCAAAGGAATGCGTATAAAAACTCAAGAAATTCATATATCTTACAGATTTTCCTCTTTTTTTTGTAGTTTGGCATTATTTGTTAAACTATAGAGAACACATGTCTCCATGTGATTATTATAGGTATCAATGAAATTTCTGTTTCTAAGAAAAGTTGTCAGGCTTTCCTGAAAACGAAAGAAGATTGTAGGTCAGAAAAACATTTGAAATATTACCATTTCCTGCGACATATTTACTAGAAAATAATGCTGTTTTATATATTATCAGCAAGAAAGAGGAGATATTTTTAATTGATTGAAAAAAATGACATAATATGTTAAACTATCGAGAACATATCTCTCCAGGATATGTAAACAATTATGACAGGTCGTAAGCATTCAAGCATTAATGTAAGAATAATCGTTTCATCCACAGAAGTACTTTGTTTGGCTGTTGCATTCTTCATAAATATCATGTGTATGTTTCTAACAAACCAAAGTTTTTAAGTATGTATAGCTAAAACATAACTCTTACCAATTTGCTTCACGACTTCGTCAAAAATGGCGGCTTCTTAATTGAATAGGGCGCGCGGCGAAGATCGATAATTCAGGAACGACAACTGTATGTTTTTATTAAAAATAGACTGTGTCTAGAACTTTTCGAAACAAGTGAACAATATTTGCACTGATGTTAGGACACATTCTACTTATTACATAATCCCATATGTCTTACAAAAACCTGATTAAATATAGTGTACCGGCTTTTGCCGGTCCGCAGTGAGGAAATTTTCACATGGGGCCGTATTTACGTGAGGCCGTTTTGACTGTTGAATGAACGCAGATTATGTCAGTGGTTTCGGCGATCGGAACACCTCGGGCGACTTCAATAAGTCTTTATATGAAGTTGTCGGAAAGGCCGAGTTGTTATGATTGTGGTTTCGGCTGTAGAATTTCAATAGCATGCCGTAATGGCTGGATACTGAAAAAGTGTATGGCTGACAGGTATCTAGCACTATCTGATTTAGGTGTGCCATAACAGACGAACAATTAGCATGTAGTGTTATAACTCCACCGTGTGCCTTTAAATATTGATCAGCGCAAGTGCATAGGGAAAAGTACAAAGTCAGACTCATCTGTACTGGGTTTTCGAATAATAGGCTGACCAATTCTGCTTGACGTTACTATTAATGGAAAAAGTGATTTTATCTGTTAAACTTGTAAATCAACCATGAAGAAAAAGACACACTGATCAGAAGTTTCTAACTTTTATTTAGGCTTGAAATATTTCAAAATAGGTGACTAACTTCAAAACCTAAACAAAGTCACTAAATGACATTCTATAAGTCTGAGCACCTTAGTTTTCGCCTAATAACAATTAATACTTAGAAACTCTTGGTACAGATCGGAATGTGGCCGCCTGTGCACTCTTACTGAATAAAAATGGGACCTAAGATATGTTGTTTCCAGAAATAGTTTAATAATTATATACACCAAACTGACATACCGCAGCATATGTTAATCCCTCACTTTACTTTGAAGAAATGAATTATTCATATTCTTAGGAACATGAAAGTCCGTAATAGAAAGATGCAATACATTTTAGAATACAAAACCCAGAGCGGGACTTGAACTCCGATTTCCCGGGTGACAGGGAAACACCCTAACCACTGAGCCAAAGAATCGATTCCCTAAAGCAGTTGTCTAAGGTAACACAAACAAAAATAATAAAAAATAAAGTTCTACCTCAAAATAAGGGAGGCAATGAAAAGAATCTTATGGTTAGAGTAACTAAAAAACCCGAATTAAGAATATCAGAATGTATTTAAGTCTAGAAAATATCAAAATAATGGTAAGTTAGACGGAAACATAAAATTTTCAAATTAATAACTGTCATCGGTCAAAACAGCTAGTTAAAAAGCTTTAAGTGTATTCAATGCTTAACAATTTACATATTAAATAAAACAAGTGGGCCAAAATGGTCCTATATCGCTCACTTGATCATCAAGTGAAACTTTCTGACAGTCATGATGATTGGGTAGAGAATGTGGCCTCTAGATTGTTAAAAAGCATTTTTCTAGAATTTGACCTGGTAACCTAGTTTTTCACCCAACATGACTTATATGAAATAAGAATTTGCATGTGATTATGAAAAACATTCCGACAAAGTTTCATGACATTTGGATAGAAAATATGGCTTCTCTAGTGTTTACAGTGTTTTTCTATGATTTGACCTTGTGACCTTTTTTTTACCCAACATGGCCTGTAAGTGAAAAGAACCAAGAAGTCAGTAAGCTTAACATTCAAGTTTCGTGATAATTGGAAAGAAAATGTAAGCTCTGGAGTGTTCACAAGGTAAATACGGACAGACGACAGACAGACGATGGACAATGGGCGATCACAAAAGCTAATCTTTGAGCACTGCTAAAAAGAAAAACATTGTAGACCAAGTCACACTGTTCAGTTTTATAATACATACATGCATGTTCAATATTTAAGCAAATATTAGGATTTTATTGTATCCAATTTCTAACAATTTACAGGTTTGTTTAGACTGTTCAGTTCAGGTCTGAAGACAGAAAATGAACCCTTCGGCTATGCTGGGAATACTGGCCGGGCGTACACTTACCCAGAATATCAACGTATGCCATTTGCCCCGTTTTGTCAGAGTGGTACATCTTTACCAATCAAGTGAAATGGAAGTTGATTGGAACTATTTTCAAATATGTATTACACATGACACTTCAGATACAATTGATTTTATAAAGGCATAATCTAATTTCCAAATTAAGTTCCATTATTTACGTGACACAAGAATGAGAAATTTGATCAATGTCAACCAGTTGGAGGAACTCATAATCTCATAATCATCATAAACATAGAAGTTCTAAAAACAATGTTGACATATATGGCTTCTTTCGTGTTCAAGTCATTTTTTCATTATAAAGGCCTTTCTTAATTTTTGCAGTATCATTGAAAATACTGCAATGTATTTCTAACATTATTGTTCAACATTGAATTGAATAATCAGAGGCACATTTGACCCGTTAAAATGAGGTAGAAAACGGACATAAATTTTGCCAAACATTTTGCACCCCTCCCCCCCAAACCTGAAATCCTGGAACTGCCCCTGTATTATCGTTCTTTCAATCAATAAGTCGCCATCTTTGACGCAGTCGTTAAGCAAATTGGTAAGTTATATTATAGCTATACAGTATTACTTGCTAATTTTGAGAAAAATATCGTTGGCTAAAAACATACACATGATATATATGAAGAATGCAGCGGCCAAACAAAGTAGTTTCGTGGCTGAAACAATTATTCTTACAGTAATGCTTGAATGCTTGCGATCTGTCACAATTGTTTAAAAACAATTTTTACATATTCAGGTGTGATGTTAAGATTTAATGTCATTTTTTTTCAAAAAATTAAAAAAGAATCTTCTCTGTCTTGTTGATAATATACAAAACAGCATTATTTTCGAGTAAATCTGTCACAGGAAATGGTAAAATTTCAAATATTTTTCGGGCTGTATCTATTTTGATCCAATGACCTACTTTCGTTTTCAGGGAATATCCTGACAACTTTCTTTTTAAAAATAGAAATACCAGTGACAGTTATAAAAATTTCATGAATACATGTGTTCTGTTTCGTTTAACAAATAACGCCAAACTACAAAAAGATGAAAATCTGTAAGATATATGAATTTCTTGTGTTTTTAATACGCATTCGGGGATGAAAACCTTTGAAAAATTGCCCACCAAAATGTATTAACAAAAGTTGGCCATATTGGATTATTAGTGTTGTGCATTTGTTTGTCACATTTCGTTATCCGGTAGGTGCTTTTTACTGACTAACATACACAGAAATGACACTTATTATCAGCTGTAAAATTAAGTGCATATGGGCATTTTACTTTTTAGGGGGTCATTTACTTTTTTTGGTCAAATGAGCAATGTTTATACTTGGCTTTTTTCACTAGTAATTTAGTGGTACATTTATATATTTGTAGACATTGTAGTCCATAACAAGTTTCAAACCTGTTTAAGGGTTTCAGCATCAAGTCATTTTAAATCTTTATAATCTGTTGAGAGGAAAAGGATCCCATTAAGTCATAGATTTCTTAGCTGCTAGAGTTCAGTCTAAACCAATGAAGAAAATTCATTCTTTCACATTTTAATAAATGATTTTATTTAATAAAACAAAACAAAAAATGCTTCAACTTCAACTGACTTTTGGCAGTAATAAGTTGAATTTGACGTTATTACCAAGATTGATTAGCAGTGAATTTGAGTGAAAGAAATGATTAAATGGGTATTTCATTTTGACATACATCTGAATAATGTCTTAAGTATATTTTTCTACATATAATTTGGTTCAAAGTTATCCACAATATAAACAAGAGAATAGAACTCCAGTGCTAGCATTCAACTTTCTGATATGTTCATTTTGTTAGATTTGCTAGCCTAAATGTTTGTTTTTGTCATTTTTTGTCGTTGTTTTGTGATGTGTAGCGTAATGTAACTTCAAACTCACAACATTTAAAGTTATTAAAGAATGAGCTATTCTTGTATTTCATTCTATTGTCAAACTATTTGAAATATTATTCGCATTTGCAGTGATGAAATCAGTATTGATGCTGATGACACAAAACTTTTTCAAAAAGAGTTATATAGATGCTAGTGAAGCTGAAAAAAGTGAAGGCGACCATTCCTGAATATTGCAGGGTTTCCATTTATCCATACTGCAGGAAAGAAGGTACATGGATTATTTCAAGCTTTTTGTTCTACAAGCAAATAAAGTTTATCCTGAAATCCAAAGAAAATCTAATTGTTTGAATTTTAAAGAAGTATCAAATGGGGGACAGTGTGATGTGTTATCACTTTTTACTGTATAAACTTAAATAACTTTTTCCAAAGCAAAATATACAATAAAGAAGGTACATGCAGTGTCAACCTTGATCTTGCTGAAACATTTAATACAGGCATGTGTCAGGTTAAACATAGTCACACCAGTGTCATTTCATGTTGAAATATAGATGAACTGATTGTAACATAGCTAACTAAGATAGTTATTTAACAACATAAATTTGATATTTTTTCCACTGTTACTTAGTAATTGGACTACATAATAACACAGGCACAAGGAGGACCAAATCTTTTTGCAACTGTTACTTCCTTTTCAGCACGGTAAACACTGGTGCGAAACATGTCACTGTTATGATATTAGAAAGTAAATATACAAAATGTAAACCTTCTTAAAATATTTTTCTTTTAAGTTTTATTATTTTACAAAACAAAAATAAGGGGGGATTGTAAGAAATATTCAAACATGTGTACACAGCTAGAAACAGTTAAAACTAAAGTAGGATAGTGGTGGTAGATATCATAGGAAACATCATTTTCAGATAGTGCACATGCACATTTCAAATGTGTTGGATACTTGATTGCTTGTAAATTCTAACTTTTATTATAACAGATAAAAGTCTAAGGCTAATATATTATATATTTATATATACCATAATGACTAAAGATAATTATGTCTGATTAAGTTTGTGCTATTTATAGAAATAATTGTTCCATGTCCATTATTTCTCTTTAGGGTGCAGGTCTAAGGATTTTGTGGATGGTAAATGTCAACTGTTCAAGAACAAGGAAGGCACCTCAACTTGCCGCAAAGAAGCGATGTTCCAGTGTACTAATGGACATTTGGAAAAGGCTGTTCTTTTACAGCAGGTGTTGGAAATAGTAACTGCAAATGTACAAGGCTTCAGAAAGTTGATGAAGATAAAATCATGTTACTGGTGTCCTTATTACCTGTAACATTTTCTGTTTATGTTACTTCAGACAGCAAGATCAAAATGTCACACATGAATATATTTTTTTGCAAATTAAGACCCTTTGTGGACTTGAAAATTTGTGTTAAGCATTTGCTTGATGGTTATTTTTGTGCTATATTTCAGTTAACTGTTTTGTACTTGCTTGAAAAGTGAAAGAAATAGTTAGGGGCATCAGGAAACAGGTTAAACAGCTCCAGACTGATTTTTGTTTTGCATTTTTTATGAGAAATCATACCATCAAGTTAGATAACTATAGCTGCATTTTGAAATATAGAAACTGTTACCCATTTTAAATAAATAACAACGTTGAACAACTTTTTTGAACAGTCGAACATCCTGTAGTAGTAGTACTTGTTTAAATATTTGTTATTTTTTAAGTATTTCTGTATGTGATCTTTGTCAAATATCTTTTTATTTTTTTAATAAATACAATGCTTTTAGTTTGTGTTTCTTTTCTATATTATGAACACCTTGGTGATCTTATCTCCGAATTACTAATGTCCAATCAATTGGCACTGTTATAATCATCATATTTGAGCTTATTGTTCGTCGATATCGGTTTCCCGGCTGACAGGTGACCCCTGAAGTGATTAGTTATTTTATGTTACGGGGGTAGTGCAAGATACAGAAAGCATCCAATTCAGAGACACCCCTGGTTTTTTTTCTTGCTCGGTTTAAAGTCTCATCCGATAGACTATTAGTAATGTTAGTTGAGGAGCGAGGGATCGAACTCAGGACCCCTGCTTTACCAGTCCAGGGCGTTACCACTGGACCACATCCGCTCCCAGTTGGTACTGTGCTCATATTCCCTGCCCAATATAGACTCTGTTTTTTTAGTGAATTCCCAATCAAAGTGGACCTAACATGTTTATGTTCCTCTATAGAGACTTTCCGTCTGTCGTTCTTACTTCTGCCTAACCACGTTAAGAAGTCCATTAACTTCTAGAAGTGTGTACACAAAGTACAAAAAAACTACTGATATACCTGCCTCAAGTCAAAACAGCTAATTCAAAATATTTGCATGCAGCTCTGTTCGTCGGTCCGCTGTGATACTTTTGTATCACTGTTTTTCTTGTACGCTTTTTATTTTTGATGTGTTGTTTTTGTAAACATATAAATGCAGTTCTGCAGTGAATAATTTATAGCCTGGATTACCTGTCCCTGTAACTGCGTTACTGGCTATGAACCAAATCAATTGATTGGTTACTTTTCTTCGTTTTTCAGACGTATATTGTTGATTTTATTTCAGCTGTCATTTATGACTGGTCAAGTTTGTCAATAAGATTTGTCTTGATGTAAAAACTGAAAAAATAACTATAATGAAAATTGCTTGGAATTGAAATTAATATTGAAACACTATTATTTTTGTTTACATGTTATGTTATTGCTTTTGCCGTACGGAACACCTCAGGCGACTTCAATAAGTCACCTTGAAAATAATGTGGTAGGCGTCATATTGGACTGTTTTAGAATACAGGTGGTGTCTGCTAAATTGAAAACATTTCTTAATACCTCCACCTGTTTATACTTTAAATTAACATTTATTTTCTTTCTTTTTTTCTAATGCATAAGACAAACACTGCTTGAGTTCTGCCATGTATGTTTATATTTCTATTAAAGCCGGGCGAATTACCATTTGGTATATTTATACACTTACATACGAGGCCTTTATACGAAGTTGTCGGAAAAGGCCGAGTTGTTATGATTGTGCTTTTGTATGCAAATGATTCTGCCATCTTAGTTTCAGGTAAACACAAGGATGGAAATGAGTCCACTCTAAGTGCTGAACTGGAAACTGTCAGTGAGTGGCTGTCCTGCAATAAATTATCTTTACATCTTGGAAAATCGGAATCTATTCTTTCTGGCTCCAAGCAGAAAGTCAAATCTCAGTCCAATTTTATTGTCACCTGCCATTGAGGCTAAGGACTCTGTAAAGTTTTTAGGTACAATAATCGATCGGAATGATGGTCATGTCTGTAATTAAGAAAGCCAATGCAAGGTTAAAGTTCCTATATAGAAAACGTGATCATCTTACATTCCATACCAAAAAGTTGTTGGTGATGTCCCTTGTGCAATGTCACTTCGATTATGCTTCTACTGTGTGGTTTTATTCTGTAAGACAATAATTTAGGAACAAATTGCAGGACATCCAAAACAAGCTTATCAGATTGGTTATGGATCTTGATCCTAGAACCCATATTGGCAAAAACCAGTTTTCTTATCTCAACTGGTTACCTATTGCAAGCAGAGTTGACTTTATCTTTGTGCCATGTTTTTAAAATAGCCTCTAAAACTGCCCCTTCATATATGACAGAATACTTTACTTCTGTTAGTACTGTAAATAATTACAGTACTAGGTTTAGAGTTACTGCAACAACCACTTCAGATAACTCGTTTGTGGAGACTGGTCGTTTCTCTGTCCCTGTGGTTAAAGGGTTATGTAGGAGGACTTTTGCCTAACGCGGATGTTCATTGTGAAACGGGCTACCACAACACATAAGAGACATTAAAACATTAAACTCTTTTAACACACATGTGAAAAAGTACTTGTTGGACTAAGGCCATTCATATTGTTCAAATTGCATTAGTAAGTAGTTTTACTTCTTAATTTCATTATCTGTGATAATAAAATATTTTATTTGCTAAGTTCGAAGAATTTAGGTTATTGACATTTTATGTCAGCCTGACTGATAGCCCGTGCAATTTTAATTTTCATTAACTTTGTATTTTATTACCATTGCAATTTAATTTAATCTTTAGGTCTTTCGCTACCATTGTATTTTATTATTTTAAATGTGTCTTCCTATGTCAAACTACACCGTATTTTAAGGACCACAATGGAAATAAGAGTTGTACATTTCTCTTTTTTGTGTCATCCTTTGTGTATAATGTAGTTGACGTGGGCGTTATCTCATGTATGTTTTTGTTAATCATTGATAATGTAATGTACAACCATGTTTTAAACATTTTATGCAGAAATCTATCTATCTATCTGCGTAAGAACGTTACGCTTTTTCGGATTATACATGTATGAAAATGTATCATAATAACATTTTGATTTTTAAATAAGAAATGAATATTGAAATATTGTGAAATATAAATGATATAATAATTTATTTTCAGCAAGTATCGGACACAACAGCTTCATTGCACAAATCATAAGATAACTAACTACAAGTATATATTGTCTAACATATGGTTTACGTGTATTTGTCATAAAAGACCAGCTGTCTTTTTCTGTTTGCCTTTCACCCACACCCCAATAATGCATAGAGCATAGCGGCACATGAAACGCATCTCTTTTGAAGTGAAGCCATTTAAATTAGCTCATCTGTGCTTTAAACAATATCTCCTTGCAAAATTGATTTTGGTTTAGAGATATAGCCTAAGAATTTGATCTAAAATGGTGGTCTTGACCTTTTATTTCTACTTCTTTTATTAATATGTTTTGTTTAACTATAACATGAATGTTCAAATGGCTATTGCATTCTGACAGCACTGCACAGACCAAGCAGTTTAGTGAAAAGTACTTAAAATTCTAGATGAATTTCTTTTTTTAGAAATTAAGGTAAATGTTTTACTTTAGTTTTGTTCACTCCTGCAGCTCAGTGAATGTAAGTTTTGTCACAGTTTTGAAAGTATTTGGAAATGACCTACAACGCTCTGTTATTCTAAATGATATCTCAGAGTTTAGCCTGGTCTTCAAAATTTATACATGCTCATGCGAAGGTTCAATATGTTTGCGGTCTTACTTTTTAAAGAGACAATCTTGACTGCTTACGTTTTTAGACTGGTTGCATAATATAGATTTTAACAACATAAATATTCATTATCGCCGTTCATGGACAATACAGTCAGGCAATGAGAACAGTTTTTAGAAGCGAAAGCTTCTAAAGCTACACACCAGATTTTTTAGTTACCATCACATGACCGCCATACATTCGCGTTGAAAAATAGTACCACAGGTTGTTTAAATTTCATTGCAGTTCTTTGATATTGCAGAATGCTGTTGATTTTGAAAGCATGAGGTATAATTTTAATATTTTCGCAAATCCAACTGTAAAAATAACAAGTTAGTAATTTAGTATTCATCCTCAAAAAAATCATTCATAAGCGATACGCAGCAGTGCGTCAATCGATAACTCTCAGAGTAATCTTAACCCGCCTATTCGTCTGTCGGACCAATCAGAACGCTCGGAGTCAGTGATTTTCCAATAACAACTTCAAGCTTGTTTCATATGGAAGGGGATATCCCCCACTGTATGTCTACTGCTAAATTACAATTTTATGTAATTTACTTTCATATGCGTCCTACTTATTGACAACTTCATTAAAGTTGCATATATTCTACTTATAAGTAATTTGTTTTTCGTGTTTCCTCTTGCTATTGTTACAATTCATTTCCATATTCAAATAACTCTTGTTTGCACATTTAGTGTCCGTGGTTTAACATTTTTTGTACTGTTGTAATCTTGAAATGTTTATCTGTAAAATTATAAATTTGTAAATTCATTTGACTTTGTTGCTATTTCATGTGACAAGTAGTTAACAACTACTTAAGTCTTTTATGTTTCTTAATTTGAATGTATTGGCTTTTTATTCAACATCATTCTTGTTTGCTGCCACATGGCTGTTGTTTAAATTGAATATTCCAGAAGGTAATCATTAACAACATGAACGATAGAAAAATATGTTTAAACTTCAGGAAAAGAGGTATTAAAAAATGATGCATAAACTTAGTATAATCGTCAATTGGTTGTTAAAAGCATCATGTTAATGTAAACTTCGTAGGGAACCAGTAAAGAATTTAAGATTCTAGCGCAAATTATTATACACGGGAGATAACTGTGGAAGAACAAGTTTGACCTTCGGTGTTTTCCGTGCTTTTTATGGTGAAATAGTAATTACTTGTCCGTGTATTTTGGATGAAATGCAAAATAATGGCGAAGTAAGTGAATTAGTAAGTTTTTTTCAGTGGTAAAATTCTCCCATCTACACAATAAGTACAAGTTTTGACCTGAGGTCATTTATAATTTTATATTGTCAATTGAAATTCTCGGAAAAGTGGGTCAAATAATGAAGATTAGAGGTAGAAATCTGGTTATTTGTTTATATTATAGCTTTCTTGACAGATTCACAGACACAGGCCACGTCTCACATCATTTTCAAGCATGTATGAAAATACTTTATACCTGTATAATAGGATTATATTAAAACAATGTGGTATGTGGACCGATTAGGTTTGAGAAAACTTTTTCATTTTTCTGGGCAAATCACCCTTTCTTAACGGAATGAAGGAAAAATATAAAGAAATTATAAATTATGCATAGCGTCTATATGACTGAGAATATTATTGAACTACATAAGTAGAGAAAATAAACCTAAGGGTTCTCACGGGAATTGAACCTCAACCGCTTTCATGAAGCTCCAACACTGTTGGTAACAACAAGGTTGTTGGAAGTGGCCTAAACCACTACATTGTAGCAGGGTCTATAAAAGAGACCCTGATTGTAGATAGATATGTCTATAAGTTTAAGACACCATTTGAGTATTTAGTCAAAATGTCATTCGGAACTGGTTGAATGACTTATCTCTGAGACGAATTTATAAAAAACAGGAGTCTTTTCCTTTTCTAGTATTTTTTCAGCTAATTGAAAAATAAATGTCATGAAAATGTTTTAAATGTCATTTGTATGTTTTATGATTAAGCTTTGTTTTTGAATGAACATTAAAATGAGTGATTTTAACAAAAATGCTTAAGTGTGTAGAACTGTTCAGAACTGTTCCTTAAGAGGGAAGATAACCTATATAACAGTATTCCAAGGGTATGGAGTTTGAGTCCTGGTAGGCTGCACAGTCTAATATACTGAAAATTGTAGCATTATATTTTTGAGAAATTATTTATCAAAATTTGGAAAAAAAAGTGGGATTTTTCAATAATAGTCGGTCAATGAAAATGTAGTTGCCTGGAGTATTTATGTCGGGAGGAAAGTGCAAATTTCTCAACGAAATAAACTTTTGAAAAAGCAATTTACCTTTGTGTTCTGTTGTATTGTCCGTCTTGGATTGCACTAGTTTGCCTGGTATTTTTTTGTCAATACACCGTGCATGATTAAGCTTTTTACGGAAACTGCCGAAAAAAATGGTTCCCAGCATTATATGAATACATGTTACAGATGCATTCGGTTAGTTTTATGTTTGCAATTTCTTTGTGCTAACTGGTATCTTTAAGTGAATATGAAAATTTGTTTTAATACATTAATAAGCATTACACATAACTGAGTGCAAAACATACATTCCAGGCTGAATCGTGTACTTTAAAAGTCTTCTGAAACAAACATTCAACGTCGAAATTACCAAAAGGAAATAATAGATGTTTAAAAGCTTCTGTGTGTATTAAACGATATGTAGTCACAAAGAATCACGTCAAAAGTAGTAAGAACTTATAAGCATCAACATTTCAAGGTTATACACAATCGAATAACAACCGAATATGCAATTTCCTTTTACATTAAAAATTGAATGATTTACATACATCGAGTTGCAAAAGCTGCAAGATATTTGCAACAACCAGAGGAAATAAACTCAAAGGCACGGGGAAATGCAGATTATAATAACGAATTAAACAAAGCAATATGCAATTGTCATACAGCAGTATGCATACACTGGCGGATATCCCCTTCCATAGTTTCAGACTGTATGCTACTGTTCCAGTTAAATGTTATATACCTATGATATTTCCATATAATATAATAAATTTATTCTTGCACTTATCTACAGTTATGTGTTTTTTAGATAACGTGCAATCACAGTATTTAATGGAATGTTAAAAAGCCTTATGTCAACAAATACGATGGAATTTTACCATGAAATATTTTCCTTCATCTCATCTTATTTTCACAATCTATGCTTTTTCATAGTTGCATCTTTAGGTATTTTATGAAAATGAATTGCATTATCATATCTAGAATTTGAATTACAAAGTGGAACACAACAATGTAAAGCAGATTTTTCCTGTACGTTTAACATGCTTGGGCTTATCAGGTGGTCAGCCATTCTTGTTTACATTCATGCTTAGTTAGCCTCGTTCTGGTGAAGGAATGTAAGGTATGCATATAATTTGAGAGAGGCCTATTACAGATTGATTGCTGTGTAAACACTAACGGATTATTCACACGTGGCGGCGTTTTAAGGTGAATAGACAAACGATTACTCAACTTCCACATTAGTGTATATTAAACTGATAAAAATACGGGTCGATTCCGGTGTATCTCCGTATGTGATTTTTTTCAAAAATCGCCGATTTTCTGTGTAAAAAATTGCCACGAAAAAAAACTTTAAATATTTACAGTAAATATATTATTTCTGATGTACATGAATGAAAAATATAGTTTTTATTACTTAGATTCAGTTATTTATGGAATACAGGTCGATGCCGGTGCATCTCAATCCGCATGCAATTTTTTTTCGAAAATCGCCGCTTTTCTTTCCGTTATAAAAACTTACTACGCTTGTTAACTTCAAATTATTTTGGTTAATATATTATTTCTGATGTATAGGAATGAATCATAAGTTTTGTATGACTTAAATTCAATATATTTATGAAATACAACTCTATTCCAGACTGCGTGTATATATGTATGCAAAATTTTTTCGCAACATGCCGATTTTCAGTCACGTATAAAAACGTTCCACTCGAACATACTTAATATTCCGTCGGTAAATTTATTAATTCTGATGTATATTAATGATAAATATCATTTGTATTACTTAAAATCAGGTTATTTATGAAATACAGCTCGATTCCGGTGTATATCAATATTCAAAAATTGTCCGCAACCCGGCGATTTTCAGTCTCGTATAAAATCTTTCAAATCCAGTCTGAAATTATTAATACCTTAAAAAAGTTTTTTTAAGTATCTGACAGTATAGGACTCTTTATGTAAGTTTACTTCGTTTAAAGTAGGATGTACGTGTCAATCTGAGTAGATTGATATCCAAATTACATCTTTTAAAACAGCACTGGATGTTTTGAACATGGTCATGGGGTCAAGAAATAAGGTTCTGTTAACTTCTGTGTTGTCAGTGTAATTTCATTTAAGGCGGCAATATATATTTGCAGTATTATTTTCATAAATTTCAGGTTATTTATCTACTGTTTTCACATCTTAATTATTTGCTCACATGATTTTGTTACTTTTTTTATGAACAAATTACTTACACAAAACATATTTGACTTTTGTGTTTCTCTTGACTTGGATATCAGCTATGGTCAAGTATTACAGTTTAGTAGAGATCACTATGGTATTTCCCCTATTTTAGCTCATCTGTTTCGAAGAAAAACTCGGGCTGTTATGGTCGATAGGTCGTCTTCGTTGTCGTGCAAAAACTTTGATGTAGCCCGTTACTGAAACACTTAAGGTATCACCACAAAACTGGGAATACTTGCTTATAATGAAAAGATGCAGTTGTAAGAAAATGGGTATTATTCTGAAATATATTTTTGGAGTAAGGCCCCTTTTTAACTTAGAATTTTTGTCAAAATTGGTTATTATTAAATAAGTGGAATGATTTCAAATATATCAAAGGTATCATTATGAAACTTAAGATATTTGCTTATTATGACAGGGCACAGTTGTAAGACAAGGGGAATTACTCTGAAAGCTTTTTTAGAGTTCTGCCTCATTTCAACTTGATTTTTTTAATTGGATATTGATATAAAAAAGAAAATTTGAAAACTATCAAAAATATCGTATTCATTCTTGGCATACTCGCTGCTGGGGACAAGGCACAAGGAACATTACTAAGTGATCAGTGTTTCTAGACTTATGCCCCTTTTTCACATGGAAAATAAACTTAGGTATAAACACTAATATCTTGAACATTTACGATCACAAAGTTATTCATCTTAAGTGAAGTGCGTAACAGCAATTATTGAATAGCACCATAACACTCTTGAAATAAATATTATTGTCGTTGATCTTAACATACAAGCGTTGGCCCCGCTTGCGATGCTCTTTTTAGAGTCTCAAATGACCATAGTGTCTCCCGTCACATATGTTCGCCACAACTCAAAAAACACTTGAGGGATTGAGTTTATACTTTATAAAATGGTCACACTTATGTGACAAGGAAGTCCCAACAAAGACTCTACCTTGGCTCATTTTTGGATTATCTCTATTACTTTTATGTTGAAATTATGCTTTTCTAGAGCATATCTAAAAAGCAATTGAAGAAATTGATATGATTCTAATCACATGGGTGCAGTGACAAAGAACAATCTTCACACATTTTCACTTTCGCTTCTGACAGTACTCTCAGTGCTTTGATTTGTTAGTACTAGCACTACATATTTAGGAATTAATCGTCGACAATCGATACAGATCGAGATAAAGTAGATCTACATCAATATGCAAATAAAGATAGAGAGAAACGAAACATTTAAGGTAGCAAGAGAAGCCAGACTCGTGTTATTTAGTCCTTCTTTATTCTTAAACGACCTATACTAGAAATGTAAAAACTCTTACTGCTAGGAACAGCATAGTTTCGTCAGAATACGCCTATGTAATAATATACACAAAACCTAGCAAAACTATGTTTTTTTTTATCATTTCTAGTAGTACTTTAACAGAAGACAGTATGGCCAGCCTACCTTATAAAAAACTATAATACTAAAATATTAAAAGATTTCATTTCTACCTGCGGATTACATGTATACATGTTTATATCAGTAGAATATTATAACATAAAACACTCATAAGTTAAAATAAGATAACGTCAAATAATATATACAGTGCGTTAAAATAAACATGTAGAAAATCTAATAAAATGTTTATATGAACAGTTTTCTTGGTAAATTTGCGTTTACAAAAGTAACAACCTAATAATGGTAATAATCCACGTGACTTAACCCCAGAGCACGCTGTTAAGTCCAACTGACTAACGCCAAATATCTCTACTTAGCCAAAACTAGCCGGCGTGGAAACTGGTAAAGGCACATGCTACTAATCAGTGCCTGGCCACAATAAAAAGCGAGGAATCCAATAAAGGCACTCTTAATAAAACATTCATTGATCTGTGCCTTGCTACGATAAACGGTGAGGAATCCGGTTAAGACACGCGTCACAGAGTCACTCATCCGAGCTTAGTGAAATGACTGATCATAAACTATCAACGATACGGAGGAACCAGAATAAAATACACTATGTTTATAGCAAGTCAAAAATCCAGAGTAAATCAAACTATCTTCAAATCTAACTAGTAATTCTTAGGTTCTGTAAAGAAACTGTGAAGAAACCAGGCGAGTGGCGCTCTATTCACAATCATTTACTTTGATCGTAAACGCTGAGAAATCCAAGAAAGGCACACGTTCGTTTAACATCAGTCATACATAGCTACGATAAACGCTGAGGAATCTGAGAAAGGCACGCTTTCATTTAACATCAGTCATACATAGCTACGATAAATGATGAGGAATCCGAGAAAGGCATGCTTTCGTTTAACATCAGTCATACATAGCTACGATAAACGCTGAAGAATCCGAGAAAGGGACGCTTTCGTTTAACATCAGTCATACATACCTACGATAAACGCCGAGGAATCTGAGAAAGGCACGCTTTCATTTAACATTAGTCATATATAGCTACGATAAATGATGAGGAATCCGAGAAAGGCACGCTTTCGTTTAACATCAGTCATACATAGCTACGATAAACGCTGAAGAATCCGAGAAAGGCACGCTTTCGTTTAACATCAGTCATACATAGCTACGATAAAGGCTGAGGAATCCGAGAAACGCACGCTTTTGTTTATCATCAGTCATACATAGCTACGATAAAGGCTGAGGAATCCGAGAAAGGCATGCTTTCGTTTATCATCAGTCATACATGAATTTACCAAATGGCAAAAACGACGAGACCGATTTATCGGTTCCAGATACCCCATTATTTTACATACATGTACACTCAAAATCTCACCTGAAACTACGGCTATCTGTAAATATACTATAAAAAGCTGAGACATTATAAGTCAGATATAAGTTATACATATATGTAGAATAAGAGCAAATGTTATATAAACTATGTGGTCCAATAGTCATTATATTTACATAAAAACAATAACATGAATTCCGTTTATGTCTGTACATGTACATAAAACATTGAGCAATTATATGAAAGTAGAACAAGTTATGGTTGTTTGATATATATCCACCTTTTTCTAGAGTTTTTGAGGGTTTACAAACACATCTTAAAAGAAAATTCTTAATTTGAGTTCAAAGTTATAATGAAAATACGTGCTTTACATGCTTTACATATCAACACTAGGCCTTACTATGTCCCAAGCTTTATTTCGTAATTTCGCTTCACTCGAAATCGTAAAACTTGCGCCTAAATACAAATGTTGCAAAATAAAAATATTGATACCTTGTTTTTCAGACAGAACGAGAAGTCCATAGGTCCATCAACTGTTGAGAAACCAGAGTGACTGTTATGTTCAGACAAAAAGACGCATGTAGAAAACCGTTGACATATTCTTAGGGGCGTGTCTACACCCCAAAGGCATTTGATGGCAGTGTGGTCTTTAGTGCTATTTTTACACACTTTTGCTATTCGTGAGCCAAAAAAAGTAGTTCCAGAAATCTTTCGACTAGATCAAACATGTAGATTTCAGAAATACGGAATAAGACAGCTTCCGTTTACATCACGATAAAACGTTACTTATTAGAGATAGAGAACATGATAAACTGTTCATGGAATGTTTATCAATGTCACTTAACTAACATTTGAATACACGCTATAACTGCACAACTGACAAGATAAGGGAAGTAACTCCTTGTTGTGTTTGCAGCAATAAGAACTAAGATTTACAACCACTATCATATCAGTAACCACTCAGTAACCACTGCAATTTTGCATGTATCGATGCGCAGCCTTTTGGTCGAACAATAACAAATAGGTAAATCAGGTATATTCTTTTAAAGTGTGAATATAGTGAAAACAAAAACGTCAAAATTAAATACAATATGATATGTTGATATCATCTGATATGATGGAAGATACTACTATGAACGTCCAAGTGTCGACAAATATCTGGAACTAACATCATCAAAAATATAAACGTGTTGAACAATGTAGCTAGCTATATAAATTGTGCGGTGAAAATAAGAGGGATTATTTTACAGTAAATTTCAGACAATATACACACTTGCTACGTATTTCAAGGCTTGCTTCCTATTTCGTTGTTATGTTAATGATATCTTTTTGAATCATTCTCGTGTATGTATGTTTCTATACTACTAACAATATAATGTTAATTGAACTTATAATTTGCAAAATGTATTTATAGACCAGGATTTAATAAGCTCAAGTCTGACAATAAAATATATGTTCTGTTCTATGAAAATGACAGAAAAAATTGTAAAAAATGTACGTATTTCAAATGTTTGCGCGACTCTCCGCCTGAATAGACGTGATTTCTCTCCCCGAAGGAGCAGATGTGAATATGTTAATGTGAGCATTACTATATAAGGTAGGAACGGATGTTAACTTTAGTGCTTTGATTCTTACAGTTTGACATCCTATCAACTGACATAAATATTTCAGTATTGTCATAACCTTTACACAAAAAGTGCGATGAAAGGTTGACATTTTTTTCCATGAACGAACTGTTTTCTTTTCTAAGTTATCAACATCATTAATGTAAAGCAGTGATTCAAATCAAGAGATTCGCACCGGTTTCCAATTGTATCTCAATTAAAAAACAGAAAACAATTATAACGGAATATATGGAAGACGAGAAAACGAAAACTTTACCACTAGAAACATATAGACAGTTGATAAAAATTGCAAAAAAGGATTAAGAGTAACGTATACGTAGATAGAACGACGAAAAGAACTTAAAGTTTTTTCTTCTGTTTTCAAGAAATACCTGTAGGCAGGTTTCACCCACTTAACTACTTAAAGATCCTCTCCCTCCATTGATCCTGTAAGCACCGCCGTAATTGTTATAACCGCCATGATAGGAGCTCGGTCGCGTGGTGTAACGCATCTCCTCGTTGATTCTACGGCCAAATCCTCGTTCATTCATAAACGGCCTCTCTCTGAAATCACGTGGTTGACCATAAAGCCGATATCCACCAGTCTCGGAATTATAGTTCCATCCAGATCTATAGCGGTCTTCTCCAGTCTCAGACCAAGCGTAACGACGAAGGCCACGTTGCGCCGGCGGTGCCGTGCGTACCACGTAAGATCCACGTATATCTGAAGGCTTGTTGTCGTAGTGGTAATTGTAGACAGATGGATAGCGTCTCGTTTCAGACATCCCATAGGTAGTTCTCAGTATTGGTTTCTCAACGACAACCCTCTGTGGCGGAGGAGGTGCGGGTGCAGGTGCGTCAATATAAACCGGCTTTTCAATGATAATCGGCTTAGGTATTGGAGGAGGTGGCCGTTGCCTGAAGACCGGTTTTTCAACCACGATCCTTTGGGGCTCCACCTTTGGCCACGGAGGAGGGTCGATGTAGACAATTTTTTCAATAATTATTGGTTTAGGCGGTGGTGGGGGCGGTCCTGGATCTCTCATCACTGGTTTCTCGACGATGATACGTTGCGGTTCCTGTGGTGGGTATCGAGGCATTTCGACCGGCACGGGCTTTTCAATTATAATGGGTTTAGGTTGTGGCGGCGGCGGACCGGGGTCCTTAATTATCGGTTTTTCGATTACAATTCTCTGCGGCACTTGCTTTGGAAAAGCAGGCGGGTCGATATAGACGTTCTTTGTTTCAATGATTGGTGTAGGCGGTCGAGGTGCCGGTTTCGGTGGGTTGAAGCATGGTTTCTCAACGACAATTTTGTGGGGTTCTTGTTTTGGATACTCTGGGCAGTCTATATAGACAGGAACTTCCTGTATTTCCGGTGGCGGAGGAGGTGGAGGCGGTCCAAATTCTTTTATAATTGGCCTATCTACGATTATCTTCTGAGGTTCTTGTTTGGGCCATTCCGGACATTCTATGTATATCGGGTTTTCTTGGATGATCGGTGGAGGCGGTGTAGGTGGTTTTGGCCAAGGTTTAAGTATCGGTTTGTCAACGATAATAGTTTGTCGATCCTGTACTGGTGGTGGAGGTGGAGTAACGACAACTTCCTGCTCAATTATTTTCGGTTTGGGTGGTTCTGGCCATTTCATTTCTTTGAAAACTGGTTTATCTACGACAATAACTTGAGGTTCTATTTTAGGGGGCAGAGGACAGTCGATGTACACCTCGCGTTCAATGATTTTCGGAGGAGGAATTTCCACGGGAGGCGGAGGATTTATTATCGGTTTATCAACGATAACCGTCTGTTGTGGTGGCGGTGTCGGAGCTTTGACGTGTTCCACACTTGATTTTACTAGGATCGTCTCAGACTGTTGCGCTGGCGTGGGTGCGGGGACACGGGTTTCGCCAGCTTTCACGTAATACGTGTTACCTTCCATTGTGACGTTAGCGTCTGAGTATTGTTTTGACACACGGTTGTAACGTTTTGATTCGGTGTCATCCACAGTCGTCACGTAGGTTCTTGTCTCAGGATTATACTGGCGGGTATCGTAATCTTCTTGATACATGTAGATTTTTCTGGTCTCAGCTTTTGCCTGTGTCATTCGCAAGGTCTTGTCAAATTCGGTGGATCGGTCAACGAAAAACTTCATAGCCCTTGTTTCGTTATATCCTTTGGTAAATGCTGTATGCGCTGTCTGTGTGGCATTCACGAGATGTAAAGCGTCGCGAGTAGAATTGCATATGAATGCATGGCACAAAAGGTCATCGTCTACATTTCGTCGCATCACTGTCGCAAAAATGGCTGGATGGTCCGAATCTGGCTCTGTAGCGGTGATTACCGAGTGTACAGGTATGAATTTCATCGATGATGGGTCACTGACACTTTCAACACATCGGACAGCGGCGCAGATTGACAGAGTTCGAATAGGCAGTGTTAACTCTTCTTCGGCGTCATCTGCATATTGTATCAAAAGCTCGTTTGGAGTCACCGTTAGTGTGACGTCATAACCTTCAACCTCCGAGACGTTACCGCGATACCTGTAATGTAAAATTACTTGATGTATTTAGTGGCCAGAATATGCAAATACAAATTCTGCATTGTTCATGGAATTATAAAGTTATATTTGTTTGTAAAAGATGCCAAATCGCAGATATAGTAGCTGGAGTGACATAAAATTGCAATGTTTTCACTGACGTGTTCTTTGAACAAGGAATACCAAACATAAAAGAGGCAAAAACTAGATACGGACAAGTATTAGCATTTCCAAAAATGCTTGAAATCGCCGTTCAGCCATGCATTTCGTCTTATCCATAGATGAATGTATTCCATGTTCTTCATTCATTAATTTGATAATCTTACAACATGCTTTGCACTGAAAAGCGAAGTTATATTTGATAATTTTCACACAGAAATTATAATGTAGATGAAATATACATTCTATTCTTATTGTAGCTGGACTATTTTTGAAAGCGAACGATTTGGCTTCTTAATGAAAAACATCCCAATATCTTTATACATCATGTTAAAATTTGCAGCATTAAAACCTTTTAAATATTGCTTTGTTGTAAACCAGTCTACGCATAATTAATTGACTATTTGCGTATTTTTTTAAACTTATTTTATTACTAAAAAATGTATACTTAACAAAAGCTAGATACAGTTCTTCAATACCATAAGAATATTATATGTACAATTTAAACAGAATAAATTTTAAGTAAAAAATACGATATTGCCCTGACCCTAATTAAGCATATATAAAACACGGAAAAATCCTGATCAAACTCCTCGCACCGGTCAAGCCACGCTTTGCTACTTTTACTGTACTAATCAGGGGAAGTAACCCCTGCGGGGAGTTTGTATCCTGATTAGAATCGCCCGGAAGCAAGCATTTATTTTTTTCTTTGGAAAAAACAAACAAACCATACTCTTATTTAGACTACATTCTCTAGTAAAAAATGACATATAGCAAAAAAATTGCGATTATCCTGTATTTATCCTACAAGAGCCTGAAGACTGGTACTGAGATCGTGCATTGATGATGGCATTTTTCAGTTGTAAGAATAAGTAACCCGACAAACATGGCGGTTGGGCGAGTCCATTTACGCATCCCTTGCAGAAGAATTTTGACGTCCATTTTGTTATCATGTGATATGAAATGCTTTGCTTTGATTGGCTAAAGGCAGGCGGTGTACAGGCAAAACTGTTCAAATCTTGTTAATTGTATATATCGCCGTCCAGGAACGGCGATAATAACAGCACATCTGCATAAAGTATGGTAACATGTGGCTTCATCGAAGCGTTATTTGAAAGGCGTTAGTTAGTTGTAGCCAGACATTTATTTTCAGATAAATCACGCTTTCCTAAATATATAAGGAGTTTAACATTTTTAATACATTTTCCTTTTGTTCTGGTACTATGATCACAAGTGACACTTTCCGACGGTACGTGTGCTCAAGCGACAAAAATTACAGACTTCTTGACAAATCAAAATCAATACAAATTTATTTGATCGATTTAATTTCAGAGTGTTTGTCTGACCTTTCTGAAAATGTGTATCACGTGGTAACAATAACTGGAACTGATGACGTATATATCAATCTCTCCTATTCGTTGAAACAACATTTGTATTTGTTTACTCGGTCGTTGAAAATTGCCAAAGGCTCAAGGAACTAAAAGTGTGACTTGTTCATTCTCGAGAAACCTATTTTGGAATTCGATACCAAATGTCTAGTACTTGAGAAAACTAAATAATGTAGAATGAAGCACTATTTTTACCTTTCTCTTAATGGATCTTGCAGTGCCTCAACGCCCCTCATGTCCGACCTAGGCGGCCCGCTTCCTATGTAGAACACCTTGCACTGGTACATTATATTACTGATATTCTTGAGAACCACCATCATGAACGTTTACAGAAGTATAATGGTATGCGAAGATGGTTAACTCGTGTGGCGTGAAGATGAGATATTTTAAACGTCCTGTAACAGAAAAAAACAGTAAAATAAACCACCGAACAAAACCTGTTGACAAAAATCAGTACAAATTAGACCGCACCGGTCGAAAAGTAAAAGGTGCAGAAACTTTTAACAGGTAAATTTAAAGAATTTTTATTCAAGAACTAAAAAAAATAATTATTTGAGCAGAAAGCACCAGTATTCATCAGATCACAGCAA
Organism: Cyclina sinensis; assembly: GCA_012932295.1. Taxonomy (NCBI): domain Eukaryota; kingdom Metazoa; phylum Mollusca; class Bivalvia; order Venerida; family Veneridae; genus Cyclina; species Cyclina sinensis. The sequence goes on from JAAONU010000019.1 coordinate 1,990,437, forward strand.
AATAATTCCTACAGAATCGAACACCTTTTAACTATGATATAGATATTATTCTCACAGGCCAAATTATGTTGTCATGAATCAAATGAAAAAGAATTATAACAATTTAAAATAACTAAAGATTTCTGAAGAACATCCACGTAAATTTGGCTTGGTGAAAAAGTACTTCCGGGTCGTAAAGGTTAAAAAGTTCTAAAAGTAAAAGTATGACGTTGCTCATTGCTACTGATAACATAGTAGCTTGCTAGCTGTGTTCCTGCATCAAAAATATTCTTAAATGTGTGTAACCCCTTAACACTTTTTTTTAGTCTTCCTTTCTTTGAAAGACAGAAGGGTCAATTATGTATTCCACTTCGCCACTCCCTCTTCTGAAATCTGATGTTGTTAGGAAATAAACAACAGTTTTATGTCTGTCATTAGTTCAAGATTTGTGTTCCTATCTCTTGATATGTTGTTAGATAAAAACTTTACATACTTCGTAATGTCAACTCGGTCAAACTGAATTGAGGTACATTTGTAAAACTATATTAGATAAACAAAATAAATTCAATTATAAACACAGTATTTGCCTTATGTTTTTGCTACGTCAGAACGTCCACAGAAGATTTGAAGCGGATGCAAAATTTATTACGTGTGTGACGCCCCCGCCTCCCCTCCCCGCCCCCAGCACACACACAGCCGCTAACTCTTCACCTCCTGTGACAGGGCTCTATTTTGAAAGCGGACTAAATGTGTTTTGAATGCACTTTTATGTCATCAGCGACTGTCCCAAAATATCGCATCTGAAGTAATGATTATGGAGACATCTTGGGACTACTTTCATTCTGTTGTTTTAACTGGTTGAACCAAATATATTTGATTTTGGTGTATTCTTGGGCATGAATTCTCGCTGAAATAGCTGATTTGGTACGATTGATGCCAACGGAGACTGTCAACATTAGACTCACAAAAAACAAAAACAAAAAGCTTATGGCCAAGATATATTCTAACACATTTTAACTGGTTTTGATGGACAGAAGACACAAGGGGTATAGCTAAGAACACCGTCATTTGAAGAGATATACAGGATAGAAAGATACCATTGATAAGTAATAACATGACATTTTATATCGAGGAGAATATTGGAAAGAAAATAAGATCAGGTCGATACCACAAGAATCACATTGTCGGATACCAACGCCCGACCCATTACGTTACACTCATTCATCGGCCGTTTACAATATAGTGATATCGGAATAAGGCACTGTATGTATTCGTCCGATGCAAGTATAAGAAAATTATTCGCCACTCATACATAATTCTACGATGCCTGACTGTGAGAAAAGTCTTAATAGCTTAATGTCAGTTCAATACACAGTCTTTCTAATAAAAAAGTCGGTAAATGTTTATACATGTAAAATGTTTTGTATAATGCGGGCGTTTGTTGCCAAGAACTTAGGTCGCTAATTTTAGTTTTGCAAACAGTTCAGCCATTGCCTGAGACATCATTGGATGAAGACATTTAATTCAACGTGTGCGTCCGTTCATCCAGCTAAATGAAACCTTTAGTTATGGCTTCCTGATTAACTGATTTGTAGCATCATAAGTGGTGGAACTGTATCTACGGTTACAGACAAATTAGTATAAACTAAACTTCTGATGGAAAGTTTTTAACACAATCTAAATATATCATATTTATTCAAAATGTACACCCAAAAACGCATTTATTCAAATGAACAACAAAAACCTGACAAATATATTCACCCGCCAGCCTTAAAACTAATCAGAGTCAGCCAAGCGAAGTGTTACTTATTCAGTGGTGGAAATAAATTGAATTTTGATTGAATCATTTGATACATAAATGTGCGTCTGGTATATAGTGAAATGTGCATATATTAGCAGAGGAAAATTGTCTTTGCTGTGGCCAGAAACCTGAGCTTTGTCACCCTAAAACCTTTATGGGAAACCTGCATTGTATTTTTATTCTTTTCTAGAATTTCTCACTGTCAACATTAGACTCACAAAAAACAAAAACAAAAAGCTTATGGCCAAGATATATTCTAACACATTTTAACTGGTTTTGATGGACAGAAGACACAAGGGGTATAGCTAAGATTTTCTATACCGCCATGCTTTTAAAAATATTTATTGAACTTTTAAAAACAGGCAAGTATTTCAGAAATATCTGCAGGTTCATATAGTTCATATTATAAGATTAATAGTATCGTTTGCCCAGACGGACGTCCCGCCAAAGTTCCTCTCCCGATTTTAAGTTTTGAGGGATAGTTCCTGATATGAGAAGGTTTTCAAGCTTCAGAGACATCCCAGGTTCTTTTCCTTGTTAAAAGTTAAGCACCAATACACAGGGGCTCGGTTTAATCACTCATCTGATAGACGTGTATTAAAAATGTTTGAGGAAAAGGATTTGATTATATTTGCTGCAACAACCTGGTGAGTCTAGTGCCATTTATTTTGCGGATGTGCACCATGGTAAAGGTACCTTTAAAGGAGCGCAGAACGAGAGACAGAAAGGTTTCCAGACAAAAAAGATTTTTCTTTTTGTAAATAGATATGTACTCTACACGATTCCTGTGTCTATATATATTTATTTATTTATTTATCTATTTATTTATTTATTTATTTATTTATCTGTTTATTTATTTACAGTCATTCCTCGATGGATCGAAGTCGTCGGGACGGCAAGAAATACATCGAGTAATTCGAGCCATAATATCAAACGTTATTTTATAATACTGGCTCGTTATAATGAACTATGTAGCTTTTAAATTAGTTGCTTTGTCTTATCTGTTGTTATTTTCATACTTTCCCGAATGTCTTGGTCATTCCATAAGTCTAAATTTTTTTTACAAAGGAAACGCCGATATAAGAGTGTCTTCTTTATTGCTAAATGGCAAAATGAAGATTCACTCTTAAAGGAAATGATAGGCTACACCACAGGCAAATATACTTAAAATTTTCTCGTCACGATGATACATACCTTTTCTGAGATTTTCGCCTGATAAATATTTAATAAATGGTCTTTGTGTGTAAGTTGCAGTGAATTTCTTGCGAAGGACTTATGACGCTTTACCGTGGAGTCAATTATGTCAGTGCAATCAAAACCTTTTAAAGTTAACGTACAGGCGCGTAGCTAGCCTATAAAGAATGTGGATTCAAAATAATCTAGTGGGTCAGGGGGCATGCCCCCCCCCCCCTGAAAATTTTGAAATAAATGGTGCAATTTGGTGCGTTTTGGGGCCTCCGGAGAGCTTTCTTGACCAACGAAAATCCATTTATTTTAGCATAAAAATGGAGATGAATAGCTTTACTTTGTTTATTTCAACTAGTCTACATTTCACAGATTTTTTTTTTTGTCAAAATAATGTGGATTCAGCTGCGTACTCGCGTATAGGCAGCTACGCGCCTGACGTATATTGTTGATTTAAACAGATTTGAAGTTAAAAACATCTAAAGCAGTGGAATTAAGCTGAAAATAAATTAACGAGTAAAAAAAACGTGCCATTTCAGTTATGACAACCTGTGAGATAATTCACACCCCAGTTAAGAGTTTGGCCCTTGAGAACAATGATAGGTGTAATTTAATACGTTGGAACCATAAACCACCTCGAGCCACAGAATAATTCGAGCGTTGCAACTTCGAGCCATGTGTATTATTTCAATATAGAAATATAAGGGCAAAAATATCGGGACCAAGCATCAACTTCGAGCCATCGAGGAAATCGAGTGAAGCGAGTTCAAGCCACCGAGGAATGACTGTTTTTATTTATTTATTTATTTATTTATTTATTTATTTATTTATTGCCATTTTAGCACAGATTTTATCAAATGCAAACTGAATTCCGAAAATATAACATAATAAAACATAAACGCTTCACTAACAGTGTCTGTAAAATTGTCAAGAGAAATTTAATGTGATTTATGGTTTCGGTAAAGCAAACCGGTTTTAAATGCATTTTACAAGTTGATAACTACATCAGAGAAAAGCGTCATTCATTGAATTACACCATTACATCTCTTTATAAAAAGAAATGTGAAACTTTTCACCAAATTTAGGAATATTTATATAACTCTATATTCACACGACAATAAATACCAGAAAAAATGATGCTTTTTAATGCAAAGTTACTGTTTTGAAAATCGGCTGCTGCTGATGCAAATGATGTTGTTGATTGTAATGACGATGGTGATGTTGATGCTGCTGCTAATGGTAATGATGATATTGATGATGGTACAATTGCTGATGTAGGTGGTGATGATGGTAACGAAGATGATTGCAGTGATGATAACGATGGTCAGAGATATCATTAACATCTAAGTTCACAGAAATCATGAAAAGTTATATAGTAATTATTCACTGTAATATATAATCTGCCTCTATCAAATTAATATGAAATAAACTGCCTCTGTGCAGTTGAAATATGTCATTTTTCCCAAACGTTTTAAACATTAAAACCTCTAAGTTTTTTTTAACCTAAACAGAAACAAGTTACTTCCCTTACCCATACTGCTGAAACATGGAAGGGCATATCACTGCTAAGGAGATTGTGAGTGTTAAAAGGTGTGATGGCACCGTATATAACTGGCAGTTATGTTTGGTTTTTAATATTAGTATAAAAATGAAAGGTCTTTTACTCAACTGCCAACAGATATATAAAAATATTTTATCTTACAGACGTCGAAGTGAATGTTGAACTATCCAGCATAATATTGAGTGTAAAGCGAAGTAACAGAACAGATTTCAGTATGAATTCTTATTTCTATTCCGACTTGAATATATTTATCATATCTGAGACGCTGTTGAAAAAAATTGAACCCCTTTGGAATACATGAATCAAAAATAGGTTAGATAAAGAATTCAAAAAACAATTGGAAAAGCCCACGGAAAGTAATGATTTAAGATTTTCGGAGGTGTGGGGGATAGGGACATTGTATTAGTCATAAAAAACTATTTACAAAAACATATTCAAAATTCAAAGAAAGTAAGAATATTTCAGCGTCGGATTCTACATGCCTAGACAAGGAAGTCACAACAAAACTCGAACAAAAAAGACGAAATACATGAAATTTCCTTTGCAAAAAAATGTCCGCCTTATCTTCACAAAATTGTTACTTAACTATTACACCCTCACCCCCGAAAGGTTCAAGGTAGTTCACATTACCCTTTGAAGATAACAAAAAATGTGCGTATTATTTAAGATCAAACTTTCTTTTTCTGGATGACAGTTTGGCAGACGAAGAATGGTGGGGAAGTTATTATGTATATATATTGTCTTTTCCTCGATCGATGTATAATAAATGTATTTAAACTAAAAGACATCAAGTTTGCAACATGTTACAAAAACATATCATAAGGACAGGGAGGTCTTCGCTATGAACGATTTAAGTTAACTTGTAATAACTCTGAATATACGAATCAATAGAAAAACAATACCACACACCTCGTAACAGATTCCGGTTTCTTAAGTTCAGTGATGCTGTTGATCGATGAAAGTTCCCGTCTGCTGAAGTCGTTTACTTTTGCCACAAGAATTTTGGACCCAGTCTGAAAAATCCAGTCTCTTAAGCGCGAAATATTTCAACGTAAATTCAGAAAATGAACATAACACGCCATCTTGACGAAATTTACCAACAACATCCAACGATTTTTTTACTGTTCCACCCGAGCGAGCGATCCGCTTGGTTCACACAGTGAATCATTTTAATGAACACCCAGCCATTCATCGCTTTTTAATGACTAACCGGTTTTATTTAGCCGTCTGCTCCACGCAGGGAAAACTTTAATGGTCAGAAAATGATATTCAGTCTTTTAAAGTAATTGACAAAACAAACTCGGCACCAGATGTACACAGGAGTCTAAGACTTCTATAAATATTCATTGCTGCACCCGCAATCGACTGCTTGACAACTCAGTAAAATACATGAAAAGATATAAATAGACGAGATGATGGTATGCGGATAAAGAACACGTATCATATTGGTTATTACTGAAGCGTAAACAACGCAAGGTTACATACGATAATTGTATTAAAATGTCTCATTTTCACCCACTCGATATTTGTATCACTTTTATGTCGTCTGGTTATCCATTTGGCAAGATATATGTGTAGATACCCCTACAAACAAGAACAGTTTAACTAACAAAGCGGTACTTTTTTTCCAACAGAATGGGAGCAAATACCGAAAAAGAGATAAACTAAAGAACAAGAAAACGGATGAAGGAAACACTTGGTAGCATAACTGTGTTACAGGTACCGTTTTCTTTTCCTACATCGCACATCATATAGAAATCATAACTACAATTGAAAGTTTTAAGGAGGCACCGTGGTCCAGGGGTAGAGCGCAGGATTCCGGATCCGAAGGTCGCGGGTTCGAATCCCGTCAGAGGCGAGATTCTCTCACTATCATTCACATTCTCCATGCTGCGCGAATACTGTCCTGGAACCCAGGAAGCAGACATCGAGCGTGATGAATTTAACTTGTAAGAATTTGTATCGCAATCGATGTAAAATAAATGAGTCTAAACTAATAACCACGATATTTCCAGGTTTTCCGCAGTTTCTTGCAGCGTACGTGACGTCATAAGGCGTTGCTCACAGGATTGGAGACGATAAGAAACACATAATGAAATTGTACCGCTTAGCACATTTGACTTTTTTTGTCTCTTTGAATTAATTTAATGTTGGTACTGTCAGCTTCTCATATGACCGACGTCCTTTCAACAGTTTAGTTACAATAGTATCTGGGGAATAGTCTCATTCGAAAGACAATTGTTAGTGTTAGTTGAAGAGCTGGGGATTGATTTAGAAATCCCTGGATTGCGAATCTGTTAGGAAAAGTCAAGTCAAAGTCAAGTTGTGTTACCTCTAGAAAGGTGAACTGTCGCTTTTTGTTGTTGTTGTTGTTGTTGTATGAGCTTATTATGTTATCTACATGACCAATGGTTCATTTGATTTATCTTAGGTCAGTTTCGCGACTACAATAAGTGGGAAAAAGTGTATCAGGAAGAACCAGAGTATAAAACAACAGCCCCTCACCCACACACATCCACACATACACACCCATACACAGAAAGACGTAGAGGAAAAGATAGCAGAAATTCATTTATAGATCAATTAGGAAAAGGACACCAGAAACAATTAACGAAAATGTGAACACGAGGGGTTACCGCCTTGAAACGGTCAGTAGCAAAACATTTGCATCGGGTGGGGGCCCATGCGGGTTAAACTAGGTTCTAGGGCGCACCAGCCTCACACTTGCCCAACAAAATTTCGTAAGAACAAACAAGTTGTCTTGTTGAATTAACTCCAACCAACACATCAAATCGACAATGTTGCATGCAAAACCACACAGACATATAAAACATAGAAAGCTAATGGCATTATAGAGTGTTTAAGATACGTACTCAATGACCTTACTGAAACCGGAGTATAATCAGCAAGAAGACGATGGCAGGAATAAAAGAGACTGATCGAGTTTGTCCAAGTTATACAGATACTTTAAGACAATTTATTAGTTGCCCAGTTTACAGTGGTTACTGTTGGTGTCTCCATCTTTACACTTTATCCGAAAGACACAAACAACACTAGAGGTAGTTCATCTAATTTCTAAATGTAAACCGCATTTAGCAAATTTATGACTATAATGAGTCGATAAGTAAACTTTTACTTGTATACATGTAAGAGGCTTGTCCCAATCGAGATTTCTTTGTTAATTCTATTTTTTCAAACTTTTTTATGTTGAGCGCACCCTTGATCATAATTGCATAGCTTGATTACGATAAAAACATGAAATTGATATCGGCACTTGTGTGATCGTTTCCGTATATTTACAACAAGGTATATTCTGAGTATAAAATTTGAGCACGGTTAAGCTTACACGAAAATATGAATTTTATATCTGATTTATCTATGCAATGAAATCAATACAGAATTATAAGGCACTAAATATTAAGTAAAGAACATATCAACATCATACCATTTGGAACGAACAGCACTTGTGTATTTGCAGGCACTTTTGTTTAACCAATGCATTCTCTATAACAAAACAGACCATGATATTTTGACATTATATACAAGTATACTCCATTACAAAAGAAAGATTAACAAAAAAAGTACACACACGAGTATGAAAAGAATCACTTCATGAAATAAGCTGTCTTCTCCAGCTTTCGTGTAGTACGGATTACCTCCCATTGTGGCGTTAGCGTTGACGTATTGTATCAACACGCGGGATTCGGTGTCATCAACAGTTGTCTCGTAAGTTCTAGTCTCAGGAGTGTCATCAACAGTTGTCTCGTAGGTTCTAGTCTCAGGATTATTCTGGCCGATATCGTTATCTTCGTCGTTCTTGCTGATTTTTCTTGTCTTCGATTTTGCCTGTGTCATTCGCAAGGTCTTGTCAAATTCGGTGGATCGGTCAACGAAAAACTTCATAGCCCTTGTTTCGTTATATCCTTTGGTAAATGCTGTATGCGCTGTCTGTGTGGAATTCACGAGATGAAAAGCGTGGCGAGTGGATTTGCATATAAATGCATGGCACAAAAGGTCATCGTTTACATTTCGTCGCATAGCCGTAGCGAAAATGGCTGGATGGTCAGAATCGGACCCTGTAGCGGTGATTACCGAGTGCCCAGGTATGAATTTCATCGATGATGGGTCATTTACGCTTTCAACACATCGGACAGCGGCGCAGATCGAAAGAGTTCGAATAGGAAGGGTTAACTCTTCTTCGGCGTTGTCTGAATAGTGTACTAAAAGCTCGTTTGGCGTCACCGTAAGTGTGACGTAATAACCTTCAACCTCCGAGACGTTACCGCGATACCTGTAATGTGAAATCACTCGATGTATTTAGTGGCCAGAACAAGCACATAGAAATTCAGCACTGGTCATAGAATTATACAGTTTATATTTGTTTTCAAAAGATGCATAATCGAAGAGATGGTAGACGGCGTGATATAACAATGCAATATTTTTAAAGACGTGTTCTTTGAACGAGGAATACAAAACATTACTGAAGAGGTGAAAATTAAATACGGATATAATCACATTTGCATAAAATATGGTAAATCGAGGCTTCTTCGAAGACATATTTGAAAGACGTTACTTAGTCGTAGCCAGACATTCATTTCCAGATAAATCTCGCTTTCCGCAGAGAAATTCATTGAAACAATATTAGTATTTGTTTACTCGACCGTTAAAATGGGCTACAGGCTAAAAGAACTAAAAGCGACTCAAAGCGTCATTTGTTCAGTCGACCGACAAACATTCTCGAGAAAACAATGTTGCAATTTGATACCAACTGTCTCTAAGTAATGTAGCGGGATGACTTTCATGGCTTTATAATATTGACTTATGTGGACTGTTAGACTTAGAGTGTAGTATCTTGCCTGTGGTTAGCTATCGTTTTGGTAGTTTCTGTAAGGGTAGATAACTCAATAGCGGAAGAGCAGTTTAGCGCCAGTTCAAGAAAAGCTTGCAGATTGCTCACTTGCATTTTTTACCATTTTTAAAATGACAGTCAAGTCACTATTAGAGATACAGTGATATTAGCATGCCAGAGTTAGCACGGCACCAGGCCACAGATGATCAGAGTGTGCGTTGATTGAGAGGTGGGCGGTTTGTTCCACAAACAAATGTCAGTGTATTTTATTGTATTTTGAGCATTTTCAGTTCAGTATTAATGTTTCTTAGCATGTTTCATGTGTAAGTGCAGGAACCACTATACCTAGTTGTAGGAAGGACTTTGATATATTATATTGGACTGACAGATTATCATTGAAATGTGATAAATATTTATCTTAATTAATTGTTTAATAATATGTATGCATTTTTAATCTTGAAGTAATTATAGTTGTAGGGAATTGTATTATTAATTAGGGCACTTAAGAATATGCTGTTGTAATTTCAGTGCCAGAAGTTTATGTAACCGGTTTTGCACCAGGTGTGGATTTTACTTCATGTATTCATAGACTGGTTGGTGCCAAATAGGGGACTATAAACTGTGAAGTAACTTTTATTGGATTTGCACCAAGAACACTTTAGTTATGAGACAAATGACATGTTTTCCTTTTATTATTATGATATAATAAACAGTGATTGAACTATTAAGATTGTTTACTTCAATCAAAGAAGGCTGGGTAACAGTAATGGATTCCATAACATTATTTTTACCTTCCACTTAAATAGTCTTGCAGTGCCTCAACGCCCCTCATGTCCGACCTAGGCGGCCCGCTTCCTATGTAGAACACCTTGCACTGGTACATTATATTACAGATATTCTTGAGAACCACCATCATGAACGTTTACAGAAGTATAATGGTATGCGAAGATGGTTAACTCGTGTGGCGTGTAGATGAGATATTTTAAACGTCCTGTAACGGATAAAAACAACAACAACAATAAACCACCAAACAAAACCTGTTGACACAAATCAGTACAAATTAGACCGCACCAGGTGAAAAGTAAAAGGTACAGAAACTTTTAACAGGTAAATTTAAAGAATTTTTATTCAAGAACTAACAAAAATAATTATTTGAGCAGAAAGCACCAGTAGTAATCAGATCATATCAAAATAATTTCTACAGAATCGAACACCTTTTTACTATGATATAGATATTATTCTTACAGGCGAAATTGTAATTGTCATGAATCAATTAAAAGAGCAGTATAATAATTTAAGATCACTAAAGAATTCTGAAGAAAATCCACGTCACTTTGGCCTGGTGAAAAAGTACTTCCGGGTCGTAAAGGTTAAACAGTTCTTGAAGTAAAAGTATGATGTTGTTTATTTTTAGTATTTTTACTGATAACATAGTAGCTTTTGCTAGCTGGTTCCCTGCATTAAAATATATTCTTAATTAATACTATTAAAAAAACCGTGGTTCCTTTCTTTTGCAGGCAGTAGGATCATTCGTGTATTCCACTTCGACACGACCTCTCCTGAAATCTGATGTTGTCATGAAATCAACAACGGTTTTATGTGTATCATCAGTTCAAGATTTGTCTTGCTTTTCTTCATACGCAGTTAAATGTAACCCTTTACATTCTTCTTAATGAAAACTCGGTAAACTGAATTGAGGCACATTTTGTAAAACTATATCAGATAAACAAAATAAATTCAATTGTAGACACTGTTTTTCCCTTGTGTTTTTGCTACGCCCAAACTTCCACAGAGGATTTGAAGCAGATGCAAAGTCCCCCCCCCCCTTTCCCCCCCCCCCCGTCCCCCCCCCCCCCCCCCCCCCCACACACACACAACCGCTAACTCTTCATCTCCTGTGACAGGGGTATATTTTGAAAGCGGGCTAAATGTGTTTTGAATGCACTCTTATGTCACCAGCGACTGTCCCAAAAAATTGCATCTGAAGTAATATGTATAGTACTTCTTCGGACTTCTTTCTTTCTGTTGTTGTAACTGGTTGAACTACTTATATTTGATTTTGTGTATTCTTGGGCATTAATTCTCAATGAAATAGCCGATTGGGTAAGATTGATGCCAACATTAGTCTCACGAAAAATAAGCTAATGGCCAAGATATATTCTAACACATTTTAACTGGTCTTGATGGAGAAAAGACACAAGGCGTACGGCTAAGAACACCGTCATTTGTAGAGATATGATTCGACGATGCAAGTATAAGATAATTATTCGCCATTTATACATAATTCTAAGAATCCTGACTTTGTGAGAAAAGGCTTAATAGCTTAATGTCAGTTCATTACACAGTTCAGAAATTACTTCACTGAAGTCTTTATAACAAAAAAGGCCAGTAATTAGTTTATATAATGTTTTATAATAGACGATTGTTGCCAAGAGCTTAGGTCGCTAATTATAGTTTTGCTCATAGTTCAGCCGTTACTTGAGACATCATTTGATGAAGAAATTTAACATTTAATTCAACGTGTGCGTCCGTTCATTCAGCGAAATGAAAGGTTTAGTAATGGCTTCCCGATTAACTGATTTGTAGCATCATGAGAGGTGGAACTGTATCTATGATTACAGACAAATTAGTATAAATTAAACTTCTGATACATAATCTAAATATATTTTATTTATTCAAAATGTACACCCAAAAAAGCATTTATTCAAAATAACAACAAAAAACCGACAAACCCGCCAGCCTTTAAACTAATCAGAGTCAGCCAAGCGTAGTGTATTCATCCAATTTTGATTGAATCATTTGACACATAAATGTGCGTCTAGCATAAATATATATATTTAGTAAACAGAAAGCGCTAAATGTAAAATCATGGCCAGAAATCTTTGTGTACAAATCATGACCTATGTCGCAAAAGCTTTTGCATATAAAAGTTTCAGAGATCCCTGATTCTTTCCCTGACTAGGTGTTAAGCTCCAATACACGGGACCTCAGTTAGTCACTCATCTGTAATAGGTGTACTAGAATACACGGGACCTTAGTTAGTCACTCATCTGTTACACGTGTACTAGAATACACGGGACCTCAGTTAGTCACTCATCTGTTACACGTGTACTAGAATACACGGGACCTCAGTTAGCCACTCATCTGTTACACGTGTACTACAATACACGGGACCTCAGTTAGTCACTCATCTGTTAGACGTGTACTAGAATACACGGGACCTCAGTTAGTCACTCAACTGTTACACCTGTACTATAATTGTTAGAGGAAATATCAATTGCAACCGCTTGATTAGTCCAGTGCTTTGCCATTACTTGAATTAAAGAATCTTATGCAAATTTATTTGTAAAGAAGATGAGAACGAGGGACAGAAAGGTTAGAAAAACATTAAAAAAACCCACTTTTTTACTGATAAAATCTCTACATGACTCATGTGTCTTTTATTTAAATTTTCTTTTTTTGTCTCGGTATTTATTTGTTTCTTCATTGCTTTTACTTTTATTTTATTTGTTGTTTTGTTATTTTAACACAGATTTCAGAAATATCAATTAAATTGGAAAAACACAATATCATAAGATATAAATACGTGAAGCAAACTTGGAGCAGTGTCTGAAAAATGTATTGTATAAAGAAAATAAATGTGATTTATGGTTTTGGTACAACAAACCGGTTTTGAATACATTATGACTACATCAGATAAATGCGCCCTACATTGAACTATACCATAACATCTACCATAACATCTAGCATACATCTCTCCATAAAAAGACAATTGAAACTGTTTAACAAATTAAGGACAATTCATTTATAATAACTATCATACAATTACTGCCAGGAATACTTAAATATTTAATACACAGTCATAGTTTTGAAACTCAGCTGGTGCTGAGGATGATAATGCAAATACTGATGATAATGGCTGCAGTGATAATAGTAATGCTGATGAAGCTGCTGCTCCCAGTGTTGATTAAAGTGTTGATGTTGATGTAATTACTGCTGATGATTGTGAGGAGGTGATGGTGGTGACAAAGATGATTGCAGTGATGATGTTGTTGATGACGCTACTGCTGATGATGCAATTGCTGCTTATGTTGGAAGTCAGGGTCGATGATGACAGCAAAGATGATTGCAGTTTGATGATGATGTTTTTGATGACGCTACTGCTGATGATGCAACTGCTGCTTATGTTGGAAGTCAGGGTCGATGATGGCGGCAAAGATGATTGCAGTTTGATGATGATGTTTTTGATGACGCTAATGCTGATGATGCAATTGCTGCTTATGTTGGAAGTCAGGGTCGATGAAGGGGGCAAAGATGATTGCAGTTTGATGATGATGTTTTTGATGACGCTAATGCTGATGATGCAACTGCTGCTTATGTTGGAAGTGAGGGTCGATGATGGCGGCAAAGATGATTGCAGTTTGATGATGATGTTTTTGATGACGCTAATGCTGATGATGCAACTGCTGCTTATGTTGGAAGTCAGGGTCGATGAAGGGGGCAAAGATGATTGCAGTTTGATGATGATGTTTTTGATGACGCTAATGCTGATGATGCAACTGCTGCTTATGTTGGAAGTGAGGGTCGATGATGGCGGCAAAGATGATTGCAGTTTGATGATGATGTTTTTGATGACGCTAATGCTGATGATGCAACTGCTGCTTATGTTGGAAGTGATGGTCGATGATGGCGGCAAAGATGATTGCAGTTTGATGATGATGTTTTTGATGACGCTACTGCTGATGATGCAATTGCTGCTTATGTTGGAAGTCAGGGTCGATGATGGCGGCAAAGATGATTGCAGTTTGATGATGATGTTTTTGATGACGCTACTGCTGATGTTGCAATTGCTGCTTATGTTGGAAGTCAGGGTCGATGATGGCGGTTAAGATGATTGCAGTTTGATGATGATGTTTTTGATGACGCTACTGCTGATGATGCAATTGCTGCTTATGTTGGAAGTCAGGGTCGATGATGGCGGCAAAGATGATTGCAGTTTGATGATGATGTTTTTGATGACGCTACTGCTGATGATGCAACTGCTGCTTATGTTGGAAGTGAGGGTCGATGAAGGGGGCAAAGATGATTGCAGTTTGATGATGATGTTTTTGATGACGCTACTGCTGATGATGCAATTGCAGCTTATGTTGGAAGTGAGGGTCGATGAAGGGGGCAAAGATGATTGCAGTTTGATGATGATGTTTTTGATGACGCTAATGCTGATGATGCAACTGCTGCTTATGTTGGAAGTGAGGGTCGATGATGGCGGCAAAGATGATTGCAGTTTGATGATGATGTTTTTGATGACGCTAATGCTGATGATGCAACTGCTGCTTATGTTGGAAGTGAGGGTCGATGATGGCGGCAAAGATGATTGCAGTTTGATGATGATGTTTTTGATGACGCTAATGCTGATGATGCAATTGCTGCTTATGTTGGAAGTGAGGGTCGATGAAGGGGGCAAAGATGATTGCAGTTTGATGATGATGTTTTTGATGACGCTAATGCTGATGATGCAACTGCTGCTTATGTTGGAAGTGACCGTCGATGATGGCGGCAAAGATGATTGCAGTTTGATGATGATGTTTTTGATGACGCTAATGCTGATGATGCAATTGCTGCTTATGTTGGAAGTGAGGGTCGATGAAGGGGGCAAAGATAATTGCAGTTTGATGATGATGTTTTTGATGACGCTACTGCTGATGATGCAATTGCTGCTTATGTTGGAAGTCAGGGTCGATGATGGCGGCAAAGATGATTGCAGTTTGATGATGATGTTTTTGATGACGCTAATGCTGATGATGCAATTGCTGCTTATGTTGGAAGTGAGGGTCGATGAAGGGGGCAAAGATGATTGCAGTGATGATGGTGTTGTTGATGACGATGCTACTAATGATGCAACTGCTGCTTATGTTGGAGGTGAGGGTCGATGAAGGGGGCAAAGATGATTGCAGTGATGATGGTGTTTTTGATGACGCTAATGCTGATGATGCAATTGCTGCTTATGTTGGAAGTCAGGGTCGATGATGGCGGCAAAGATGATTGCAGTTTGATGATGATGTTTTTGATGACGCTACTGCTGATGATGCAATTGCTGCTTATGTTGGAAGTCAGGGTCGATGATGGCGGCAAAGATGATTGCAGTTTGATGATGATGTTTTTGATGACGCTACTGCTGATGATGCAATTGCTGCTTATGTTGGAAGTCAGGGTCGATGATGGCGGCAAAGATGATTGCAGTTTGATGATGATGTTTTTGATGACGCTACTGCTGATGATGCAATTGCCGCTTATGTTGGAAGTGAGGGTCGATGAAGGGGGCAAAGATGATTGCAGTTTGATGATGATGTTTTTGATGACGCTAATGCTGATGATGCAACTGCTGCTTATGTTGGAAGTGAGGGTCGATGATGGCGGCAAAGATGATTGCAGTTTGATGATGATGTTTTTGATGACGCTAATGCTGATGATGCAACTGCTGCTTATGTTGGAAGTCAGGGTCGATGATGGCGGCAAAGATGATTGCAGTTTGATGATGATGATTTTGATGACGCTACTGCTGATGATGCAATTGCTGCTTATGTTGGAAGTCAGGGTCGATGAAGGGGGCAAAGATGATTGCAGTTTGATGATGATGTTTTTGATGACGCTACTGCTGATGATGCAATTGCTGCTTATGTTGGAAGTGAGGGTCGATGATGGCGGCAAAGATAATTGCAGTTTGATGATGATGTTTTTGATGACGCTACTGCTGATGATGCAATTGCTGCTTATGTTGGAAGTCAGGGTCGATGAAGGGGGCAAAGATGATTGCAGTTTGATGATGATGTTTTTGATGACGCTAATGCTGATGATGCAACTGCTGTTTATGTTGGAAGTCAGGGTCGATGAAGGGGGCAAAGATGATTGCAGTTTGATGATGATGTTTTTGATGACGCTACTGCTGATGATGCAATTGCTGCTTATGTTGGAAGTCAGGGTCGATGATGGCGGCAAAGATGATTGCATTGATGATGATGATGTTGATGACGCTACTGCTGATGATGCAACTGCTGCTTATCTTGGAGGTGAGGGGTCGATGATGGTGACGAAGATGATTGCAGTGATGATGGTGTTGTTGATAACGCTGCTGCTTATGATGCAACTGCTGCTTATCTTGGAGGTGAGGGGTCGATGATGGTGACGAAGATGATTGCAGTGATGATGGTGTTGTTGATAACGCTGCTGCTTATGATGCAACTGCTGCTTATCTTGGAGGTGAGGGGTCGATGGAGGTGACAAAGGTGATTCCAAGGATGATGGTGTTGTTGAGAACGCTACTGCTGATGATGCAATTGCTGCTTATCTTGGAGGTGAGGGGTCGATGATGGTGACGAAGATGATTGCAGTGATGATGGTGTTGTTGATAACGCTGCTGCTTATGATGCAACTGCTGCTTATCTTGGAGGTGAGGGGTCGATGATGGTGACGAAGATGATTGCAGTGATGATGGTGTTGTTGATAACGCTGCTGCTTATGATGCAACTGCTGCTTATGTTGGAGGTGAGGGGTCGATGATGGTGACGAAGATGATTGCAGTGATGATTGTGCTGTTGATGACGCTACTTTTGATGATGACACAACTACTGCTTATGTTGGAGGTCAAGGTCGATAATGGTGGCAAAGATGATTGCAGTGATGATGGTGTTAATGATGACGCTGCTGCTAATGATGATGCAATTGCTGTTTATGTTGGAGGTGAGGAGTCGATGATGGAGGCGAAGATGATTACAGTAATGATGGTGTTGTTGATGACGATGCTGCTGATGATGGTGATGAAGATGATTGCAGTGATAATAACGGATGTATGATGTAAGCCGCTTTTGTGTAACGACTTTCGGTACACAGTCAGCATTTTGGCCACAGCCAAAAATAACTCCATGGAACGAGAAAGAAGTAAAGTGCATTTCGTGTTTCAGCAACTGTTAAACCTCTCAATAAATCATGGACAGGAGCCATTTTGTATGTTTCTAACCTCTTCCGACAACATTTCTAGTGCATCTTAAGGGCTATTTTAAGCGTATTCTTTTTCGACGAACGAAATGTAGAAGATTTGTGCATACTTATCCGCTTAATACACCCGAGGGTTCGTGCGGTGTAGCCGTCATGACTGAGGTTTTCCGACAGATTGTAAATGTTAAAGGTGAGATCATATATTGAAAAAAAACATAAGAAAAATAATGTGCTGCTTTAAAAGGTCTCATTATTGCTAACTGACGTTGTAGCCTGAGTGTATAATTAGGTGAGATAAAGAACGTTAAAAGCAATGGGACAAGACCACAGAAAATTATTGAACAAATACTTACAATTCAAAGAAAGTATGTCAAATCTGAGCGCTAAATTCTACGCGCCTAGACAAGGAAGTCAAAACAAACCACAACAAAAATACAAGTTACTTTTCCTTTGAAAAACAAAATGCACCAAACCGTGCAAATTTACTGCTCGCAAAGGTCAAGTTCACATTGCCATTTCAAGATTAAAAGCTTTTTAATGATCAACATTATTTTTTGTCCAACCACATTGCAGTATCTTCAAATTTCTGCCAAGTCTAAGTATAGGTAAGTGTTTAATAATACGCATTAACAAAAATTAATTGGTAAGGCGTGCCGCAGGTTAATGTGTACTAACTAAATTAAATTTACTTAATCAGGTCCGTCTAACCACGCGGTTCAGAGAGATGCTTTGTAATTAGTTGAAAAATAATGCTGATCATTAAATAGGTTAATGTTTAATAATACACATAAACAAAAATAATTGGTCGTGCCGCAAGTTTGATTTAAAATGACTATTAGTTTGTGTGGAGAAATATTGACGAAAATCTGTTTTCAGCTCTGGCGACTATTTTGTGAAATGGAGCAAATGATTTGAGCAATTTTAATAAATGACATAGTATATTTGGAGATGTCATCTGAAGCCAAAATATTGATGAAAATCTATTTTTAGCCCTGGTGGTCATTCTGTGCAACGGAGCATAACCATTTGAGCAATTTAAATAAAGGGCAATGTAAGGAACATTTCTGCAAATGGAAGAGACGTTAAACCGAGGTCCCATGTATCAGTGCTATACACTGAGCATGCAAAAGAACCACGGGTGTGCTTTCTGTATCTTGCACTACCCCCACAACATAAAATATCTAATCTCTTCTGGGGGCGTCGGTCATATGGGCAACCGGTACCGACGAAAAATAAGCTCAAATAGATAGATTTCTGCAAAATTTGGTTTAAAATGACCTTGCAATCTAGGAGCTGCTGTTTATTTTTGTACCTTTTGCAATCCTTATGTAAGGAGTTTTTTTTTAATTTCGTGGAAAATAATCATGCAGTTTAGGAGGAGATGCTGTTTAAATTGTTTTTCCTATTTTTAGCTTTTGCAGCCTTGGAGCGGAACGATTTGAGCAATTTTAGAAAAGGGCAATAATTTTTTTATATGGAACATTGCTGTCAAGTTTAGTTTAAAATGGCCTTGTGGTTTTGGAGGAGATGTCATTTGAAGTAAAATGTTGACGACGCACGACGGACACAGGGTGATTTCAACAGCTCACTCTGGGCATCTGCAAAGGTGAGCTAAAAAAAGATGACAGTGGACGAAGTGTTAGGGGTTCCTGTTTACAAAGTTAGATATTGTTGCCAAGCATCAGCCACAAATATGAATGGTAGGGATGTTATTATGATTATATATTGTCTTGGTAGCCTTGGAGGCTGGCATATTTTGATATTAAAGCTGACATGTCAAATATAACGTAGAATAAAATGCTGATATATTTGATAACGCTGAGGCTTAAGTAAACACACATTTACTTCATAGGATAGGATAGTGGTCGAAGGGTCGAAGGGTTAAAGCGCTATGTCCGCATTCCACATTTTAAATACCACTACAGTACTACTCAATGAAACTTATAACTATATTAAAACTCGGAATATATATCAATAGGAAAACAATACCTCGTTACAGATTCCGATTTCGTTATCTCAGTGATGTGGTTGACTGATGAAATGCTGCCGCCTGCTGAAGTCGTCTGCTTTAACCACAAGAAGTTTTGACATGTTCTTGAAAACCCAGTCTCTTCTGCGCGTATTTCCAAGTAAATTCACAAAATAAACACCTTTTCACGCCATCTTCACCAAATTTACCAATTTTCGGAGTAGCTTTATCAAAAACGATTTTAATCTACATATATAACGAATAATATTGATAGAAACAAAATCTTCAGCTCGAGAAGGAAGTTTGCCGTCGGTGTGAAATTGTACGGCAGAATTTGTAATTGCATGTATTAGATTAAATGCTTTTAATGGCTAACCGGTTTTATATAATTAGAGTGAAGTTAGCTAAGAGATCGGCAATCGACGTTCGACATTCAGTGTACAGCTATGCAATCAACATTCGGTTATGCATTAGCAGATATGCTAATACACAGCTGTGCAATCTACATTCAGCTCTGCATTCAACGAATGCAGAGCTGTGTAATCGACATTCAGCTCTACATTCGAAATAAAATATTTCTGAATGTAGAGCTATGCATTCGACGTTCAGCTCTGCATTCAATGAATGTACAGCTGTGCAATCAACATTAAGCTCTACATTCAAAATACAACGAATGTAGAGCTATGGAATCGACATTCAGCTCTACATTCGAAATACAATGTTCCTGAATGTAGAACTATGCATTCGACGTTCAGTTCTGCATTCAGTAATATAGTATTTCGAATGTAAAGTTGAATGTCCATTGCACAGCTGTACATTCGTTGAATGCAGAGCTGAACGTCGATTGCCTAGTTCTGCATTCAGGAGTATTGTATTTCGAATGTAGAGCTGTATGTCGATTGCACAAATCTACGTTCGTTGAATGCAGAGCTGAATGTAGATTGCACAGCTGTGTATTAGCATATCTGCTAATGCATAGCCGACTGTTGATGGCATAGCTGTACATTGAATGTCGAACGTCGATTGCCGATCTCTTAGCTAACTTCACTCTAATTTTCATATAGTCGTCTGCTCCACGTAGGGAAAACTGTGATGGTCAGAAAATAATATACGGTTTTTTAAAGCAATAGACAAATCAAACTCGGCACCAAATGTACACAGGTATCAAAGACTTCTACAAATATTCCCAACTGCTCCCGAAAATATCGGTTTAAACTGATTGCTTAACAACTCAGAAAAATATATGAAAAGATAAAAATAGATGAGTAGATGGTATACAGTCTGGTTATTACCCTGTTTGAAAGGTATAGATGTAGAACAACACTGCATTTTAACAAAAAATACTATTTTACTCAACAGAATCGGAGCAAATACCGAGATGAACGGCGGGTGAAGCCAACACTTGATATCAAAATTGTGTTTTAGGTACTTTTTTCTTATTTTACACACATTTTAGTTATGTCGCCTATGTAGAATTCATAACCACAAAACTTCCAAGTTTTCAGCAGCCTGTTGCAGCGTATGTATCATCGTAAGACGTTGCTCACAGGATTCTAGACGACAAGAACAAATACATGCAATGAATTTGCCCCCACTACACATTCGGTATTTTTTTTATCTATTTATCTGAATTATTCTATCGACGGTACTGGCTTCCCATATGACCGACGTTCTTTTCACCAGTTAGTTTTATAAGTTTGTGCGGTACAGCCTCAATCGACAGACAATTACAAGTGTTAGTGGAATTTGAAGTTGAGACCCCTGGATTGTAAGTCTGATAGTTTGCTAGGTGTTTTATCTATAATAGTTGGTTGTCCATGTTACCAACGGTTCATTTGAAACTCAACTTAGGTCAGTTTCGGGAAATTAATAAGTTCGCCCAAGTTCCACGGATACTTATAGACAATTTGTTTCATGTACAGCTTACAGTAGTTATGTACTGCCTCCTTCTCGAAACGAAGTATTTCCGGTGTGTGATTTAGATCGTCTTATATTACTGGATGTCTTGAATGTATGTAACATACCAATATTTCATTTTTGATAAACAAGTACTAGGATTCATGTAAATTCACAATTTTTAACTCAGTTGTGCCCTTTGTTTCTTGTTTTCATATAAACTGGTTCAACTGATGAACGCGTTTATCTATCACTACATCGGTGAACAAAACACAGAATAAAAATTGCATCCGATGTCACAAACCAGTTGTATACATTATGAGTACATAAGTTTAGCAAATTTAAGCACAATGTACACTGACATGGAAATATAAAGTTTATTTCTGATATAATTTTTATATAATTTATACAGAATTGCTAAGCACTAAGTACAGAACATATTAACATCATAACATTTGAAACGATCAGCACTTATGTATTTTGCTGTCATTTTTTTAAACAAAGCATTTTCTATAATAACAATAAACTGAAAGCACATAAACATGAAATTTTGAAAATACAAGTACAAATCTACACTCCATTACAAAGAAAGCGAGAAATTTGGCTATAACTCAAATGCAGATTTATTTCACAACTTAGACGTTCTTATTCGAAAAGCGTATCTTTCTTTTATTTTAACAAGTCATCTGCTTTCATGGTTATCGAGTTTAAAAAAATCGCAGTGTCTGAGAATATTTCAACAGGATTTGTAAAAAATGTGAATATTTCAACAGGATTTGTAAAAAAAGGTGAATATTTCAACAGGATTTGTAAAAAAATATGAATATTTCAACAGGATTTGTAAATAGAAATATGAATATTTCAACAGGATTTATACGTTGTATTTCGCAAAGCTTTGAAAAATGTGTTTTTCAACAGTAATATAGAAATAATCTGAGTAGTTCGTAAGAATTTTAAAAATTGCTACATTGTGTAAATATTTAAGCCGAATTTATCAATATCAGTTTCAAAAAAGTTAGTACCAAACGAATCACTACAAGATAGAAACATGAGTACCAAACGAATCACTGAAAGATAGAAACACGAGTACCAAACGAATCACTGAAAGATAGACCGGTATGCTGAAAGATATTTGGAAGAAAAAAGTGTTCTTCATTTTATCCCATTACCCAGCTAAATGTCTGTTAAGGAATTTACTACATTTTAATACAAAAAAAAACACACTTTTTTAGTTAAAAGGGATTTTCATTGACGACACTACTATATTGTAAACACAAACTGCATGGATTTACATACTGTCCTTAATCTGTACATGATCTGTACAGGCCTCAAAAGTACTTGCCGTGAAAGGTGAAAGTTTTATTTACATGTAAATAGAAAGGCGTTTCCCGACTATTAGTAAAATGAACATTTAGGCTATTTTTAGATGCTTTACTAAGATGCTATAAATCTATGTTGCGTATGAAATAACGATGGTATTTAAACTAAATTTTTCATTCAACGTCAATACAGCGTGTCTTTATCAAAAAGGGTACACCTTAAACCATCTCTCAACCGTGACTCTAGGCGAAGAGAAATTTTACTATACATGCACAACTTGATGTGACTTGAAAATGTGGGAACGCATGATCATGATTGAAACACATCATTACAAGAAATTAATTTTCTTTTATTGCATTGCAAAGCAACAAAATAATGGAGCTAAGGACAAAGGCAAAAGTGTTTTTAAAGTTTTGCAGATATGAAATAACAAACTTTATCGAATATTTTTCTAAGGTCTTACTAAATAGCGGCCACGTCATGTTAAGCTTATTTGAAAATGTCCTAGAAAAAATCATAAGTTTTTACTCATTATGTTAAAAGTAAAATAGTTATCTATGACTTTTCTATAAGTGAATTTGAACATGCCTTTAGCCTTTCCAACACGCTTTTAAGAGTCTAAGACTAAAACTGAAACTGTCTTTTAACATGTTAACCAAATCTGTCCATTTCTTTATCATTTCCTCACTCTGTAAGACTTCTGATTAATCTAAAGAAGTTTTAAAGTAAGAAACAAAAGATCCATTGTCACAAATGTATCATCAAAAAAAATATTAACTGCTCACGGAACTTCTGCGATCGTCCATTCTGTTTACCCGGTAAGAGTTTCCCGCTGTTGTGTGTCTCAAGTCAGCGCTCACGCGACGACCAAAGCTTCGCTCATTCATGAACTGCCTAGACCGGAAGTCACGTGGCTGCCCAAAAACTCTGTAACCGCCGTCACTGTTATAATCCATTCGCGATTTAGAACGGGCGTCCCCAACTTCCGACCATGCGTAGCGACGCAAACCTTCTACACGATGAGGTTCACCGCGGACTATGTACGAGGAACGGACATTTGTCGGCTGTCGGTACTGATACTGATAGGAAGAGGTCGTCGGTCGAGCTTCTGTGACACTATAGCTGTTCCGTAAGACCGGTCTTTCCACAACAACTCTCTGAGGCTCCGGCATAGGGGGCGGAGGGGCAGTCAATATATACCGGCTTTTCAATTATAATAGGTTTCGGTACTGGTGGAGGTGGGCGGGGCCTAAACACTGGTTTCTCTACAATGATCTTTTGAGGTTCCACCTTCGGCCATGGGGGAGGGTCGATGTAGACAATTTTCTCTATAATTATTGGTTTAGGCGGTGGTGGGGGCGGTCCAGGATCTCTCATTACTGGTTTCTCGACGATAATACGCTGCGGCTCTTGTTGCTGATATTTCGGCATTTCAATATTCACGGGTTTTTCGATAATTATCGGTGGAGGAGGTAGCGGTGGCGGACCTGGATCTTGAATAACCGGCTTCTCTACTACAATTCTCTGCGGTTCCTGTCTAGGATACGCGGGTGGATCAATATAAACTATCTTCTCTTCAATGATCGGTTGCGGGGGTGGAGGAGCGGGTTTTGGTGGATTGAAGCAGGGTTTCTCAACAATGACTTTATGAGGCTGTTGCTCGGGGTATTCTGGTGGGTCAATGTAAACAGGTCTTTCTTCTATAATCGGAGCAGGTGCTGGCGGTGGTGGACCAGGCTGCCTTACAATCGGCTTGTCCACAATGATCCTTTGGGGTACCTGCTCTGGCCATTTTGGTGGCTCGATGTAAACTGGGTTTTCTTCAATTATTGGCGGCGGTGGTGGTGGTTGTTTTGGCCATTCCTTCAACACCGGCTTGTCTACAATGATTTTCTGTGGTTCTTGTTTTGGTGGAGGGGGAGGTTCAATAACTATCGGTCTCTCAACCACTTCAGGTTTAGGAGGGGCTGGCCATTTCATTTCCTTGAATATTGGTTTATCGACATATATAACCTGTTGTTGAAGCTTCGGTTGAGGAGGGGGATCAATATAAACTGGACGCTCAATGACCTTTGGTGGAGGAATTTTGACGGGCGGCGCAGGCGTGATGATTGGTTTATCAACAATTATCGTTTGCTGCTGTGGAGGTGGATATCGGGGGATCACGTGCTCTACATTTGACTTCACAAGAATCGTTTCTGGTTGTCGTACAGGAGAAGGCGGCGCGCGATGACTACCAGCTCTCACATGCACAGTTTCTGTCTTCTGCGTCTGCACTCGAGGCGACGCTGGAATGTTTGCTTCATTTGCCCTGACGTAGTAAGTTGTTTCAGTTCCATTAGTGACAATATTTGAATCGTTATATGCTCTTACACTGCCCACACGCTTTGTAGATGTGTTGTCAACCGTCGTTACGTAGGTTGTAGGTTCTGTGTTGTAATCGTCAGGATTGAAAGGAAATACGTCATCATCTTGCAGGTTTATAGAACGACTCTCGGACTTCCTTGCGGTGCTTAACTGCGAAACATACTTACTCGTGTTCGATCGGGCGCTCATCCTTCCCGAGTTTGCGCTAGATACTTGTAACGTGCGATCAAATTCGGATGATTGTTCATTGAAGAACCTTAGAGCTCCAGTGGGACTGTATCCTCTCCTCAGCGCTGTATGAGCTGTCTGCGTAGCGTTAACAAGGTGCAAGGCGTCACGCGCAGATTCGCAGACGAAAGCGTGACACAGCAGCTCTTCGCCGGCTTCACGTCGCATAACGGTCGCAAAGATGGCTGGGTGCTCGAAATCAGGTTCATTCGCTGAGACTATGGAATGAACTGGTATGAACTTCATATTAGATGCGTCGGAAAAGCTTTCAACACAGCGGACAGCTGCGCACATGGACAGAGTTGAAATGGGTAGGGTAAATTCTGGCCCGCTTCCGTCCGTGTATTGTATATCAATAACATCCGGCATAACTGCAACAGTCACGGCAGAACCTTCCATCTCGGAAACATTTCCGCGATACCTGAAAGAAAATATTGTGGTTCGTAAAATATCAAAGCAAGCATATAAACAGATTAAAGAAGCGCTCGAATGAATGTTATGCCCACCGCCTTTCCCCCCCCCCCCCCCCCAACCCCTTAGAGAGCCTTAGGTTAAACTTTTGTGATAAACAAACAGACATACCAAAAACAATATACCCACCGTATCGGGGGCATAAAACATTCTTTATGAAGGGGTGTAGGAGTTGGGGTACAGTGGGGGAGGTACCATAGCTAACAAGACGTGTCCGCAGACAGCACGCTCCACTTTTCTCAGTGCTGGATACTAAATTATAAGCCAAGTCAAACAAGAGGCCCAAGTGAAAATAGGGCATGTACCTAGTGATATGAAATGGGGAGGGCAAGATGAAAAAAGACAAAGATTTCTAAATAAAGAATAATGAAAAAATGGGGGGGGGGGTTAACGCCATGCGAGGTGGGGAAAATGGGGTAAGTGGGGGTCCCCATACAGAGGGGCAGAGGAGGAGTGGTGGGGGAGTACTTACCCACCCTATGTAACTTAATAGTTTATTTCTCGGCTTAAGAAGTTTTTTCCATTAATATTTAAGTGAAAGCAAAATCAACTGACCCCTGGGGTGGGGCTAACTTTGATCCCAATGTCATGGGTACCAACAATCTTTGCAGGGGTCTTGCTGGTTAGTAAGTAAGTATTCCAAGTTTGAATGGACATTAACAAAAAGGTTAACCAAGAAATTCTAAGTTGAAAAGGGGGCATAACTTTGCAAAACGAAATTTGAGGGTTATATGCCCTTGAGAAACGGTGTGGCATTTTGATAGTGGACATGTATTCCTAATTTGAAGTAAACAGCTTTGATACTTTCTGAGAAATGGACCTTAACAAAAAGGTAAACCAACGCCGACGCCGACGAGGAGGTCATGACAATAAAAGTGGAGCTACAAACAAAAAAATTATACACAGAAAAAAAAAGATTTTTTTTAAACTTTTGGGTGGGATGGAGTCCCATGCGGGCGGGGGGAGGGGGAAGAGAACCCGTCCAATATAAGTGAATAGTTAAGTTGTAGGCTTTTTGCTTTGCCATTAAAGTGTTTTTGGTATATAAGTCTATGCAAAACCAAGTGACCCCTAGGGTGGGGCTAATTTTCACCCCAGGGATATAATATGAACAATCTTGATAAAGGTTTACTAGAGGACACTAGAGGACCTCACATCCAAATTACAAAGCCCCCTGTTAAGCGTTTTCAGAGGAGAAAAGTTTTTCCTGTATAACTATATATAAACCACGGGCGGAGCCAATATTGACCCAAGGGGTCATGATTTTAACCAACATGGTAGCTCCACAAGACAATGCTACACACTTAATACCAAACTCTAAGCCTTACGGTTTATGAATAATCAGCTACATTAAAGTTTTTGCACGCCGCCGACGACTCAGTGAGCATAATAGCTTGACATTTTCTTCGAAAACAGATGAGATAAAAATGGAAAATTAATAGTAGTATTTACACATACTGAATGGTCAGTAGTTAAGGACCAGAGCAATATACTAAGTTTAATTCCCAGCTTGCTGTAACCTTGAGCTTTGACCTAGGCACATTGGTCTTGACTCAACACAATGTCTACTTATGGAGGTCATGTGTACCAATTTATTTTGAAATCCCATCAGGCATGCAGAAGTTATGGACCAGACACTCCAACTGAACTTAAGCCTATATGACAAATACACTAAGTTCAATGCCCTACTGTGACCTTGACCTTTGACCTAGGGAAC
Organism: Cyclina sinensis; assembly: GCA_012932295.1. Classification (NCBI taxonomy): domain Eukaryota; kingdom Metazoa; phylum Mollusca; class Bivalvia; order Venerida; family Veneridae; genus Cyclina; species Cyclina sinensis. The sequence continues at coordinate 2,017,772 of JAAONU010000019.1, forward strand.
TGGCTCTTGCATATACGACACATTGTCTCCTTATGGTGGTCGTGTGTACCAATTTATTTTGAAATCCCATCATGAATGCAGAAGTTATGGACCGGACACGAACTCCAACTGCAATTAGCGTATATGACAAATACACAAAGTTCAATCCCTGCTGTGATCTTGAACTTAGATTTAGGGATCTGGGTTTTACACCCGACATACCGTCTACTTATGGTGGTCATGTATACAAATTTATATAGAGGATATTTGTTTGTTTTTGTGGAAGATGAGAATTTATTTCATCGAGTGAACACCATATGTGATATTTTCACGAGTGGCGCAGCCACGAGTGAAAATATAAACATATGGTATTCACGGGATGAAATAAATTCCCATCTTCCACTAAAAAACAAACAAATTTTCTTTTTATTTTATGCCAACACGTCAAAAATGGGTATTTTATGACATTTTTACTCAGGGCCTTCAATAAATTCCCCAATGTGAGCCCCAAATCAGTTAATGCGTACTTTGGTCAAACCGTTACTCCGCACAAAAAAAGTGCAGACAATCTCCAATACATATCATAACTTTACTTCTGCTGAAATAAACTGAATACACTTTCATCAAATAACATTTATTTTTCTCTACACAGTTTATCAATATTTATTGAATTTTAGCCATACATTCTTTAATTATAAAAGCGGATTAATACCGAGTAATATTCAATCAATTGAATTGAAAGTCGGCCATATTGGATATTGTCCATGTGAGTTATGTAAACAAATCAGACATTTTAAATAATTTATGGCGAATTTCATCATTGTTCACAACTAGTTAGGCTCAGGAATTCAATATTATAACTGGATTTAACAAGGTAAATAAATTTCACTCGCTGTCACTGTCTGAAATACAGTGGATTCTCTTGTATTTACGTGGTGGGGAAAAGTAGTTCCGGCACAAACAGTGGATTATCAAAATGGTAATTTCACTGATTCAAAACAATGGATTATCACTTTTATCTCACTGATATTTCCCTATATTTCATTGGAAGGCATAAAATAAATTTGAAATCTCAATATGCATGCAGAAGTTATGGACCGGACACGAAGTATATACTTTACACGCACACACACACGGACAGGGATAACACTATATGCTCCCCCCATTTTATGGCGGGGCATAAAAAATTGCAAATACCTACTCATCCCAGAAAAAAAAGAGAAAAGAAAAAACTTTTTATGAGTACCTGCTTATCCAAACAAGAGGGCCATGATGGCCCTAAATCGCTGAACTGAGTCCCCATGCTAAAGTTTCATAATCATAGTTGTGTTAATTTACTTTGAAATCAGGCCAATGGTTTGTAAGATTATTAAAGCTGTGAAATCATTATCTTGTAGACATGGCAAAATATGCCTCTTCAGTCCTCAGTACCTCTGCAACCAATAATGGGATCAGGTTTGTTAAGGAAAAGAAAGTTCTACTATCCATAAATGTTTTGTGAAAGTCTTGTTGAAATTGAATGTAACTGGAGTAAAACACTATGACAACAGGTAGAAATAACTGGGGTAAAATGGATACTGCAGTTATTGAAACTTGCCAAGGTTTTGGCCTATGTATTGATTAGTAAGAAGAAGTTATGTAATGAAGCCATTGGTATAGATTAAACATAAGATATATCCAACTTGCCGGAGTACATTAACCATACCTATCTTTAAAGCGACTGACTCACAAAATTTTGCTGAAATTTTTTATTCTTTCAAATTTAAGAGGATTTAATATACTATGGAAAAAATATAATATTATGCTTCTATACACCATGAAAACTGAAAAAAATAGTTTTGACTTAACCAGGATTCGAACCCATGACCTTTCGGTCAGTAAAATAAAGAGCGACGACTTAGACCACTGAGCCATGGCATCTAGTTAATAGATTGCCTCAAAATTAATCTTATAACTAAAGTATCTACCCCGTGATCAACGGGATAAATTTTTTACCGATAAAAGCGTGTAAAACTTTATATTTTGATGTTTTTCTGTCACAAAAGCTGAGTCAGTAACTTAGTTTAAATATGATCTTCACGATTACAGCAAGAGTTTCAAGATGTATAAACATTTTCTTTTTATCATCGTCTGTGAGTCAGTCGCTTTAAAGTGCTCAAAAGCAAATAATTGGGGAAATATAGATGTCACAGTTATGAAACTTACCAAGATATGGATTTTGTATAAGTAAGTGTGTATAATATGAAGCCATTGGTACAGGAAGAGCTTAAGATATATCCAACTTTCTGGCAGTATTTTCATTGTTTACGTAAGAAAGGTAGTTTGCCTATCATTTCAGCTGCAAAACCATGGTTAAAGAACTTATGTATCTTAGCTACCCTGCTAAAGTGATTCTCACAAAGGTTTTAATGTGTCCTGTAAATCATGTTCCTTTATCTTTATAAGGAAAGTTTAAGAGAAGTAGGGTGTCGCTTATTCGCCTTTTCTGATGTAAGTTTGAAGTTCAAGAGCAATACTGACCTTTCTTCACTGACCTTTTGGCATTTAAATAAAAAAATACAAGTGCACAGCCACTGCCTCTCGTATCACCCACTCGCTTTGTTTTATGGGATCTATTTTATTGTTAAGATGTATTTCTGCTAGATAACACCAACCACAACAAGGCTTACCTTTCTCTTAAAGGGTTTTGGAAGCATCTCCACTCCCTTTTTCCCCGCCTCGGGAGCGGCACTTCCAATATAGAAGCTCTGGCATTGGTACATTACGTTGCTCTTGACAACCACCATTTTGCAAAGCGTTGCTTGTAGCTAATGGCAAAGTTCGCACCAGTACAAAACCACCGGCTTGACCCTGAAGGGAAAATGCAAAAACACGTTTATTATCAAGTTAGATATATGTTAGGTAATCAAAATCTTAGTTCCGACAATTTAAGGACCTGGATTTTATTTAAGTTTATAAAACAAACTTTCGATGCTATCAAAAGTTGAAACAGGCGACAGTGTGAAACAAAAACAGTGTGCAGTCCACTCCGAAAATGTATAACTATTCATGGATCAGATACTGTAAGTTACAACTACGACAATCAAGTCGGTTAAAAGAATCCACAGATTGTGAAAATATATCTGGAATACATATCTAAATGAGGGAGTTTTGCAGTACAAGGGGAACAACTCTTACTTCATTTATCTGGTCATAATGCTCTGATGTATGTCATATCCATTTATGTACATGTGTTCTGTTGTTACAATTTATGTTACTCGTTTTCATAACTGTATTCTTTTTCCTTGTACTGTTTATATAATCCAAATTCGTTTTGGGAAATAAAGAGTATATATTACAGGCGTAACGCACAGTACTTGTACAACAAAACGTTGGAAAAGTACTGTGTTAGAGAAATTCAAGTGGTTGAAAGCTCCCTAGAACAATGTTGTATCTTTACATGTTTGAAAATATTTTGTGGCCCTGGTAACAAGACTTCTGCCACGAAAGGTTAATTCTTCCAAAAGAAAAAAAATATAACAAACGCAAAGGCAAACGACAGGGAGAGTTCACGCAATCATACGAGAACTAGAGTGTACTTGAAATAGTGCGTACAATAAATGTTGAAAACATTCAGACTATGCTGTACCAGTCATCTATCTATACTGTACCAGTCATCTATCTTTACTATACCAGTCATCTATCTATACTGTACCAGTCATCTATCTATATGAATTACCTTATTATCAGTATTCCTTGCAAATATGATCGTAGCCCTACCCCTGAAGATTATAGTAGTTGAAAATACATGAAGCATCCCAAAGAAATGTCTGGTTCTGTTTTACATGCTCAGTGTACAGTACCAATTCACAAGACCCTGGCGGTCTTCAGTGACTTTCTACATTACACACTAAAGACGAGTGTACTGGTTTGAACCCAAGAAGTAAGTCATTAGAAATAGTTTTATGTAAACTGCAAGAACGTGCAAAATAAATGATTAAACTAAATGTTGGTTAAACGTCTCTTCCGATATACAATCTGTTGTGTTCCTGGAGGAATAGAAGATAGAACTCGCGACCCCTGGATTACAAGTCCTGTGCATTACCACTGGATCACTGATCCGCCTTTGCATTAGTTTCACACTGTGGGATGTAACTTTAATATTCTACAACAGTACTGGAAGGTACATGCAGTAATGTGAATATAACAAAAGTACGTGTATATATTTGTCACAGTACGATATAATTTTAAATCTATTGGAACACCGGACTCTCTATCCGGAAGTTGCTTGATCGAATACCACCAGGGGCGAGAGTCTCTAGTGGTTGTCCACGTTCCACATTTCTGGCGTAACTTGGTATAAGCCGTGGAAGCACTCATCGAGCAGCACAAGGCTGCAAGACCTGTTGCCTTGATTAAAGTGTCTCAAAATTACGAGGACATACGGTGAACATTTACCAAGCAAAGAGAAAAAAAACCTTCACTTTAGCCTAACTTTTATTCTTCTGTCAAATAATATGTGTATGTATAAACTTAAACTTGTTTCTCAAATCGATGTAAAATATGTTGAAATTTAATCTGTTATTTAAAGTCTTCATTCTAACTTTACAATTCAGAATGTTATTTGATAGCTTTTGAAACTATTTAACCAACACATCAGCTTTTAACAGATTTCAGAAAACGTCTTTAAAAAAAAAGAAGGGAAGTGCAAAGTAGATTTTATTTTTAGTTTAATTGATCTAGTCGAAGCTTGATTTTTTTATCCGTAAGGCAAATATTCAAAATCTATTATTAAATTTTTAATTTGTTTCGTCCTTGTTTAGCTCATAAACTCCCACGTACTGGTTACATGGTCTGTAGTCGTTATATTTTAATCCGCTTTCGTGGTGACCTCGGAATGAAATATTTCTATAAACTAGGTTTAGTCCGTTCAAGGCTTTATCGAATGAAAACGGTCTGAAAATAAAATGATTAGTGTAACAAGAGATGTAGGAAATATGGTTGGATCTCGAGCAAGAAATTCGCAAAGAAAATAGTTTTAATTGGATACGTCTGGCTACACAAAATAGTTTAAAGTAGGTAAAATAGATTTGGCCAGTTGAAAATCTGGAATGTGATAATATCGCGCTGAAAAGGAAATCTGATCTGCAAACGTTTACAATATATATCTTCCCTGTTACACCATTGAAATAAGTTTGAGCGGGATTAACATTACACCACAGAAATGTGCATCTTATTTTTAACGAAAAGTTAAGACATTGATATTTTTTCACGGACACAACAGGAGACGCCATCATTTTTAAAAGCTGTTGAATTGCTCAGTCAGAAAGTCATTTAACTTTACTTTAAAAAAAATCAGACTGCTCCCTAGTTTAAAAAAAACGACATTTCGGTAATTTAGCAAGAGTCTATCTCTACTGGCTAAGCGAATACATTTGGCATTTCAGAAAACTACAGAGAATCTTGGTGTAATGTTTCAGCGAAAATATTGGACATTTTGGAAAGTTACAAAGAATAATTGCTCAACTGGTCCAAAGAAAATATTCGATATTTCAGAAATTTACAATGAATCTTATTCAGCTGATCCACGACACCATGTCGGAAATTTATAAATATATTCTGCTTTACTGGGTCAATGAAAACATTTGACATTTCAGACATCTGAAAACAAATCTGGGGCATTAGTTCAGCGAAATGATTGAAATTTCAGACATTGCTAAAACTTGCTCCACTTAGCCAATTAAAAAAAGACATTTCAGGAATTTGTCAAGAATTCTGCTCATGTCGTTCAGCGAAAACATATGACATTTCATAAAGTTGCAATACATTTCAGCAATTTAACGAGAGCCTTACTTCACTGCATCGATCAAATAAATAATTTGACATTTCAGAAACTTACAAAGAAGTTTGATCAACTGGTTCAACAAAAAAAAGACATTTCATAAATTTACACCGCAGAAAAATTATGCTCGACTAGTTCTAGGAAAAACATTTGACATTTCAGGAATTTACAAAGAATATGGATCCAGTGGTTCAGCTGCAATACGCTGATACTGCTAAGAAAAAACGATAATATAGTTTTGTGTTCGTAATTTAACAAATTCTGCACTAATAAATGGTACCAATGTTAATAAAAAAGAGGACCATGATGACCCTATATCGTTCACCTAAGTACAATTCCTCTCAACAGCAATAATAATAGAAGACACTTCAAAAATTATATTCACTTCATGGTAAGTTAGTTACCTGGACAATATCAAATTTCTCAACAAGAATGTAAGTTAGAATGCTAAGGTCAGCCACAATCAAATTTGAAATGAACATTCAAAAGCATACACGTGGTCCACATTTCACGGATGTAGCGCAAAAACACAACGTAGGTTAGTAGGCATGGTCACCCCAAAAACAAGATGTGCAAGCTAATTCATACTTGTAGTTCAATTATCAATGCTGTAAACAAGGAAGTATTTCAAGGTAAAGTTGCAAACATGCAATGTTTAAGATGAAATCTACTTGCAAAACTATATGTATGGTCCAAATTTCATAGAAATAGTTTCAAAAAGCAGGTCAAGGTTGATCAACTTCTATGCTGAAATCTGAGTGCAATTTTACATAAAAAATTCAAAATTCAATGCTGTTGATGCAAAAACAAGGAAGAAGGTGGGTAGGTCAGGGTATAGGTCATGTGAAGGTCAAACACGATAGTTAACTAGATGTTTTTTATTTATTTTTTTTAAAAACTCATGTCTCCCCCAGTGCATCACTAAAACAGGGGCACAGAAGAGATGAGAGAGGTCAGCTAGCGGGAGGAAGAGAATTGTGAACTGGAGAATAGGAATGAGTGTGTTGGAAAAAAACAATAGACTTCTGTAAGGGCAACCACCCTATGAAGTTTGAAGACTCTAGGTCAAAAAGTACTCTAGTTATCAAACGGACACGCAGACGGACAGACGGACTGGTGGACAGGGCAAAAACAAGATGTCTCCCCCAGAGGGGAGACATAAATATCTGAGAATGAAGCTTCCTCTCGCCATTATATGGAATTTTATTGTATAGGGTTGGTACTTAAATTGCCAGAATGGCATAATTTGAACAATGTTGGTAAACGTTCATTAGACAATTTTACACACCAAATGTCAGAAGTCTCGGTCTAATAGTTTCGGACAAGAAAGATTTTAAAATGTTTGTCTACATAAGTCTAAGATGTTACATATATTACCTTCTGGGTTTAGCCATTTAATGTCCCCAGGGGCAAAGTTTGATCAACCATGGTCGAGGTCTTTAAGGCAATACTTCATGGAAAATTTCAGAAAATCATGTGATCCCCTGAATGAAGTCAATAATAACTCCAATCTTTGTAGATGTCCACAAGACAATTTTACATAATTTCTAGTGTTCGGGGTCTTAAGGTTTCAAAGAATTTTTTTTTTAAGTTTGCATTTTCAAGTCTATTTTCAGCTATTTCCTGAACGGGAATTTTTTCACTAATTTTGAAAGAATGTCAAATAAGAATCATTCGTGTAAATTTTAGTTAAGTCTGATGTTAAAATTAAGATGTTAACGCCGGATATCGGACGCTGGTCACCATGGTATCACTAAAGCTCATGTTAAGCAAACGCTGCTCAGATGAGCTTAACTTGACATTGGTAAAAGTGATTAGGGTAAATGCAGTTTTTTGTTAAAACTGGCACTGAAAAAAATGTATGTTGACGATAGCATAACAGTTATTTAACTTTTTTCTATGAAATGGGGAATATATAGGCCCCGGACAAGAATTAAGAGAGTTATGATTCTTGGGCATTGCATCTCTCCACAGTGAGATCTATTTATCTATGAAGTTTCAAGTTGATATCTTTAATACCTTTAAAATTATGCCCGGACAAGAATTAAATATGAATAATTACAAAGGGCAATAACTAAAAAAATGTGAGAAATAGAGTTATGGTTCTCGGGCACTGCATCTCCCTACAATGAGATCTATTCACCTATGAAGCTTCAAATTGATATCTTTAATACCTTTCGTGTTATGTCCCGGACAAGAATTAAGTATGAAATATTACAAATAGCAATAAGTCAAAAATTATGCGAAAGAGAGTTATGGTTCTTCGGCACTGCACCTCTCCACAATGAGATCTATTCACCTATGAAGTTTCAAGTTGATAACTCAAGTACTTTTAGAGTTATGCCCCGGAGAATCAAAATGGGACGCCGCCGCCGATGCGGAAACCGCAAGTAACACCTATATGTCCCCTGGCTATAGTCAGGCTACACAAAAAGAATAATCTGCAGTCAATTGTCCCACGGTACATAAAGTAGTTGTGCGGAATATGTACCGGGGATAACCGACGATGACAGCAGTATTACACTCAAGTAGACAGGCTATAGGACATGTATAGGAGTTTTATCTTTATTTTTTTCCGGGTACTATCGACAACTTATGAAAAAGGATATGGCAAAAAATCATTTGACACCTCCGAAAATGCAGCTCCTACGCGAATTCTTTGACAGAATAAAAACAAAAATAGCAGATTCGTGTATGAGAGGTCTTGCAAAACTTTCAGATATCTTCGCACTATGCCATAAATGAGATTATTAACAGGCTTTATCCTATATGCGTAGTCAAACTTTCTCGACGTTGGTCGAACCAAGGCTGTGTAATGTTGTCATCTACTTCGAAACACACACCTTTTCTCTCCAACAGACTAACACCTGCTCCCCACAGCATACCAGACTGAGCGTATATTTTCAGCAAGATTTATAAAATCATCCTTTCTTTAGAAATAAACGTTGGCCAAATTCTATCACCAATTTGATCACTGCCCTTCAATATAATTTACTATCCACGCGTGGCATGTGCAGTTTTGCCGAACTAACTGAACTAAACGTTTGTCATTCCTTGACGCATGTAACAAACAGACACAACCAGCAACAATAACAACAACAACATATGAAATACAATCAATCGATCCGGCTATGAGTATTTACAACGTCACCTATCAAGTCCATTCACCCGAAAAATATGCAAGTTTGTCCAGTTGCTAACGCCTACAAGAGCTGATTAGAGCAAAAAATGAAGAATTTATTTTTTAAGGTTTGTCCGGGATTACATTTTAGTCAGCCATGAAGATAAAAATAGTACTACAATTACCTGCCTTATGTTTTCTATTATCCGAAATATCGTCTTCCTCTTTATTTCACTACCGCTAGCAGACGACAGTGTCCGTCTGCTTCAGAAAAACGCCCCAAAATGGTCGGAATATATATTTTCTACACCATATTTTCCGCAGTTCACAAAGATCCGAAAGAATTTTAACGAATGTCAATTCAGCTCTCCAAACAACTGACCATTGGTCAAATTGCACGGTGTATGGACACAAAACCGGCTTAACACGACACGGAGTATCCAACAATTGAAAGAAAATCTAGTGATTGCTATCAAGTATAAAAGAAAATACTGTTACGTGTGTATAAGTACCCGAGGTCATTCATTCATTCGATAGTTAAGTATCACCCGAACCATCGCTTTATCAATGCATTTCGTTTATTTTTATTAAGGAGAGGACTTAATTGTTAATGAGAAAATCGATAGAATACAGTATTTTTACTGGTTAAACCTTCGCACACCGTGCTTAAATGGAATAGCAACAATGGGTTAAAAAATACCTCGTGTTTGAATAGCGTTGGATCCATTTGCTCATCAAACGTCAATATATTGAAGAAAGCAAAATAATGCACAATCACAAAATAAAGGATATCTTCACAATCACAAAATAAAGGATATCTTCACAATCACAAAATAAAGGATATCTTCACAGTCACAAAATAAAGGATATCTTCACAGTCACAAAATAAAGGATATCTTCACAATCACAAAATATTATTATTATTATTATTTGGACGGGGTCAGCTCTAGAAGATCTTCACCTGATCCACAGAAAGTAATTTTGTAGCGTTTTCTACAGCTTCCCACAATATTATGCCATTTTCTCAGTTTTCCTTGATTTTACAATATCTTTAGCACATTTCAGGGTATTCGAGTGGTTGTGTTGGAGTGGAGGCAGGTACAGGGCTTACGATAGAGCCTCTCTGTTGACCAGGTGTGTAATCGTTCGATTAAACTATGTCAAGTATTTATCTAGAAAATACGTACTTGGAGACTCAAACGTTTAGTTAAATTCATGAAACCAGGTGAACCTTTTCCATATATTCGTACTAATCAAGTCGCATTGCCCAAGAAACAATGTAAATGCATGAGAAACTCATGCATGAGTGCTTCTGTGACATAGAGCAAAAAAGCTTGTTAGACTTTATGTCAGAACGTTAACAATGTTAGATATCTTGCCTTATTTGTTGTTGCTTATGTTGCTACTGTTGTTTTTAAACTCAAGCCATATATGAAGCCCTGGAAGTATTGCAATATATTTTGAAGCGGATGCCAGTTTGGCATACCTGTGAGTTGACCCCGCCCAACACAGGAAGTTGATGCCTAATGTACCTTCTCTCTGAAGAATACTTAATTACAATGACAGACATTTTCATCTAAAGGTTTTGGGTTCGAATTCCACTTTTTTCGGAACCCCAAACCTTTAATAATAATATTATTATTAACCTTCAGGGGTCGCTCTTTTTTTTAATTGGAATTAGACTGAATTTCTTTTGGTTTAAATTTGAATGGATATAACTCGTTTCAGCAAAGTAAATAAAATGAATAACGGGTATAAGCGATTTCAGTTTTAAATATTTCCACAGCTGTATGGGGATACCCGCTTTGGGTTTTGCGTAAATACTCAGAACGATATAGATTGTAGGAATAACAAAATGATTATGACTAATTTGAAGATATGCTTATATATTTTAATTTAGCTTTGATATATTCCTTCTATCATGAAGAGGGTAGAGTAAATAAGTCCAGTGATTTAATCACATTTCAGGGGTCACGAGTTCGATCCCCCTCTCCTTCACTGTCACTACTAATTGTATGACGACTGAGACCTATATTCGCACATTTCACTGATCATGTAAAAGAACCAGAATGAATTAGGAATTTTTGTATCTTGTTCTGAAATAACTTAACTTTTCTCTCATCGACGATAGCCAGATTATTCACAACTCCGGCCAATTCCGTACACTTATCTAGACAAGGCGGCCAAGGCAGACAACTACTATCAGACTTTTATGGGTTTTTTACAGATTTTCTCCCTTCGATAAATCTAAAGGTACACCAAAACATCGATAATATGAAAGATTTTTAAGGTGATGGTAATGATAATAATAATAATAATAATAATAAGTATAATAATGATGATGATGATGATGATTTTTGCTTAGAAATGTAATGAAAATCGACATTAATTGCAGTATTGAAACAATAAAGGTATAAAAAGCAATTAATTAAAATATAATGTTTGACGTTCTTCGCATACGTATGCGACCTGCAAAAAATTATCGCATTTGCAAAAATCATATTCACAAATACCCTCATTACCTATTCAATACTTTAAATGGCGACTATGGTATACATTACCATTTTGCATTTGGGTAAACATCGATAATGACATATACAACTTTTTATTTGTTGAGATATTGCTATTTAATTTTCGTGCATGAATGTCAAATATCTAGTAATAGAATTTCAATGAACCGATCCAAATATTTATCGATTTTTAATCGATAACCGAATAGATGTACAAACATGTAAATCAAACATTCCGACAGATTTGATTCGTGCCGTCTTTGTTCGGCGGTTTCTTTTGTTACCTACTTGACTTGTTTGTGTCTCGATTCTATGATTTATTACACCTATATCTTGAAACACAAACACAGATCAATTGCGCACGTTTTCAATTTCATAATTGTTTTTAATGTCAATGAATGAACATTTGGATAGAAAAATATTTTTGTAGTGTAAAATTACAGGATATATAAAAATGTAGGTATGTGATCTTTTTTCCGTGTTTGATTACACTTCAAATAAATATTTTGTTAATTTATATAACAGTTAAACTTTATTATACACGATAAAGTTATTGTTGATGGAGATTAGATTTTCAAAAAATAATCTATTTTGTATGGTACAAATAATTTATTTAAAGTTTAAACATAGTTTTCTCAAGCATTGTTGAACAATAATTACATCCTATTTCAACATTAACAAGGAAAAACGGGTTAGGCCACAAAGTCTGACAACGAACAATTCGACCTGTCCCTAGTACAAATGATTTGTTGCTTATATACTATTACGTATATTGAAATTCGTTTTCTGTTTTCGCGAGTATCTACAGGAAAACTGCTTAATAATGTATGAAATTTGGTATTTTACAGAAATCCTGTTTTTAAAAGATTTGATGGTTAATTCCCATGCCAGTAGTAAACAGGGTTTTAAAACACTTATTTTAGAACGTATCAAGCGTCAAACGACCTCATGTCGTAAATGGTGATCGTAATTTGTACATCGTAATTCTGTTATACTATTATCATTTACTATTAAATTTTTAGTACTAAATTTGTTTTGGACCGTACATAATGATAATTTTATAGAAATAATTTAGATTTTGATATTAGTCCTCAAAATTATAAGAAAAGGGACGTGTCTGAGATTTTGCTAGGTATATAGAGCCCGAATAATAAGAGCTCCCACTAACTATCAGGGCAATCACTGTTCAGTTTTTGAGAAACGATCACAGACATTGTGTACGTACATAGTTTTAAACACAGAATAGTCCCAGCATTACAATTCAGCTTATTTCTTTAAACAGTCTTGACTGTAATCTGATTAGAATCTTTACGACAAATAAGTGATGGTGCATAATTCTTGAAAAACAAAAGTTTTAAAGGTTCACATTATTTGATTTCGGTTTAATGAAAAGAAAAAGAATATCTTGAAGACGATGAACATATACCGAAGTGAAATTGACTATGAACGTTATTTTAGCTATCTGTGTTTATTATCGTCGGATCGGTACCGGTTTCTCACATGGCCCATTCGACTGGTAGACGGTATGCAAGTTTTGTTTTTGTAGACAATGTGTCCATCAGCAAGTCTATTCTATACTATACGAGTTTATTTATCGTCGATACTGGCTGTCCATAAAAAATGATTCCCCCTGTGAGAGTTTAGTTATTTGAGGATGTGATGGTCTGCGCAAAATACATTATATTGCATTCCTGAGACATTTTGACATCTTGTAATGTGTAAGGTGTAAAGTAGCTATACATGTGACCGCGGTTAAAGATGACATCCGAAATGATAATATTAACTGTTTAAATGAAGTAGCGGGAGATCAAAGTCGCGACCCCTGGATTATAAGTCTCGCTCGTTCCAAAGGACCACGGAGCGATCCGCCCAAACCTAACTTAAAGATCCTGTTTCACTTACAAGGATAAATTACCACGGTTTATATACGTGTTGCAACTAGATCCTTCATATAAATATTTCCAAAATTCAAACGGCTTAATACAACCCCAAATTGTCATAACAAGAATGGTTTCATTAATTGGAAGATACATCTGCTAAATGTAAATTAGCTACGGCCACGTGGGTAGTCACATGATTTCAGGCGGATTTAAATTTGCAATAAAAATATAACGAATGTCCGAGGTCAATATCTACAACTTCTACACGTTGATCGGCAGCACTTGAACTAAATCGACCATTGTTTTTTTTTTAATGAATAAGACTTAGTTCAGTCTAGCGAAAAGCCCTCGATATCATTGTAAAGAAACACATCCGACGGGTACATGCGGCAAAACTGAAGATATATATTGAACCACATGAATCACAGAACCTATGCCCGCCCGCATAGCTCAATAGGTAGAGCACTGTATTAGTAATCCATCGGTCGTTAGTTCGACCCCTGGGCAGGGCAAAACTTCTCTGTGACAGTTGATCTCAGCCATTGTGTCTAATGTTCATTTGTCTCTCACCGCTGATTCAGAGTAGATCATGTGGGAACAGTAGTCAGTCACTTGAGGAGAAATTGGCAATTACTGGTTAGTTATCCAGGAAATCCGGTTAGGTGGACTGACCGCCGAGATATAACCTATAGATGTTGAAATCGGCGTTAAACCCCAAAACAAACAAACAGAAGTTATCGACTAGTCTTTGGTGTGTGCGTTGTACAGCTCATTGAATGTTTGCGATCCCCCTAAAAACCAATTTTACATACCTTTTTGTCATTGCCTGAAACCTTTTAAATTACCCTTTCTTTGTTTTTTCTTTTATTTCAAGATGGAAGTGGGAACTAAAAATGCAACGATCTGTTGTAACGCTCCTTTTACTTGGATGCTTCGTATATGTGTCGTCACGTCACGTGAGATCTCCGGCTTCGAGAATCACGGGAATACGTATAATAGACGGATTATGCATGAATGTGCGGACCGACCGGCTTGTCTACCGATACAAGAACGACTCATATGCCTACATCGCTTTTGATACTTTGAAGACTGGCATGGTGGACGTTTTTTCATGGAACATTGTTGACAGTGAGTGGAACTCTTTTAGTTTCTGATTTTACCAAAGGCTTTTTTATATCATGTATTTGAAAATTCATTTACGTATCGACTCATTATTTCCCTATATAGGTTATGATTGATGAAAGCTTGCATTTTGAAAAAGAAATCACCCCTCAAAACATTACAGGTATAAGAAAAATTAGAAAAGTATTTTATATATAATTTTCCAAGTTACAGATTCCGGTTATTGTCTTTTTTGTTCAAGATTGTCAAAGCCTTCTGTTGTGTTGTTAATAGGTGAATTCATACATTTTCGGGCCTTTCTGAACATTCTTAGATACATAAGATATGGTAGAGATAAATGGATTTGTAATAATAATATTCATATGGTGTGTCTTTATTTTTTCAGCTACAAGTGGCACCTTTATTTCTTCTAAGATGAAGGAAGAAAGAATGCTCGCACTCGATTTCAGGAAAAGCGTGAATCGAGAGCACGTGATCGGAGCAACAGGAAAACGTAAGCCTCTTACAGTACCAATCAGGGAACACAATTCTGAAACATTTCGCCCTGATGCGGAAACTAAGTATATACGTAGTGAATGTCCGAAAAATATCGGACGTTGTCCAACAGACGCTAAAACTTAATCTATTTACTACATGTGAAATCTTCCTTTTGCTTTAGTCGAACTAGTCTACTTTTCGAGGTCTATAACGTTCATGTATAAGTTCGTGTAATAATGTCTTTAATGCTAAGAAACTGTCTGCCTGTATGAATTTTCTGTATCAATGAGACTCTTAAAGCGGCTGTGCTCCAGATGACAAAAAAAAGAAAGTTTTCTTGTATTATAAATTTCTTGTAATATTTATGACTAATGCTTAAAAAATAACTTACTGACAAAAAATAAGTCAAATGATTACATTATAAATTGATTTTTTTCCCTTTCAAAGTGCTATACCGTAACGCGACGGTATAACTAAATCGTATAAGATTTAAAGTAAATAACTGTAATATCACTTGCAGCGATGGTGGTGACAGTAAAAGCGTTGGAAATATTTTGTTAACATGAGGGTCCAGAGTTCAAATCAGGCTGGAGCGAAAATATTTTTTTTTTTTATTCTATTTTGACTTTTATAATCAGTTTTGAAGTAAAATATTATGTTGTTATAATCTCACGGCATCTAAATATATAATTTATGGAAATTTTTTTATGTCAAATTTGGAGTACAGCCTCTTTAAAATTACTAAACATTTAAGTGGGAACAATGAATATACTCGAGCAACTATTTCCGAAAATAGAACTGTTAAATGCCATTTCAAGTGATTTACAGCTTGTTTATTACACCCGAGGTAACACTTACGGAAATTTCCGGAGATTACCAAAGTGCACGATTGACTATCTTGAATGTAAAATATAGCTGTGGAAAGTAAAATAAATATGCTGAATTATTCCAACCATACAGTTACACCGTGATGTTTAAATATTCTATGACATAAATTTATTCAAACATATTTTCATTTAGGACATCAGAAGCAGTTCAAACACCGAATGGAGCGCAAAATGAAGAATTGCCGTCAATTATACAAGAGAAAGAAGAAACACTGCAAACTTACGTCGATACATTCCGTATTCGTCCGAATGAAGATGAGACATGTGACATTTGATAAAAATCCAGAAGATTGTGACACCTAACTTTCTGTGACACTTGAATTTCAGCATATATTGTTTAAATTGCCTTTAATAAGGACACATGATTTTGTAAAGATGAACTTTTATTATTTCTGTGAAATTTCAATTTTTAGAATTAATCATAAATCAGAAAGCAGATTTATTTAAACCGTGACATACAAAAGATAAAATGATTATTTCAGAATATGGCGCCTAAGCAATCCGACTTAAGTACGCGATTTCCCAAATGGTGTAAAGATTCAAAGGATATGATTTTAATCAGATTGACAGCCTAGTTAACAATTCTTTAGACTGAAAAAAATAGAATATGTGATTATTTTTTCTGAAAGGTGTGAAATGCACGCAATAACTTGTATACTGTATAAATATTATTGTGTTATAGATATTATTAAGTCTTCTTGTGTGTGTGTGTGATTTTTGTTTAGATTGATTTTCCGTCCATATCCAACTTTGCGCTAATCTAGGGGAGTTGCGCCCCGTGTTAAAGAGCTTACAACTTGAGCTCGGCTTCTTGTTACACTGGTGATTGGGTGGATATGGTTCTTTATTTTTTTGAAGAATCATAACTGAAGAAATCTAAATTTTATAAGTTTTCTAGAAATTCATTTTTTTTTCGAGAACAGTATCTCATCACTTCTCTGTTGGTTTGAAATATGTGTCACCCATTCATGAATAATAGAAGCAATGACTATGTTTAACATACTTCAGAATGGTATATTAAATTATTATTATAAATCCGACTGTCTCTTATCTTTCTGGAAAGATCTGAAGAAGAAAAACCTAGACGAACAGCATCAAGTCGGCGCAGAAGATTCTGAAGATGTGAAGGTGTTGGGTATATGAAATTTTACACATACAGAATAATTTTATATATAACTGTAAAACTGTTGGTGCATTTAAATAGGCTATCTGTGAGTGCAATTTATACTCATGCTGTCTCGGTTATAAGTAGTTTGCTAAACCAACGCTCTTACAACTTGCCCAAAGAATCAGTTCCCTGACGCGTTTATCAGAGGTTGTATACATTTCAGGTCGTTTCGCTACCCATACACGTTCGCAGTAGTCCTTTTGCTACCAAGCAGAAAGTCGATTCACCAATCAAGCGTTTTTAGATGAACAACACGTTGCAATAAATCGCCCTTAGCATAACAGCCGGTGTGTTAGTTTGATAATGAGAAAAATGTGTGAAAATAAAAAAATAAACCATCTAAATGGCAGTGATTTTCATAAAACGTCAAATCCACTGTGTATTTTATCCGAATACGTGATCCCTGCTTAATCTTTCATATACTGAGCATTACCTAAATAATGTGTCGAATTACCGGAATAATTTTATGTAACAGCCTCTGCAATCTGATTAAAATCAACTCCCAAATTACGCTCTGCTATTAGGATCTGAACCTCGCCAAAAGAAGGTCACTTTCTCATGACCTTTCAATCAGCCAATCAGTGCCTAGCTTTCAAGTTTTTGAAGGTAAATCAGTTTCTATCTTTAACCAGTTCAACGCATGTGAAAAATCTATATTTAACTGGGATCTCACATAACTCTGTCGTTTTCTGCCATAAACGTCACAGTTAATTGTGAAAATCTTGTAAATTATTGAGATAATTGTATGGGAAAATTTCCAGTAGCTTTTGACATTTAATAGATACTGCATGTATACCAAAATAAACAGGCCAATTTACTTGAATATTTTCGTCACCATGCTCATACAATAATTGACATACATTTTGAAAATACAAACCGAAACTTTAATTAACTTCTATTAATCGAAGAAAATTTATTTATTAAACGAAACACAAAATATTTTCAATTTATTCAAGATGATTTAAACATGCTATTGAAGTTTTCACACTCAACATTAACACGTCGTGTGTACAGCTAGGTAAACTATAAAGACATGTCATAAGACGCAGTCTCATTGGCTGGGATATAAATAACAATACTGGAAATCCAGAATGTCAAGAAGATAGAACTGAATGGATCGCCTTCAGATCTAACCGTAGTTAGATCGGGTACTTCAGTCAGATTGCAGCCTCTGCTAGTTCGCTTAATAGTTTCCATTTTTTCATTTTTTATTCAATCACGTTCTGGACTGTTTTTTTTTGGTGATGGTTCTTTTGTCCACTCAGTGCACAGCATGATAATACCTGGGTAAACATCGAGTTATTTAACGGTACCGGTTGCCCATATCACAGCGCCCCTGCGAAAGTACTCTATTGTGGCGAAATTAGAACGCATCCATTCCAGACTCCCCCTTTGATGTGGTACAACACGAGAGTATGGTGTCGGACGACTCACGAAGACAATTAAATGTTAGTGGAAAGTCGAACAGACCGCTCTAACAGTCCGGACCATCGCATGGACCACTGATCCACTCACATGTCACAATAGTAACAGCTAGGAGTAATAAGTACATGTCAAACATGTTGAACTGAATGAAGCTGGTAGCTTTTTAACAGTCTTTCAATGGCCCAAGGCAAATATGTCGATATGTCAGTAAACTCTGTACACTCAGCAATTCAAACGATACTAGTTTCAAATGTAATTAATTTTTTAACAACTGAGGATTTTTTTCAGTGACAAGATTAAACAAAAACCAGTCTTAGGTGCATTTCTTTAAAATGTCTATTTCCTTTGAAATACAATTAGATGAGAAGAACTTGATATTCTGGTCGTATTTCTTTAACTGGTATTTTTATGCTGCTTTTTTAAATCCAAGATATTTTTTTCACAAAATTAAACAGCTATTTTTTTTAGCTTTTTAATTTCTTAAATATTAACATAATATTTATTTCAATAATTGTTAGTATTTACCTTAAATATTAATATAACATTTCAGTTATCTTTAACAATTTCCATAATACTTTTTTTTTAAATGAAATTTGAGGCAAAAGCCCCCCCCCCCCCCCCAGCCCCCCACACCCACAAACCCTTCCTGTTTGTGTAAAAGTCAGTGTTAACAGTACCTTGTCAGAGACAGTTGACTTAAGGAGCGGATGTGGTCCAGTGGTAACACGCTGGACTGGTAAACCAGGGGTCCAGAGTTCGATCCCCAGTTCCTCCATTAACATGACTAATAGTCTTTCGGATGAGACGTTCAACCGAGGTCCCATGTATCAGTGCTATTACACTGAGCACGCAAAAGAACCAGGGGTGTCTCTGGAATGGGATGCTTTCTGTATCTTGCACTACCCCCCACAACATAAAAAAACTAGTCTCTTCAGGGGCGTCGGTCATATCTGCAACCGGTACCGCCGATAAGCTCAAATAGATAGATAGACAGTTGAGTAAGAAAAATTCTCTGCCCCAGATGATATTTGAAATAACTGTGTGAAGGGCAACAACTTATTAAGATATTCTGTTCTTTATTGTTGTCTCCCTTGTGCGAGTCACCTTTCCTATGTTCAAGGAAGTTTGGCATGTATAATATGTAATTCTTGCAAAAGACTAAATGGAAGTAAAGAAATATAAATAACAGATTAAAATTTGAATAATTTGTAAATTTTAAGCTACAATAAATTATGACTGAGAAAAAATGCTTTCTGAAAGTTTGATTTAAATTACTTTCAATAAAAGGTTTGCTCAAGTTAATTTATTTGTTCAAATATAAGAGAAAGGTACTTTACCGCGATTCCAATAAAATCTCCAAACTTTTATACGTGTAGAATATGTGTAGTACGTTTACACTAATATTCAATATTTGGTAATTTCTATCGAATGCGTTGAAAGACCAAAGCTGCACTTCTAGTTAAAAATCCAGATAAAATCCTATCTCGTTTTTTGTTAGCTATGAGATCATTTGATATAAATAAAAACTAAAATTAAATTTTAAGACAAAAGTAACAACTATGGTATCATTAGCATAACGATAAAACTGCCATTACTCCGTTGTGGTCAGATAAGGGCAGATTGTCAATCAAAATGGCGTCGTCAGGGGTGAGCACTCTCAACATCTGTACAACTTTATGACCTTTGTGGAAAACGTGGTCAACCACCTTGTTAAGAGGGGGCATGGAATTTTTAGTATAAATATTTTCATGCGGCCAGCAAAGAGTACACTTTTGCAGCGGCGTAACGTCAAAAACTCTTGCCAAATGACAAAATTCTTCCGGTAGGTCTTGATTTATTAGGGGACCAAAAGCGTCACCGGTGTTGAAATCTCCAGTTAGTATAAGTGGATACGAATTGCCAAACTTTTGAATAAGTTCCGTTCTTTCTGAGTGTCCTTGTTCAACATATGAAGTAAAAACGCCCCTTCTCCCGAGTTCTAACTCTAAGTATTGTGGGCGGACGTTAGTTGTATGTGTACAGACGACTTTTCCAAGGTCCATTGTATCAGCTTCAATGTACCCTCTTTCAATTAATTCTTTCGTGTAAGGATGAAAATCTGTGTATTTTGCGTTGACCAGAGGTCGTTTTGATAACAGCAGAAGACCTGGTTCGTTTACAGTTCGCATGTTTAAGGCTGGTAAACCAATGCCGACACATTTTTTAAATACATAGTTGATGGTTTGCCAACTGGACGCTATACAAGCAATGCATTTTTGAGACATTTTTTCAAAGTGATGATAACACTGATGATTTATGCAGCTGGAAATTTGACCTTGGGAAAACCTTTTTTTGACACATTTATTTCTCTTGATGCATGCTGTAAATGCATTGGTGTGAGCCATGTTGCAAGGAGGCATCCAGGGACCTTCTTGGTTTGGTAAATATCCACCTAATTTTCCAGGCAGATGCATTTTACTGTATGAATACATATACAAGTCAGAGAGTTCACCAATAATTCGTTCAACATCCTGACCGATCCAAATCTCTTGCAAGCAGACAACATCAGCATCCAAGCGTCTAAGTTCATGGATTATTGCTTCCCGGCGCGCTGCGCGGTTTTCTGGCAATCCTTTAGAGAGCGCGTGGTCAAGAAGGGCAGCGTTGTAAGTAAGGACCTTTCTCACTGGACACTGACTAACCAGGGCACTGATTTGGCGGCATCCTGTTGACACGATGAGCAATAACCCAAAAAGAAATGCCAAAAGATTCATGTTGATCGCCGAGTCTTAATGTGTCTTGGCACACTGTCAGATCTTTGAAACTGAAAAAGTAGTGTAAAAATAGAATGGATTGTTTGCAGAAAATGAATTATCTCTGAACAAGATGCGATTTCTAAGAGAAAATATGCCTCAACAAAATAGAGGATTAACAACTTCGATAGTGTCTTAAAGTGGAAAACGAAATTGTTACTAATCATTATGATTAATTAATCACGTAATTAAATTTTGTAACAACGTTAACTCAAATCTCTATCTAATGAAACTTCAGCCATACCAAAAGGAAAAATTCAAAGACATTTTCATTTTAATCAAACTAGAACATATACAAAACGCTCGAGTCTATTGACAATCACTTCACGTTGAAAGGTCATGTGACCAAACTTATTGGTGTACTTCGAAAATTTCAGTTTTGTTTTGATTTTAAATTTATACCATAGATTTAGTGACGTAATTTCAGTGATGTCAGTTTCATTTTGACAAAGCTTCTACACATTATTTTCAGACATTCACACACAATATTTTTCCATTACCGACAGGATGGAATTGCAAAATTAAGTCTACTTTTAAGCATATCATATCTTACCGTTCTTTTTATTCCATTTCATAAATTAGTCCAGAGGAGATTGCCGCCGTAAGCAGCACCAGAAAACCCGAGTCCGTTTATCTAGCGCTTATTTTACGGACTAACTTCAATCATGGTTTAAATTGTATCATATGTATTTAAGGAAGTAACCCTTTTGATAATGTCATAATGTGACTGGACAGTTAGGAGTTAAATTTCACCTCGACTGACAGGAATTTTCACCTCGGGCTAAGTGGATTTAAAAAGTGGACAAATTTGAACTAAGTCACTGGTGCGAGCTAGTACAGTTACTACCATTTTCACTAATTATAGACTCTATTATGAAATTAAAACTTGGTCAAGAGTTTCTGATACTGTGGTAAAGGGTCACTTTCAAAAAAGGAAGTTTTATACTTCTTATTTTATTATATAAATACAAAAGCAGTAAAATGCCAAAGTTACTTATAAACTGTTGCGAAAACAGAAAATTTGTTTGAACCCTGCACAGTCAGCACAAAACAGGTTGCTGGAAGACCATTAAACAAATTTTGGAGTGAATCATTCGGCCAGTGGCAACGCACAGGATTTGATATCCATGGGTCGCGAGTTCGACCGAGGTCCTATGTATCGGTGCTATACACTGAGCATGTAAAAGAACAAATGGCGTACCTGGAATGTTATGCGGACTACAATACAATATCATAGGTTTTATTTACCGCCACTATAGCAGACTACCATAGAATATCATCGGTTTTATTTACCGCCACTATAGCAGACTACCAAATAATATCATAGGTTTTATTTACCGCCACTATAGCAGACTACCATAGAATATCATAAGTTTTATTTACCGCCACTATAGCAGACTACGATAGAATATCATAGGTTTTATTTACCGCCACTATAACGGACTACGATAGAATATCATAGGTTTTATTTACCGCCACTATAACGGACTACGATAGAATATCATAGGTTTTATTTACCGCCACTATAACGGACTACAATAGAATATCATAGGTTTTATTTAGCGCCACTATAACGGACTACGATAGAATATCATAGGTTTTATTTACCGCCACTATAACGGACTACAATACAATATCATAGGTTTTATTTACCGCCACTATAACGAACTACGATAGAATATCATAAGTTTTATTTACCGCCACTATAACGGACTGCAATAGAATATCATAGGTTTTATTTTCGCCACTATAACGGACTACAATAGATTATCATAGGTTTTATTTAACGCCACTATAACGGACTACGATAGAATATCATAAGTTTTATTTACCGCCACTATAACCGACTACAATAGACTATCATAGGTTTTATTTACCGCCACTATAACGGACTACAATAGAATATCCTAGGTTTTATATCCGCCACTATAACGGATTACAATAGAATATCATAGGTTTTATTTACCGCCACTATAACGGACTACAATAGAATATCATAGGTCTTATTTACCGCCACTATAACGGACTACAGTAGAATATCATAAGTTTTATTTATCGCCACTATAAAGGACTACAATAGAATATCATAGGTTTTATTTACCGCCACTATAACGGACTACAATAGAATATCATAAGTTTTATTTACCGCCACTATAACGGACTACGATAGAATATCATAAGTTTTATTTACCGCCACTTTAACGGACTACAATAGAATATCATTAGTTTTATTTACCGCCACTATAACGGACTACGATAGAATATCATAAGTTTTATTTAATGCTTCCCCAGTGATATCACGAAAAGTCTTTCGAACTGTTTTCTTTCGAAACATTAAATCAAGAACAAATGAACTAGGGTGTCACTGGAAATAGTAGTCTTTCAGTATCTTGCAATATCTCAGACTGACTAAACTCATTTATTTGACGCATATCAGATTGATAACCCAAACCGGAACCAGTGATTAGTAAACTCGAGTCACAGGTTCATGTATACATAGTAGGTAGAATCACCTTTGCTTGTCTGTTAATGAAACTATTGATAGCTTCAATAAAATCAGATTAATAATAATCCCTCGCACAGACGTCATCTATTTAACTTTCTTTTTTTTTCAATCTAGAAACTGTGTTAATCAACTTAACTCAGCTTGAAACCGACTATTTATTTATGAATATAAATATTTAATGAAGAAACTGGATTGACGTGGCATATGATTTCGCTTTTTTCGTTCATGCATACATATATCTATTAAAATTTACAATAATAAATCCCATGTAATATTTTGAAGAACACTATACATTGTATAGTCTTCGCGTGTAATATTAGTACAAAGGAAAAGGACAGACACATGTCCTTTTCGTTGTTTCGTTGTCTAGAACTTACAAAATGAAATTCAACAATGCGACAGGCTGTTCACCGTTGAGACAGGCATTTCAGCATTGCGAGAGCCAATTCACGATTGTGAGGGGCAAATTCACAATTGTGAGAGGCAATTCACCATTGTGAGAGGTAATTCAACAATATGAGAGGCAATTCACGAATTTGACAGGCAATCTGCTATTGCGAGAGGCAAGTCAGCATTGGGGAAATAAATCCATCATTGCGAAAGACAAGTCACTATTGCGAGGGGCAGGTCACCATTTCGAAAGGAATTCATCAATCCGAGAGGCAATACACGATTGCGTTAAGCCATTCACTTTTGCATGAGGCAATTCACCGATTCGAGAGGCATTCACAATTCATCATTAATAGGGGCAATTTGCCACTGAAAGAGAAAATTGCCATTTTGAGAGGCGATTTACCAAAGAGAAGGGCAATTTACCATTGAAAGAGGAAATTGTCATTTTGAGAGGCAATTAACCATAGACAGGGGCGACTTACCATTTATGGGAACAATTAACCATTGCGAGAGGCAGTTAAACATTGCAAGAGGAAATTCACCAATTTGAGAGAAAGGTCAGCATGTGTAAGGCATTTCACTTTTTTGAGAGGCAATTTGCAACTGCGAGAGATGGAAATTCATGGATCCTCAGCATGAACCTTTAATCTAATAACGATAGATATTCCACACAAACATTGCCATGTGCTCTTTTATTACCTTTCTGTTGTGAAAAAAAACTTTACTTTTTCTTAAATTATGCAAACATGAAGGGCCATGGATCCATCAATTTGCCATTGCGACACATAATATGCAATTGCGAGAGGTAGTTCGCCATTGCCAGACGTAATACGCAATTGTGAGGGGGAGTTCACCATTGCGAGACGTAATACGCAATTGCGAGAGGTAGTTCACCATTGCGAGACGTAATACGCAATTGTGAGGGGCAGTTCACCATTGCGAGACGTAATACGCAATTGCAAGAGAGGTAGTTCACCATTGCGAGATGGAATCTGCCATTGCGACAGGCAGTTCACCATTGCGAGACGTAATACGCAATTGCGAGAGGCAGTTCGCCGATGCGGAAAATATCCGCCGTTGAAAGAGGCAGTTCACCATTGCAAGAGGGAATCTGTAATTGCGAGGGGCAGTTCGCCGATTCGCGAATATATCCGCCGTTGAAAGAGGCAGTTCACCATTGCGAGAGGGAATCTGCCATTGCGACAGGCAGTTCACCATTGCGAGAGGGAATCTGACATTTCGAGAGGCAGTTCGCCAATGCGGGAAAATATCCGCCGTTGAAAGAGGCAGATCACCATTGCGAGAGGGAATCTGCCATTGCGAGGGGCAGTTCGCCGATTCGCGAATATATCCGCCGTTGAAAGATTCAGTTCACCATTGCGAGGGGGAATCTGCCATTGCGAGGGGCAGTTCGCCATTGCGACAGGGAATCTGCCATTGCGAGAGGCCGTTCGCCGATGCGAGAAAATATCCGCGGTTGAAAGAGGCAGTTAACTATTGCTAGAGACAACTCACGTTTCGAAAAACAGTTTGCCATAGAATCTACAGCAACTATGCTGTCTCTGAACAAACAGTTGAACAAACAGTTGAAAATTATGAAAAAAAAAACCTTTTCTAGAGATTCTGATTGAGTGATGTCCCTTGTCGGAGTGGACACAAAAAATGTAACTAATAAAAAATACATATTTAAAGCATTAACTAAATGAGTATCCTAGCATAAAATCGCTTGTTTTTGCCCGTTTTGCCTATGTTTTAACGAGAGTAAAAAGGTGTGTAAACAAGGAAGTTCTCGCGCTCACGCGCTGTTATAACCCGGTTTCAGTTATGCGCGTTACATGGCCTTTTTAAATAATGGACGCTGATCCGTCTTTTTCGCCCCAAATCGGCAGTTTATGTAACTTCGCAGGTCGGGACGTAGACGAAACATTCATGATTATTGAAAAAATCAATGGCTGGCCTTGTTCAATTGTAAATCCACATGAAATCCTTCAAAATATTTTTTAATCGTCACTTTTTAAGTTTCAAGATGGCCGCTTGACAAGTTGAAAACACGTGTCGCCCTGAAACGCATATTTAAAACACGTATTCTTAACAACCTAAAGCGACTGTACTATTATTTATTTATTTATCTATTTTTTCGTAAAGATGCCATTTCTAGATCATTTTATGCTAGAATAGCGTTAAAGCACGTTTTTTTGTGTTATAACATCTGCAGAATCCCTCGGGATTCTGCAGATGTTATAACACGAAAAAACGTGCGTTAACCCTATATATAAACATTTTTTGGATAAGGATTTACTTGAACGGTGTTCCAAAGTTACCGTATTTAAACTTAACGAAACTTTTTATGTTTGCATCTTCAAAGTTCCGGCAACTACCTTTAGAGTAGGAAAGCTTTGTTTAAACTATGCCTGCTATCGTACCTATAGAGTACAATCCTTTAATAGCTTGCAATTTACTGGCATATACTTCAAAATCAAGGTTATTGATTTAAATGTGCACAAACGTTTTTCTGTGCTTTCACAAAGCAAAGTCAAGATTAAGGTACATGGTGAATACAAATGTTTATTAGAATAGTATAGTTAAAGATTTCATGAAATAGAGACTGAATAAAACATGTTGTCACGTGTACACAAATAGTCTTTTAATATAATTCAGAAATCAATGGAAAGATGTAAATGGGCCAAGTTCGAGACAGTTGTACCTTATGACCTCTACCTTATGTCTAGACGCTTTTCTGAACAAAACGGATATCGATCCTGAGACATCTAAAATGTTAGTTTTGCATGTTTTTGAATTACTATGGAACTACTCCACAGAGATCTGTGGTCTAACCCCGGCAGATTTAGTACGGTGTAAAGTTTGATTTAAATCGAAAACCCCTGTTTGAAATTTCATTTCGGAAGACTTAGCACAATAAGTAAGTTATTTCCCTTTGTTCTGTTCATTTATGTACGTCACCAGGAATTTTGATTAAAAGATAGTAATCGTTCAAATGAGAGAAATTCCTGAAGTATATAAGTAACCATAGTAAATCGTTAGTTTTTTATTAGTTAATTCAATGTTCTTAAAGGACTGGAAGTTGTTTTGTCGTGTTTTAAGTGCACATTTAACTCAACTGAAGTTCTTCAAATCTATCAGTATATAAAACTATTTAAGCAAAAGTCTTTTCCAAATTTCAATCATTTCCTAAGGTATTAAAATTGACTCGCATATCAAAAAATAAATTTATGACTTAACACAAGAATATAAACAGTTTCATAAATGAATATGAAACTGCAATGTTACATAGCACATTTATTTTAGCGAAAAATATACTTGTACGACACAGTAGCAAACAGACAAATTTTACCCTAATCAAATAGACTTTTGCCTGGTTCCAGATGCATACTATTTACCATCTAGCACCAATACATGAAATTTCTGTTTAGTATCTAGCACCGCTACATGGAATTTCTGTTTAGTATCTAGCACTGCTACATGGAATTTCTGTTAAGTATCTAGCACCGACACATGGGATTTCTATTAAGTATCTAGCACCTCAACATGGGATTTCTGTTAAGTATCTGGCACCGATACATGGGATTTCGGGATAAGTCATTTCAATGATTGCATCATCATACATCTGTCAAAGAGATCCCACAGAAATTGTTTAGTCTAAACATATTTATTTCTGTCAGAATATATGCATGTACGTCACAAAACAATAAGCCATCTTTTATCTTTTAACCATCTATTAATCCAAGTTACACTGAACATAGGTCATGGCTCTTGGGTTAAAGGAAACAATCTCATTCTAACTGAAATATTAAATAAAGCACACCCGTGCCTTTAGTGGGGATGGGGTAAGGGGGAGGGGGAATACTATACTACATGCAAATGGGATACGAGTAAAACTCGTATTGGAAGCTATAATTTCAATTTTGAATTTTCTGGACCTGACTGATTCATACGCAAAATTTTACATACTATCACATACATTTTACAAAATCCGCTAGGGTTAAAATGAGTGTCATTTTGTCTCGTGAAGACTAACGTGTCGCTAGCTTGAAATATAAATTGATGTAAATATTGTAACGTTGCGATTCATCGAAAAACAACAACAATTAATTTACCAATCACGTTTCTCTGTCATTATCGATAAAGACCGAGGAATCGATGTCGCAACAATAGCGCGCACCTGCTGAACAATATTGCCAATATAGAACGCGCTATATCATTGATTGCTTTTAACAGCGGTGGCTTTATTAATAGTTAAGTATATACCCAATGTACTCAAATTAAAATCGTTAAGAATTATTTCAGGAATTTAGGTTAGAATCAAACTGGTACATTTTTTCTCAAGATTTTGTTTCTCTAAATTAGAAACTGTCATAGTAGGTAAAGGAAGTGATATTTATAGTTGGATAGTTTAGAAACATGGTGTACATAAATACACCAAAGAGAAACGAACTAGGCAATAAACGCTGTCACTAATTAAAGGAGGATATTCTCTCAAACTGAGTTCATTATTAAGAGGATAAAGTAACACGGAAAGGGCAAGAAAAAAACTTTCTTGGAACAAGTGGATCATTTTGTACAATGACAAGAAAACAACACAAGATTACTTGAATGAAAAATTTGGCTCATGGATAGAAAAGTTTTTTATTTAAACTTTAATGAAGCACTGGAATTTAAATGGGTCAGATTCTTTAATAAATAAAGAGGGATAAATTTAAACTGTGAATGTTTTTTTTTGTTTTTTTTGTTTTTTGTTGTTTTTTTGGAATTAAAAATGCGAGCAAACAGGTAATATAAATGATCATCAAAATGGACCCAAAGGACGATCCAAAAATAAAGATCAGTGATATTGTCGGTAATTTAGTTAAATCCGACCAGAGCCATGTTAAATCAAGTCCAGTCAATAAATCGGGCCAGACTATGGACGACGATGACGTCGTAACGTTAAACGTTGGCGGCGTTCGACACGAGACGCGCATTGGAACGCTGCTGAAAAAGCCGGAAACCCGATTATATTCTGTCGGGGAAACGGCGAAAGCAAGTGGCAAAAAGGAGTTCTATTTTGACAGAAATCCGCAGATTTTTCCATGTATTTTGAATTATTATCGTATAGGCAAGTTACATATGCCGACGGACGTGTGTGGACCAGCAGCGAAAGCGGAACTTGACTACTGGGAATTAGAAGACAAGGATATTGAAGAGTGCTGCTGGGTAAATTATATAAGTTACGAAGAAACTATGGAAATGCTGGAAAAATTTCAAGCAGACGAACGAGATAAATTTCACCCAGTTTATGTTTCACCAGACGCTTCCTTTCTTGTTCGGAATAAACCGAAACTCTGGCGGGGTCTTCAAGATCCTTATAGTTCAAAACCAGCGTTGGTATGTATCCACGTACATTTATACCGTTGTTATAAAAAGAAATAACTTTTTGGGGGAGAGTGATATTTTAAAAAATGTCTTCGTTTATCATACATATTTACTCATTTTTGTAAGATTTAACCTTATCCGAACAAAGAAAGAAACGTAAGTAAGACAGCTCGAAGAAAAACGAAGCAGACAATGCTTTGTCTCTATTCAAGTCAACGTTTAGCACCTTTGTTTAGAGTGTGTGTGTGGGGGGAGGTGTGGAGGATACAAAAAGTCCTCTCTTGAACTCCCCCCTCCTCCCCTCCTCAACCCCTACTTCCTTCTAATTTATAAAGCGTACACTTTGGGCATTCTGTTTATCCTTACCTCTTATGCGTTCAAATTAGTAGCGGATAACACACATGAATTGCTATTTAGCCGTCGCAAGTTCGATCTCACCGAGCTTCCATTAACACTACCAGCTGCCTTGCGGATGAGACCAATGTATCAGTGTTATACACTGAGAATGGAAAGAAACAGAAATTTTCTGTATATTTTTTTCTAACGGCTAAAAACCTAACATTATTACACTTTTAAGAGCGGTACATATTGGTCATCGGGTCCGAAGATAAAATCTTAAATAGGCTGTGCAAAACAATGCAATACTTATAATTTTCTTTTCCCTTAAAACTAATCACATAAATGGTTTTTACTTCGCGAAGTGGAAAAGAATCTTCAATCAACCACTTGTAAGAAACGCGTGCTTTCAAGATCGACTTAAATCTTTTTGCACAATAATACTTTCCGTGTAAATTTTATCCCAATATGGTGGTCACACTGGTATATATGACAGTTAAGAAAAACAATAACAACATAAAACCGTTTTACTTTAAACTATTGTTATAAATGTGGTGTCTAGATGTCCAAGGCTTTTACTAGCATGTGTATGATTGATACTAATGGTCATAATGATTGTTGCAATAGCGACATAAATCCGCTAAGTGCAGTTCTGCTAAAAGCTATTTGACAGAAAACTTTATGTTCTATTGCTGAAAAAAGATACATTTTGCACTAAAGGAGTAAGAAATTTCAGATATATGCATTGTTCTTTGTCAGAAAGTTATGACAAAAGAAAAAGCTTATTCTACTTAAAAACAAAGAGAAAACTAGCTTTCAAGTCTGGGCAGAAAAAAATCAACAAAACAATAAAGAAATGGAAAAAAAAACACTAGCTTTCTCTGAATTAGTTTAGAACACGTGTAATCCATTTCATTTAGAGTAAAGCGTTATCCTTTTATAAAACAATTTAAGAAAAACAATGAATGAAGGACGTTTGTTGCCTTTTCGCAATTTTGGATGTGAAAATGTATCTTGTATGTAGAAACAATGTAATTTTCTTACAGAGAGAAAAGATCTGTTTCTACAACTGACATGCAAAATGGAAAAGAAACTTTAGAAATCTTTCTGCTATAAAAACTTAGATACAGAATTAGATTTTGAAATGTTAGCTTAGAAAGGCAGCGACTTTTACGATTACATGTAATACACAAGCTTCATTTCTATTTTCTACAAGAGAAGTATCGAGTTTTTTTCTTATATGCAAAGAATTATGCTAGGATTTTTTTTAGTAAGTTCAAAATATATCTCTCAGATTAATTCTGTTTATTTTATCAAAATTTCACGAAAAACTGCTTTTAAAAAGTACATGTATTTATCAACTGACCAAAAGGGTACAGTTATAGGCGTCATCATAATTTTGTTTTCCGTATTACAAGAAATATCATCAACAATAATGTTAAAAATAAGAAGGAAGGCAAAGGTATTATTGTAAAATCAATATCTTACAAACGTGTGGCTTGCAGCTATTTTTTTTCTTTCTGCATTCACAAACATATCAATATTTTGCAAAAACAGATTCCCCAAGTGCAAGAAATAAAGTATAGAAAGGTCCATACGGCAACAGATGCTAAATTTCAAAAGGTCTTGAAAATCTTGCTTGTATGGAAGAATATATATTCCTAAATTTCATATAACAATCAGGAACAAATGAAGACCAAGTTTTATAGCCTTCAGGCATTTCATCAAGAGCGAATTTCGTTACTACAGTGTTTTACTGTGACTGATCAAGCAAGAACCACAATGACAATTAACGGTGACTTATCACAACAATGACAGTATGTCACCCCTATATTACGTAACCACATTCTTTCACTACAGAACACCGCGAAAGACAAAAGACAGTTTGATAATTAAAGAAATGTTTAAAATAATGCATATTTATTGTCAAGTATTCTTTGAAACTGTATCAAAGTATAAAGCAAGTTATAGTTAAAATAGAGTGAACATGCAGTTGATGAGCGAGATGTTTAATTTTGTCATTTTTTTCCATTTTGTAAGCTGTCAGAGTTGTTCAAATAATTGAAATCGTAGTTTCATCTTTCGAAAAGGAAAATAGTGCTTTCAAAATTATTTGTGTTTTACACGAGGACAATAGCCCACTAGGACAATAGCCCACTGGGACAATGGTCCACTAGGACAATAGCCCACTTATTTGCATAATTATGCATTTAATTAAGAAATTGAATATGTAATGAGTTTAAAATATAAGTATTCATAAGTCAACAGTGAAGACTTTTTTTTTAATTCTGACATTTCTGTTTAAACAGACAGCAGATCCAGATCCAATGGATTTTTTACCAGCTCTATGCTTTTAACTCTTGTTTTATTTTTTAGACACAGGGTATAAATGAGTAAAAACACATTGTATAATTGAATTTTAAAATTAATGCAGAAAAAGTATAGAATTTGTATTAAAAATATACAGATGTGAGTATAAAACAATTTAACATCAATATTTTTAGTTTATTACATCTGCACTCTTTTTGATAAGCAGTGGGCTATTGTCCTCCCTGACAAATTTAGCAGTGGGCTATTGTCCAGTGGGATATTGTCATGGTGGACTATTGTCCCAGTGGGCTTTTGTCCGTTCCCCGTTTTACACATAATATATGGTTCACAGGACTCAAGCTTCCACTTTGAACAGTCCATGATCTTTTTTAACAGTTTTATTCATATCAAACCAGAAGGTCAACGACCCATGTGGCAAAATATACAATACAAATACAAATATGGCAGTATACATGCTCGCATTTTTAATTCCGAAAAAACAAACCAGCATAGATGTGACCAAGGGCGTAGCAAGACATTAAGGAAAGGGCAGTTTCTCGTTAAGCTGGCTTTTAGTATAGTTGTGACATAAAGATTTAGATTTTGTCGTTTTTCCTCGGCAGAATCGGGTCTTGTAGGTTTGCTCTGTGTTTTACTAGCCGGGTTTATCTTTTATTTATGGTATAAGAGAGCACTAGAGAGCATCTCGTTTTTTAAAGTTTTTCTGTTTACTTTTCTGAAGATTCACAAATCATATCAATTCTATGATCTCCTGAACTGTCCCTGAAAAATAACCTCGTCGGTAATACAGGTTCAAGAAAAGACAAATGTACATACATGAGATTCATCCTTGTCATAGAATAATTGATATCACTATGATATTTCAGACGCGATTTCGGAAAAACGCGCCAATGACGTCAGAGTGATTAATTGGATTGCTTTGCTCATCTGCGAAATTTTCCGTGTTAACTACACTAAACTCGAATACTTGTAATTCGCCCGTCAAAACAAGCAAGATTTAAAAATTCTCCATGATTTCTCCATATTATTTAGAAGCAATTTCAAGAGATTTGCTGTGGATGCCATAGAAGGGTTTTTGATATGTTTTTAAGTCCATTCCATTCGAAATTATTCTCACGACAGATTCAGCATATAGAACAAAATACAAGATCTTAAAAGAATCAAAGCACGGTAGGTTGAACAATTCCCAAAAAAGTGAGGCAACCTTTTATACATGTCTGAACAATTCAGAGAACATATATCATATTTCCTTTCTATAACTGCTTATACTCGTACTGTAGAACCCTTTTATGATAATCTGAGAAATATGCTGACAGAATTTGTTGATTTTAAAACCCTGAGCGAGTCTGAAAACAATTAATTCAATTGTTATAAAGCGTTTTTAATCGAGTGTATTTATCGTCGCTACAGGTTACCAAAATGATCGCATCATCTCGTTCGTTTTGATGGATGAAAGGAAAAAAGGTCATATCTGCTTCTGTACTTCAATTGTTCATATAACCATTTCGTTCTCATTTCCACGGTATGCTTTCTAAAAATAACTCCATCCAGCCGCATTTATTATTTATAAGTTTGAAGTAAATCAGGCTGTTTTACATGAATACCTGCCACAAAGTGACATTTTCTATAATATTTCCTGCTATTCCTATTATAATTAAGTTTTTTTACTGCGATGAGTCTCAACGAACAAATAAAAATGACAAGAGAGACTGAAAAGAACAGAACAATTTCTTGTATGCCATGTACACCGGTTCGAAAAAACAACCTTCTTTCTTCATAGAATGGGCGCACTTTTAAAAGCCTTTGAAATAAAGGATAGCAAACAATGCAACACTAGCCTGAACTATTTATATACTCCGAGGCACATATTTATTTCAAACAAAAAATAATAGTCCATTAATAATTTAGCTCTTAGAGACATTTGTAACTTACTACGCTATTTAAAACAGGGTTAACCCATGAACAAACTAAAACACCTCAGTCATTTAAAACCTAAATCTGCTCAATTTCTTAAATGGACTTTCCCATCATCTGATTTGGACAGGTCCATTTCCAATTTTTTGCTCATCTGAGCACAAAGTGCTCAGGGAGAGCTTTTCTGATCAGTCTTTGTCCGTCGTCTGTCGTCCGTCCGTCCGTCCGTCATCAACTTTTCATTCTAATGACATCTCCTCTGAAACCAAAGGGCCAAATTAAATGAAACTTGCCTGGGATATTCCTTGCATGAAGCTCTACCAAGATTTTTCAAATGGTTCTGGTCCATTGCATTTCTGGTTCACTGGAGCTAAAATTAGATTTTAAAGGTTGGATCTTTAAAAATCTTCTTCTCTGAAACCTCAAGGCCTGGAGCTTAGATATTTGGTATGAAGCATCATCAAGTAGACCTCTACAATTTTGTTCAAATTATGACCGTGGGGTCAAAACTGACCCCAACCCAGGGGTCAGTTGATTTTACATATATTTATTGACCAAAACTGGGGGTCATTTGATTTTACACAAGGATTTATATAGGGAAAACTTTAAAAATCTGCTGCTGTGAAACACCATGGGCTATACCTTCAATTGTTCGTTGTTATGTCTCCCCCCAACCCCGCCCTTCTGATGGAGGCATATTGTTTTTGCCTTGTCCATGGGTGTCTGTTTGTCTGTCTGTCTTTCACACTTCGTTTCATTTCAATAACTTGAGTACCAGTTTACCCAAAGCCTTCAAACTTCACGGGGTTATTGCCCTTATTGAGTACAAAAAATCCCTTTTGTGTTTTGGGTCAAAGGTCAAGGTCAGAGGGACCTCTAGAGTGAAAACCATTTCCACTCAATAACAGGATTACCACTTCACCCAGAGCCTCCAAACTTCATAGGATGATTGCTTTTACTAAATAGAAGAACCGTATTTTTTGGGGGGTAGTATGTCAAAGGTCAGGGTCACAGGGACCCGTAGAGTGAAAACTATTTCTGCAGAGTAACTGTAGTACCATTACACCCAGGGCCTTCAAACTTTATAGGATAATTTTATTAGAAGAACCCTATTGTTTTTAGGGTCCACAGGTCAAACGTTAAGTTCACAGGGACCTGTAGAGTAAAAAGAGTTTCTGCTCAGTTACTGGAGTACCATTTTACCCACAGCCTTCAAACTTCATAGGATGATTTTCTTTACTCAGTAAAAGAACCCAATTATTTTGGGGTCAGTAGGTCAAAAGTCAAGGTCACAGGGACCTGTAGAGTGAAAACTATTTATCTCAGTAACTGGAGTATCATTACACCAAGAACCTTCAAACTTTATAGGGTAATTATATTAGACGAACCCTATTGTTTTTGGGGTCTGTAGTTCAAAGGTCAAAGTCACTGGGACCTGTAGAGTAAAACTATTTCTGCTAAAAAATTTGAGTACCATTACACCCAGAGTCTTCAAACTTGTTGCAAACTTATTCAAATTTGCACCCATAAAAACCAATAACGATATTTGTAACATGAGCAATGGGACTCAGATGAGCGATTTAGTGCCATAATGGCCCTCTTGTAAGGGAAATTAACAGATTGTCTGAACAGAGAACAGTGCAGACCAGGATCATATAGCGTGACAGGGTCTTTACCGTTGACCAAGGCAAAAACATGCATAACGTAAAACACCGATACATTGATCTCGGCTTAATGTCTCACTTAAAAGACAATAAGTAATGTAAGTTAAAGAGCTAGGGATCGAACTTGAGACCCTTGAATTACCAGCCCAGCGCGTTACCAGTGCACCACTGATCATCCCCTCTAATTTGATTTTATATATAACAGTACATGCCAAATGAGGGCCTCCTGACACAATAATGACAGGTCAGTTAGCCATCAAACATTAAACTTCGGTCTATCCAATATTAAGAACTGACCGGGATGATACTGAAGTGCAAGGAGGTCCCATATAGTTTGTGCTATTTCTTTTAATATACATTGTCCCGTCCATTAATCATACCTTGAGTATAATCTGTTTGACCTGCAACCCTCCTACAATTTGACTTCTGATCAACTTTGTCAATACTGCTGAAAATATAGATGTGTGTGCGCGCTGTGAGAATTTACTGCGGGTTACACACACACGCCTTATTTTCAGCGTTTCTTGGTTTGAATGTCTGTAAGATGTTATATTTTAATATGATTATTGTCATTTTATTGTCCGTGTCCATGTAGAAAACACAGTACAACTGTTTCATAAAAAAGGAGTTATTTAATTCGAATCCGTATGTCCTTTTGCCATACATTTTGCTGACAATCAATATATATCCAGTAAAAGAAGTTTAACTTCTTAATTGTTCATTAACTAAATGTAATGATAGAAATTATCTCGTCGGTAGACAGACTAGTTTAATAGCTCTTTTTGTTTCTATTCTCTTTGCTTAAGTCATTTCTTATGTTCTGAGGTTAACTGTTAACATTTTTTTCCAGAGAAAAGTGCAATCTCTTTTTCTAATGTTGTATTATACTTTAGATGTCGGGAAACATGTGGGAGACTATTGAAATCGGCGAAAAAGAAGAAGAAAAAATCTGAAGCATGCACATTTAAAGCGACTGGCTCACAGAATTTAGCCTTTTTTTAATTAAAGAGGAGCTAATATATTATGAAAAAAAAAACAACAACATAGTTTTATGCTTCTATATGTTATGAAAATTGAAGAAATAGAATTTGATTTTAACATAATTCGAACCCATGCCCTTCAGGTCAGTAAATTAGAGCAGCGACTTAGATCAATGAGCCACTACGGGATGTTCTTAACAATTGTCAAAATCAACAATATAAACAAAGTACCTACCCCGTGACTTACGGGTAATTTTTATCGATATAAGTGTGGAAAACGTATTATTATTATGATGACTGAGAAAGTAACTTAGTTAAGATATGTTCTTAACAACTACAACCAGAACTTTTACATATATACATTGTAAACTTTTCCTTTTTTATGCATCGTCAACCCATCTGTGAGTTAGTCGCTTTAATTGATAAAATAAAAACTAGTAATGAAATTATCTGTATGTGTTCACACTTAATTTCAGTTCAGTTTATTAGTATAAAAAGATATGTACGGAAGGAAATAGGATGAAATTTTCAATGTATTTCATACGAAACCATTAATTGATTTATTGATTATGATAACACGACTAAGAGCACCTTAAAGTATTAAGTTCTTTCAGGAAATGCATTTCCGAAATAAAATAGAAATTCTGCCGCTGGGTGTAGGATTTCCCACTTTGTTTCGGTTCTAAATTTCACTGCCATTCTCAGAAACAATGATACTCATTTATTTTAATGTTAATGAAATCAAAGCACTGCAAGTGTTGAAAGATGATGTGCATTTAAGCGCCTATACTTGCCAGACAAAACCCAACCTCTCTGATAACACGTACTTTTTTCACTTATTACAATGTTGAGGATAATGCACTATATTGCTCTTTGTGCTTATAATATACCGTAAAATCAGCTTCGCGAAAACATAAACTTCCATCATAACTCTCTATCCAAAATTTCGAAACAGCGTGCGTAACGGAAACATGTGTCATAAATTTTGGTTTTAAAATGATACGTAAAAATATTGACTGCTGTGCGATAATTATCAAAACTCATTTGTCTGCTCTCACGGCTCCATCACGATATAAACTTCTCATGATGAAATCATTCTGTTAACAAAATTGGAATTTCTTAAGAAATAAGAATGAGTTTTTATGATTCAATTATTTTTGACATAGTTATTGCCCTTTTTTAATTTTACTTAATATTGCTTGTGTGCACAACTCCTCCTACATTTCTCATGCAATTTTCTTTCAATGAATGATTATTGTCAAGTATCGCAGCAAATGTACTCCAGCTTTTGCAATTCGATCAATTTTTGGCAGTGTTATTGCCCTTTTTTAAGTCTTCTTTAATATTGCTTCTGTGCACAACTCCTACAATTTCATAATTGAACTATATTTTCGCCTATGGTGTTCAACTGGAGCATAGAAATCCAAAAGGTAGAAGGGAAGAAACTGTTTTGAAACACATTTTCTCTAAAATACATGTTGTGACTTATGGGGACAAAACACTATCTTTTGAAACACATCAGTTTTGGAAATTTATTGATTTTACGAGCCATGCAAATAGGTAAAGGACATACAATTGTCTTACCACTAGACGTATAGGCACTTTCTTCACAGACTGCAAAATATTTTGGCACAAATAATCAAGGAAACATCAAGTTATAAGCTGTCATGTTTCGAGGGCATTGGTGTCTATGACACATTATTTTGTTTTTTTCTGTCTCTGTGATACAGAATTGTTTGTTATAACCGGAAAGCCGTTCTTTTATAAATTATAGCCAGATCATAGTGGCCATTTAAGCATGAAAAATTTTCTCATAATCTGGAATCAGATCTTTCTTTGAAAGGAATTACTGACAAAACTTCAAGCGTGTATTTTTTCCTAATGGTGTTTTTCTCTTGAAGCCATATAAGGCGTTTCGTCTACATTTCACTGGGCTTTTATCTCATTTACTTTCAGCCACGATTTAATTATACACATCCGGCATTAACTAAATTAACTCGCATTCACTTTTAATGGATTTATTGACCTGAATCCATTTCCAACCATCGACCCGCTTTAATTGGTTTCAGTTCGAATTCATATATCAAATAGCAAGTTTTCTAGGCAAATACAGATGTGTATTTCACAAAACCGACGTCAATCATTAATTACTTAATAGCGTTATTCTTTTTAAGTGTTATTTTCTTGAAAACAAAAAATTATGTGAGTGGAAAAGACACAAAACTTGGCAATTAGCCTAAAGACAAAAGATACGTATAGCACGAAGAAAGTTTCTTTTACCGATATAAAGATTAAATCAAAGCGCTTAAAGCGTTGGAAGACTGTCGGCTGGTTCATGTCGAGGTACACTTGAAACAAGAGAGTCTTCACATCAGCGAAATGTTACTTCTCAATGCACGTGTTAGCATTAATATTCAAATGGCCATGGTATGAATCTAATTCTATCATACATTTATTTGTTTTTTGCTCAGTTCACCGACATGTGTTATACTGATTCATCATCACCATCATCATCATCATCGCCATCATCATCATTAGGATAAAATATTAAAGACTTTAAAGAGAAAACCAGCATGAAAGAAAAGAAAAAGTATCAAACAAACAAGTTAAACCTCTATTCTTTGCTTTCTGTCATTTACTTACTGGCCACTACAGAGGTTGCAATGACCTTCCACAACCATTGCATTAGATCACAGTGTTTCTAATGTACCTACTTTGAAACAAACAAACCAGCAAAATGAAAAAAAAACGTCTTAAATTTTGTATCGTTGGCATAACATATAGATTTTAATCTGCATTACTGTGATGATTCTATGAACTTTTTGTTAATTTTTTTTTCTATTATCATAGGCTAGTCCATTCTGTTTACCATAGGTGTTTTTATGGCTTCACTACTCTAGGTTGTTTTTTTATGACTGCACTATTTTTTCCGCACAACACTGCGTCTTTGTTATTGTATCACAATATTCAGTGGCGTAGGAAAAGGAGGTGCGTATATATTATATCTATTAAACAAAATCTCGTTTCCTGTCCTCAGTATTTCAGTGTTTTATATACTGATATTGGCGCGCGCATATTGACAACGATTTAACCCGAAGTTTACTCAAAAGCTTTAAGTAAGTGAAATCTTAATTTAAGAAGTACACGCAAGTTCGCACAAGCGCATACCGCCGTTGGTATGTACATCAAGTTTCATTGATCAGCCCCCCTTAGGGAATTGGCTGAAGGGGGAACATATAGCAAACAATTTCCAGTGCATGTACGAATCCCTAGGACACACATACAGCACCGAAAATAACAAAAACAAAAAAGCAGAAATTGCCATAGTAACTGAAGAATCAAGAACCGCTCCTCGCCAATACTAAGGCTCTTGCAGCAAAAAATTGTCGTATACAAATCTTTTTCTGTTAATTAGACCTACCTTAAGTGAAAACACGACAGTGACAGTAGGCAAATTCCATATCAAACTTGGGAATGGCATTAAAATTAGCATAAAATAACTAAAACTTGTATAAAAACGGGGGAATATATATTTTTTGTGCATATACATTAAAAAATGCAGGCAGGACGAACTGCTTAACAAAATAGGGATAGTATTTAAATTACCATAATATAATCAAAAATGTAACCAGACGAATTCCATAAAAAAATTTGGGATAACACTTTAATTAAAAAGAACCAAAATGCAATCTGTTATAAAATATTGTCGATAGCATTTGTGTAAGGATGAAAAAACCAAATGGTACTATGCGAATTGCATGGCAAATTGACAATAGCATTTCCTTTAGCCTTTAAAACCAAAAGCAATCGGGTATATGTGGTAATGCTACTAGCAAAATATATAGAAACTACAAGAGATTAGCTGTTCTTGTTCCTGTTTCTACAAGACCTCATCATTTCCGAGAAAATGAAAAGGACATTTTAATAAAGAAAGCAATTACCTTTGGCGTACATTTTCACTTGTGGAGATTTCATTTCGTCGTAAAACAAGCAGAATGTTCTTAATTAGGTAAGAGCGCCCAAGGTGTAAGCACAAATAGCTTTAGGTAATTAAGTAATTTGACATTGTAGACCCGTATAAAGATAACATTAATAATAGTGTGTTTATTCTGAAATCTGGGCACATTCCTCCATTTAAAAAAGTGAATTTCGTATCTGACGCAGTACTTTAATCAAGCGTGTTTCATCATGTTTACACTGCTGGCTTTTAGCAGACGACAATTTTGAACCTGACAAATATTGGTCGCCTAGTGGATACTTAGAATTTCAGGGGGACATGCCTTTCTAAAAAAAGGGATTTCTTCACGGTTATCCTTAACGAGAAACATGCCGTAACAATTTGTTTCTACTTTCAGCGAACCCTTTTCCCGGAAATAACTGACTGTTTTTTTATGTTTTGCAGCGTCGTCAGATACCCACAGTACCTTATTCCATTATCACTACACACTGTACATAGGACGTAATGGGTCGGACATGGTACTATCTGATGATGTAGTTAATATAGTAGATTATAAACAATACAAATATTTATTATGTCCGCGCATTTATAGAATAAACTGATTACTGATTCATGCAATTTCTCGGACGTATTTTTCAATATTGTCAATGATACGTTAGCAAAAACTTCAAAGTGTTTTTAAAAAGATTTCACTGTTTACTCTCTAGGGGACTATGTGGCGTGAAAACAAACCGTTGAAACACAGTACAATACGCGACTTATGTACATAATAATGTGTTCGTTTTCCTTTTATGTTTCCTATACTTTGTTTACCCACAATTTAAACAAAATGTGCATGCTACCTGTAATTCTGGCAAATTGAAATGAGAGATATTTTTTCTAGGCTAGTAGGATATCATTTTACATTATAATTTTCCTGCATCGAACTTCAAATATGAATAAATGAGCTCGATATATTGAAGTTCTTCACGTAATTTCCCTGTACAGTCTTACTGAAAACCTGCATTTAAATCGTTAATATATTATATTTAAATATCGTTTTCGATATATCGAGGTTTTATCTTTATACATGTATATATATCGTTTTCGTTATATCGAGGTTTTATCGACCCGTTCTTGACCTCCCTAGCCCTGACCTTGCTAGTATGTCTACAAACGCAGCTCAAAAAGGAAGAACATGTAATACGTGGCGTGCCTTTAATACAAAACAGAGCAGGGCGAGAATGATAAAAAAAAAAAAATAAATGGGTACCATGAGTAACATCCATGCCAAAATTGTAACGTATACCATTGCTGAAATGCAACAATTTCACATATCGATATATAAAAGATTTAATGCGTAAATAGCTAATGCTGAACATTTATGCCTCAAGCACATGTACAAAGTTAAACAGATATCAAAAATGGCAGCTTTTAAAAACTGTATTTATCTTCTAAATCGCCTTGCTCAAACGAAAAAAATATCATCTATCAAGAGTTATCGGTACTGTCCAAAAGTAAAAGAAATAGTACCAGATTAGCATACGGGCTTTTCTTATTCTTTCAATACAGTTTAAACACGCAAAATCGTTAATAATAATAGTGGTAGAACGGGAGTTCGAACCTGCGACCTTTGGATTACAAGTCCGGCACTATACCACTGTACAACTGATCCGCCCTAAAGTGGCAATGTCTACCCGCCTTTACCTTATATTCCCACATGGTCATCAAACACGAAATGATCATGCATAACTTCTTGTTATATTTCAGTACTCCGAACAAAAAATAACTCTTGACCAATGTTAAATACATTTCTTAACATTTGCCTTAGACTGATAATTCTCATACTAATTATTCTCCGCGAGTTCTACAGCAGATATCGTGAAACGCCCACGGGATAATACGGTGTCCCGTTAAGGCCATCGCAGTCTCGCTCTGGTGCCATAAAGACAAAAGTGCGATAACACGATGCAAGGAAGCGAAATAACGATGCAACAGCTCGAAAACACGATGTGATAACGCGTTACTAATATCATCGGAACAGAGAAAAGACGATGTGAAAACGCGAAAATACAATGAGAAGTCGCGACAACGATTAAAGAAAGTGTGATATTAAGAGTGTGCCCTCTCATCGTCTTATCATTGTGCCTTCGCATCGTTATCTCGTGTCATCTCCATTTTGCTCTGACGGCAAAAGAAAGAAAAAACGATGTGAAGGCACGGTGTCCCGTTAGGGCCATCGCTGTTTCGCTTTGGCACCTAAAAGCGAAAGTACGATAACACGATGCAAAGACACGAAAATACAATACGATGACTCGGAATTACGATACGGCCGCACGAAAACATGATGCGATACGAATCGTTTTTCACAATTTGGCATTGTGGTTTTGTAGACAAAACAAAAACACGAAAATATGATGCAAAGTCGCATAACAAAGTCGCGATATTAAAGGGCGTTTTCGCATCGTGTTATCGTAATTTCGCCTTAAAGCGACTGACTTACAGACAGGTCGACGATGCATATAAAAGAAAATATTTCTACATAAAGAAAATCTAGCTGTAATTGTAAAGAACATATCTAAACAAAGTTACTGTCTCATTTGTGTTACAAAAACACACCATAATACATAGTTTTACACGATTTTTTACTCCGTTAGTCACGGGGTAGATTCTAAGTCATATTGTTTTTTTGTTTTTTTACATGTTGAAAGTAACAAGCCTCTGCGGCTCAGTGGGTTAGCTCCGCGCAGC
Organism: Cyclina sinensis; assembly: GCA_012932295.1. NCBI lineage: Eukaryota > Metazoa > Mollusca > Bivalvia > Venerida > Veneridae > Cyclina > Cyclina sinensis. The sequence goes on from JAAONU010000019.1 coordinate 2,061,136, forward strand.
TCTTTATTTCACTGACCCGAATGCTTCTATTTTTTTCCGGTTTTTATGATGTATAGAAGCATAAAATTGTGTGTTTTTTTTCTATAGTGTATTAACTTCTCCTTAATTTTAAAGAAAACATTTTTAAGCTCAATTCTGTGTGTCAGTCGCTTTAAATGCGCCAGAGCGAGACTACGATGGTTCTATCGGGTCAATGTAGAATTATCGAAAAGGTCATCACCTGTCGTCATCTCTTTGTATCCCTCAGTGACTTTAAGGCTAATGGATTTGTTGTAGAAATTGGCCATAGGGTATTTTACTCTATTTAAAAGGAACATTTAAAAATCACAGAACCATGATAGCATCTCAAGTGAAAACCTTTTTGATATATTACAGTCAGTAAGTTTACTTTTCTGTTCCATTAGTTAATTGATAGCTTCTTGTCTATATACTGACTATTTAACCTTTACTACTGTATTTAAATGGCTGATGCTTAAGGAAATTTGTGTGAAAAAAATATAGTGATGCGTACCAGTTAGTGACAGTTATGCTAAGCCCTTTGTGTAATAGATGAATGAGAAATGGTAAGCCTTTTGTGTAACAAATGGATGAGTTATGCTAAGCCCTTTGTGTAACAAACGGATGAGTTATGCTAAGCCATTTGTGTAACAAAAGAATGAGTTATTCTAAGCCATTTGTGTAACAAACGGATGAGTTACGCTAAGCCGTTTGTGTAACCAATGAATTAGTTATGCTTAGCCCTTTGTGTAACAAATGGATGAGTTATGCTAAGCATTTTTGTCACAAATGAATGAGTTGTTCTAAGCAATTTGTGTGAAAGAAATTAGAAGCATGTTCAGCAGTTTATGTAAAAAAAAAATAGTTATGCTAAGCACTTTCTGTAATGAATAAATCAGATTTATGCTAAGCAATGTGTGGAAAAACTGAGAATTATAATCAGCAATTTATGTGAAAAATGCTAAGCGCTTCGCTTATGAATGTATAATTTATAGTTAAGCACTACATTATGTTAAATTTTCAAATAAATCAGTTAAGCAAATTTCTTTTCACGTGTTTTAGACTAGATATCTTATTTGTGTTTTTATATAGGGATGTAGGAGAGGGGATCAAATTAATTGCATAAACTTGACTCAATGATTTCTCCACTCTACACCATGGTGAACAATTAAATGGTTTAGTTTCTTATCATTTTACTTCTCGGAAACACACCTTATACTGCAGATGAGCTGGTTAAATGACACTTTTGTGACATTTCAGGCTTTCATTGCTACACTGAACTTAGCAACTAAATATTTGTCCTGTCCGTGATTAAAAGCGACTGGAAACACAACCTTCTCCTGCTTCGAGTCGATAACTATCAAAGAAATAAATCAGAAAATCCGCTATACCGCTGAAAGGCTTGTGAAACAAGACTTCTTTGACACTTTCATTCAATTGTTTTCGATATAATTGTATCGCGCTGCCTGGTATATGTTTTCAGATTGAATGAAGGATGGTTATATATTTCTGTTCGGTACGGTCGAGTACGGCATTTATTATAAATATTGGTGACGGATATATGGATTTTATACCTCACAAAAGTATACACTCAGCATGGCGGATTTTAATTACGATCGGCGCCATTAAATAGAGCAAATCCAGATAAAATGATTTTAGCTGGTTAAGATTTATAACATTATTACACATGGTTGACTTATTTCGGAATGATAAAAGCAAGTGACCTCCCCAAAAATTACAGTCCAAACACAGTAAAACCGATCCAGTATTCAGATGTAAATAGTTATTTTAAATCTATCTGCATCACTGATATCATTTCACATAGAAACTCGTAATTAGTTAAGGGGATTTTGTGAAAGTGTCAACCTTGTGCTTTAGATAAGATGTAGGACCATTGTCTAGTGCAAACTTCCGAAGCATAAATTTAAAAATATACCTAACTTTAAACTTAAGCTTCGAAAAAATCTATTGGGCACAATACTTAAGGTGTGATAAGGCTGAACACATTGCGCTTGCGTTGAAGAAAATGCAAGATATGACGAAAAAATATCATCATCCTTATACAGAGACTTAAAGACGAATTTACAACCTTTTAACCCATTAAGTCGGCAAAATTTCGCGAGACTGAGCTAGCTTACTGTTGGCACATTGACTGATGACATCACAAGCACCTGTTACCAAAATATAGCTGAACTACTGGTTGGCAAAGAGAACCTATATATACATTTTGTATATACATTTGATAGCAGCAGAATTTTTAACTTTAGATAACTTTTTTCTTTGTCAGCCGAATTTTAAGATTCTTATATCATTTGAAAGCTCTTTAAATTCATATTTTGAAAATATAAGCAGATTTTGAATTTTTGCTTTTAAAAAAGAAAACTAACTAATTTATACTTGTCATTTCAGCATTTTTCTAGCAGCTCAGATGCACTATGTTTAACCATTTACAAATAAAGAAGTAAATAGTTTTGACAATTATTTTTTAAATATGTAAAATATGAGTTTACAAACCTTTTAAATGATATAAAATATTGAATTATTTGATGAAAAGTGACTTTGTAACTGTAATTACAAAATTACTATGTTTTGCATTTTTGTCAACCGCCATGTTTTTGCCAACCCTCAAAAAGTTACCTGTATCTCTTATCAGTTACTTGTTACTATTAATAGATTTCAAAACAATAACAGTCAACCGTTATAAACTATTCTTAACAAAGGGTTACTTGATCAGATCTGACATTAAGCGGCAGTAAGTTTCCTTTGTGTTAATTTCTCCGTTTGATTGATTAGAAAAGTCAAACCGGAAATGGCCAAAGTAGCTGCCCTTGAAGGAGAAAATGGGAAATTGAATATCAATTTTACATTTACATTTAAAAATCAGCAGGGGTACTGATCCTTGTGTTTTGTTTATTTTAAAATATCATTGATGTCGCAGCAAGAAAATATTAAATAGAATTATTGATATTTTCGGACGTATTTAGTTTTGTGCCGGCTCGCCTTAGCTAGCCGGTATAACGATAGAATTTTACTTGAAAAACAACGAAAACCAAGCAAGAACTTCGAACACTTCCGAAGCTTCAAAGTCGCCTGGCTTCCAGTTTCAAGAAGTTGTAGTTAAGAAAAGCTGGAGACCAAATATTACGTTACGGCAAATCAACCAATAGAAAGCCCGCTTTCAAAGCAGACATATGCCCCCGTATTCTGAGGTCATTATCATAATGACGCAAAGCACACTTCAAAGCGCAAAGGCACATGAAACGTTTTAGCAAGAAACGTTTTAGCAAGGTGCCTTGAAAATCTACTTTTTTATATACTGTTAACTTAGAATTACCATCATTAACAGAAAACAATATCTAAGCCAAATATAGAGCAAGAGTTTAATCGACCAATTTTCTTTGTTTCTCGAACTGTTGTCGCCGTCACTCAAGCTCTTTTCGTTTCTCCCGCGTCTTTCGGGGGTTAGGATAGAGTGCGAAATAGGAGTCCATTTTACGAAATGGACTTCTGATTTCTTAATTATAGCTTAAGTATTGGTATTATCTGTATTTTCTTGGTTATATGTAATAAATAATAGAAATACCTATACTATGTCTCCTTTCATATTATATGTTTAAGTGATAGATGTTCTAGATATAACCATTTATTGTGACCGCGCCCTACGAAATGGACATTCTCTTTCAAAAATACCTACGAAATGGACTTTCTGTTGTTTTAATTATAGTGAGCACAGATAAAGGACATATACCAGGTGGGAAGCGGAAATTACCTGCATACAATAAATAAAATACATATATATTTGGTATCATATCAAACCATAACTGCTTTCACAGGAAACAGCAGCTTACAAACGGACTGCGGTGTGTACAAGTGCACCTTTTCCTCGGATATATGTTCACAGCTACCTCGTGTTTGATCAAAACTTTTGTCGTCATTTCCATATATCCGCAAAGCATTCAAATAAACAAGGTCAATGTCACAGCTATTCCCCGGTTCAGGGGGTGAGTGGGGTTGCAACTGACTAGTTCATTACAGTACAGACTAGCTCATGGTATGCTTTCTCTAGTACCGTTCTTACATTTTATGAAGCCTGTAATGACTTCTTGCTTCTTTCAACAGTGTGTTGTATTACAGCATTCATAATTATGTTATCGAAATGCCGTTAGTAAATTAACTCTTTGTGTGAGTGGCAGTAGAAGAGTAAGCTGCAACACAGTCACCCATAGTTACTGAATAGAAATATATAAGCGAGCCGAGACTAGCTTTTTCAAAAGCTAAACTTGTTGCCTTTAAGCCGTAGTTCAGTGAGTCCGATGAAAAAAGAAATGAACAACAACAAACAAAAAAACATTCATGATTGTTCAACCCGTTCTTGTTTATTTTCGTGTTTCCAGAGACTTTGTGCAAAATGTTTCTCTCGCACGCTGTCATATAAACAATGTGTAAATAATGCACACACCAATTATACGCGAGATCTGTAAAATAGTAATGCAACCAGACAACGTACTAAGACTTCCGATTAAGAATAAATTCTGCGTCCACCTGTTGACGTAAGCTATTCATCATCTACTGCCAAATCTTACGATTTTGAGCTTGTTAAGCTGATAAAAATGGGTTTGAATATATAAACATTCTGCCATAAATTGTATGATAAGAAAGTAGTTGAATATAAAATGCTTCCTCATTTTTCATTTCATACCTGAAAACCAACCAAACGCTTTATTGAGAAGTCTGTATTCGGTTTCATTTGAATACAGATGATCATTCAAATTGTACACAATTTGCAGTCTAACTTTTTGCTCCACTGAAGAATAAGAAGTTATAAAGTCATAAATTGTTCTATAACTAAAATGAAACAGAACACTCGAGGCTTATTTTTGCAGGTGGAAAGGTCTACAATATTGAAAACAAACAGAAAAATGCTACAGACTAGGCTATTCTATACAGTTAGCTCGGCAGCGCTATTCTTTGAAACAGTTTAACCAGTGTGTTTGTCAAAACCGCCCGACAGACAGACGTTACCTACAGACACGTCTGGCGTACTCTCTCATAAGTTGAGAAAGACATCTCTTTTTAAGTTATCATATACAAGATTTTGTAAGCAGCAAAATCAATATTCACTTACTGAATCTATTAAAGTTTAAGTTCACTTTCACTTTCTAGACGTACCTAAGTTCTTATTTCTTTTTTTATGAATAGTACTACAGAACTGATCTTAAAACGAACGAACTGATTTTATCAAGCTTTACTCAGAGGAAGATATGCAAGTTTGACAGTGAGCCTTGATCTTGTCATTGGATGTCAATGTTCACGGCCTCGTCATTGTCCTTACATGTCAAGGTTCCTGACTCGTCCTTGACGTTACATTTTAAGGTTCCCAAATCGTCCTTGTCCCTCAATTTCAAGGTTCCCGGATCGTCCTTGTACCTACATGTCAAGGTCCCCGGTCTATCCTTACATTTCAAGGTTCCCGCCGTGTCCTTTCATGCCAAGGTCACCGGTTCGTCTTTATTCTTACATGACAAGGATTTCGTCTCGTCCTTGTCCTTACATGTCAAATTCCCGGCTGGTCTCGTCCTTACATGTTAAGGTTCCCAGCTCGTCCATGACAATGCATCTTTTCTGAATTCCAGATCGTACAAACATTGAAGAAGTATCAACCTTTCTAGCTTCAATACTTGAAGAAATGCATGTCTTATTTCGAGGCACACCTGTACATCTTTATAATAGTGGATTTAGAAAAAGACTTCCTAGAGTTGTAACAACCAGTGATTGTACTTCTCAACTTCAATTAAATTTTATTTCTCTACTCATTCCTAACTGTAAGCACAATGAAAGTTTTGTATTAGAACCGTGGAAATCAGTGTTATGTGTTTTATAGAACGTGATCATTCAGAAAACATCGTTTTCTGACATACTGACCGAATTTAGTAGGCAAGCACCAATGTCTTACTTTATTAAATTAGTGGTCTCGTGGCTAACCAATCATTAAGTTGTTAATTGTATTTAACACTGATGAAATCAACAGTTCCAAGAACTGGCTGGCTATTGATAGTTTAAGAACGAGTTCTTGTCTGTCGCAAATGTGATAATCTGGTAAAATAGATTTCCTTAATCAAATTGATGCTGGTTAGATGACCGCTACATAAGTCCATTAACACCTTTTCTCGCGCTGACCATTTGAAGTAATTCATTGACGTCACCGCAGCATAATTCTGTTAATAATTAATGAAATATTTTCAGTAAAAACACCGCGGGATATATGTACCGTTGTATCATAATTCCTCAATACATTTTGATAAGCCGTTCTAATGGTCGATATCAATTCAGATTAACGATACAAAGTACAGAGTCTCCAAAGACATTCAGAGCTGACTCAGTCGCACATTTGGACATGCGAGGGCTATTTATTCAAGTATATGGAAAGGTACTCTCTATTGTTTAGACGTCATACTCTTACGAACATGAAAGTCCGTAACAGACAGATGCAATGCATTTTAGAATACACAACCCAGAGCAGGATTCGAACTCCGATCTTAGCGCATCGAAGACTAACACCCTAACCACAGCGCCAAAGAATCGATTCCCTGACGCAGTTGTCAGAGGTTGTATTTATACAATTTTAGAAAGGTATTCACTAGACCGTAATAATACCAGTAACACAAAGAACCATCATTTTTGTACAGTATAGGAAACATAATAGTACATTTTTATGTCATACTGTTATACCTTGTGGACATGAGAAAGAAAGGGGAAAATTTAGGGGTTAGATGTTTGAGAAATGAACCGTGACTGCTCAAAAACTTAGTCAGAACGCGCTGTGTGAATGTTTAGTGGTCCGTGAGTAATATAGCAATGCTGATAACAGGAAATCAATTTTAACTAAGGCAGCTCATTTCAAATCTATTTTTATGGTAAGATCAATTCTCAGAGGAGGTAACTTAACTGAATGTTAAAGAAACATTAGACGGGAAGCGTGGAAATTTAGACGTTTCGAACTATTGAACAAACAGTCCCTAATAGAAACATACGTCAGTGAAAACTTCAACCGTTTGCTAATAACTTGTAAACATAGCTTCCGTCCTTAAACAAGTTTAAACAAACACGGTCCGATGTTACAGGATTTCTGTAAAACTTGCAGTCAGTATTTGTATTAATTTCTTTTTTTTGTATGTGAACCAAGGTAATGTTTTTCTCCTTTACAAAACAAACAAAACGGGGGAAAACAAGTTTAACAGCGATATTCTAGAAACGTGAAACTGTCCTAACATATGTGAAACAGTTGCGATAATAATTATATCCTTGGCTATATCGTTGATAGCTTTGATGATAAAATATCCGTAGACATTGTCAGTAAATGTATTATTTCTTATTATTTTTTTCACTTAACTCTTTTGCAAGTCTTTCACGAAATCTTCGTCAATTTTAATCAGGAACAGTGTGGCCGTACCACGTGGTGTATGATGTCATTTAGGCTGTCGCAAGCAGCATTTATTTTACTCGATTCAGAGGAGAAAACTGTTATATTTCATTTCTTTATCAACTTAAAGGGGATAAAATGCTGCGTGCGTAACGGAAAATTGTGTCTTACATATATGTTCTAATGATTCTTTTGTAAGATGTACAGATTTTCTTAACATTCAGGGGGGAAAAAAGTGTTCGTAAAAATATGTTTGCTATTGCGAAAAGCGCATCAGTTTTCCCGATTTTTTGGACATCCTGTACATCTTACAAAAGAATCATCAGGGCCTATGTATATGGCATAATTTTCCGCTTCGCATGCGCTATAAATCATTAAAATTGAACAAGAAATAAAATATTTACAGCAGTTTTCTCCTCCGAATCGAGGCAAAAAAATGCTGTTTGTGACAACCTAAATGACATTATTTACCACGTCATCACACCTTAATGGGTATACTACAATATTGGTAATTTAATAAATAATAATTTCATGTTATTGACATTTAGTCTCTGAAAACAGTTAAATGGTTCAAGGTCAAGACTGTTCTTGGTAATTTAACGTATAATCGTCTATTGACAAACATAAATTATCGCCATTTTATGTAGATGTCTACGCTAATGCATACACACCTTGTTTAAAAGAAAATATGCTGGTTTTTTTCACTTATATCATGACTCTCTCTCTCTCTCTCTATCTCCCTCTCTCTCTCTCTCTCTCTCTCTCTCTCTCTCTGCGGAATCAACACTAATGCTTTGATGACAAGGGATTTAACAGTTCAAACTCAAAAGGACTTATAATTTTTGACAGTACATATATAAAATATTCAGTGATACACTTTTCATTTTAGTAAATAATACATGTACTTTTTTTTAACGTATCCAACTCTTTCGTCTTATATATCTATATTTTATTTTACTTCGTTTTTTTTCTGATTCCAGACTTTTGCTGTGATGTCGCTGATCGTAGTTCTTGTCTCAATCACGGTGTTTGTCATAGAAACTTTACCTTACTTCGGATCTGTGTTTGTCCATGCTTCCGATTCCACACGGAATATAACGAGCGATGATCTCCGGAAAGAAATGGAAATCTTCTCAGACGTAACGCCAAACGATTGCCTTTTGATTATTGACAACTCTTGTAATTTATTTTTCTTCATTGAATTCATCATTAAACTCGTAGCCTCACCCGATAAAAGAAAGTTTTTCAAAAGCCCTTTGGTGATAACGGAGCTTTTGTGCTTGATTCCATACTACGTAGGAGTCATTGTGGTGATGGTTCATCCTGAACCAATCAAAGTGTTCGATTTGATCCGGGTACTTTTTGCCACAAGAATGCTACGAATATTTCGTATTTTTGTGCTGATGAAACACTTTTTAGCTTTAAAAATCTTAATTTATACAATACGAGCCAGCAAAAAGGAACTATTTTTACTCTTAATTGTTCTTATTATTGGCGTAGTGATATTTGCTTGTATTGAATACTACATGGAAATATTTTCAAACGCTTCGGATTTGGAATTAGAGCACATCCCTTTGGCGTTCTGGTGGGCTTTGATTACCATGACTACCGTCGGATATGGTGACGTTGTACCTAAATCCGGCCTCGGATACGTCATCGGAGGTTTTTGTGGAATAAGTGGTGTTCTTGTTATCGCATTATCAGTCCCTGTTATCGTCAATAATTTTACTGTTTATTATACGCATGCGCAGTCTAGAGAAAAGTTAAAGCTTAGGAGAAAAAAGTTCGAGCAAACCGAAAAATGGCAAAGACTGAGGGCAGGATTAAAAAGTAAATTGAAAAGTGGTGCATTGAACGGAATGCTGAACGGGATTAGAAAAAGAAACGCTAACACAGTGACTCCAACTGAGGGAAAAGCGCCGCCTAAAATGTCATTTCTTAAATTAGGTGGGAAAACGAAATCTGACTCAGATAAAACTGTCGAAAAATCTGACACGGAAGAGGAAAAGGCAATGCCGAGTACGGCACGTGACGTCATTCTTGAAGATATAAGCGAAACTGTGATCGACGAACCCAGTGAGGCAATTTCTGTGATAGAAACTATAAGTACATTACCTAATGGTCACGTGACCGAACCAAAGAATGATTTAAAGGATTCTAAGAAATCAGGAACACCGCAAAAGAATCAAGTAAGGTCTAAATTCTTTGGGGGCAAATTCAAACCCCCAAAATTACTTCGGAACGGTAAAAATGCTCATACGAACGAAAATAAAGACATGGAAATGCTGACGCCAAACTCCACTCGGCAAAAGAAACCATCTTTTAAAGTTTGATTCTATATGTTATGCATTTAAAAGTCATGTGTATGCCAAAATATTATCAAATTTTAGCCTTAAAACGAGAAATATTTTTTTGCGAATGCTTATGATAAAACGTTCGATTTTTTTATTCAAGAAAACAAAAACCAAAACTTTGTCATGTAACCATGCCTACCAAGCGATGGTTTTTCTTCCCAATAATAATTCAATTTATTGTAGCAAAAATGTATACATACCTTGACCTCTTATATAATGTAAGCAGTTCACAGGACCAAACAAATAAGTTTCACTTTATTTTTGCACTGTTCATGATTGTTCGCATATTAAATGAATGATATTGTCATAATATTTTTTCAGTCTTTCAACTTAATTATTCTATTCTTGTATTGAGAGATTTACTTCCTTTGTTTAAGCGGACACATATTTTCATAGAACATTTTTATTTACTGCTAGTTTTTGTATTAGATTTTATGATACCACTTTAGAAGGCAGTGAAAATATTCGAACAAATGAACACTGACCGGGGGTAACGTACAGGTACTGCAGTTACAGTGTTCTAACATCAAACTGTATATCGGATTTTTGTTTTGCAAGACTCCAACCATTCTCCTAATGGTAAAGAAATAAAATAAAGAATAGCCCCATCAAAAATTATTTTATAATCAGCATTCAAATCCCTGTTTTCTTCGAATGGCTTTGTTTCTGTCATTTTGTTTCGTTGTTTGCTGTCAAAAATGTTGGTTTTTTTACATGCTTATTTTATATGTTAAAACCTGAACGTGTCCGGATGAAGCATTGTTTAAAATTTTGACATCTTATATAAAAGTCAGGCTTCTTAACAAAAGAGAAGGCACGGTTGTGTAGAGTTGTGTAGAGTAATTAGGTTTACAAATCCGATTGTTAACTTTCTGGATAAAATACGATTGCATATTTAGAAATATTTTAGAAAAACTACTTTAAGGAGTCCAGATTGGCTGGGTTTATCAATCATAATTTTTATATAGTATTGAAAGTATGTTACTTTTTTCAAATGACCCTTTTGTTGAATTGTGTATTTCTTTTGTTCATTTACCGTATTCAAACGTAATTAGAAACTGCGGTTTAACATTACCTCATATAGATGTTTTATAGAACCGATCAATTAACTGACAGAATTATTATACATTTTTCATTTGTTATTGCAATGTCTGCACATGTTATCTTTATATGATAGATTTATGAAGATCAATTATGCACAGACCTTTTCAGGAAAACAGTTCTGCATTCTTGATATTCCAAGCAGTCGTACCATCGGCCATCTCCGGATTTTTCCGGACAGACTCGCTGATATCGTAATATCGAGTGATATTCAAAGACCATTTTGATTTAAAATAAATGCAAGTTATTTTATAGCTTTTCATGTTACACTATACTCGAAGAACAAGGAGACAGAGAAAATAAGTCCACCTGATGGAAGCTTGAAGTAACAAATATCTCAACATAGTCACAAATGTTAGCAGTTATGCTTTTATTACAGCTGTACGATTTGGATGAATTATATGTTTTAACAAAATTTTCTATTGATTTATTTTCAGAATTTTTTATTTTAATGAATACTTTTAATCTCACTATTCAGAATTTGCTCTGTAGTCTTCTCATTTTCCCCCGCCCAGATCACTAGCGGGACGAGAGGGGGTGCACCCGGCGCGCCCCTGCAGATGCAGATCTAAACAGTTTCATTGAAATTGCGTCTTTATGTGTTTTAACCTCTCAGTCAAGGGTGCGTGTACTTTTAAACATTATACAAACTTTACAAACGCATTAAAGAATTTTACCTATAGTTTCACCATGGACCTTCTCCATAAGTAAGAAAAATCATTCTCGACCAACTGTGGTCTCCTATTTTTACTCCTATTTTAATATTTTGCGACCTGTAGATGCCTTTCAAGACTTTTCTAAAGATTTTTTTACTGTAGCCGGGAACGTTGTGAATATGAAAGAATGCTGATTTTAGTTAGGACTATATTGTTTGTTTTCATTTAATATAACTTGCACTTGCGCAGCCTGAACGTGACTTCCATGTATCTCTTTCCGGCACGGTTACTAGTCAGAACTCAAAGTAATAACTGACTTTATCTGTTCCCTGTTCGAAGGTATCTGGTTCGAATCCTAGTCGGATCTCGGTGTGCGTCCTTGGACAAATATATCTTAGCTACACATGCTCCCATTCCCTACTGTGAATGGATACAAATAATAAATTTTACTGACTCTTCTCTCAAGAAATTAGCTCCGCCAAGAGTGATAGAATTAAGCTCAGAGAGCTTATCATCACAAGAATAACTTGAAGAAGACGTAACTTGCTTTTCCTCTGTTCGGAGGATTTCAGAATAATTTATCTAATGAGACAATTTTTATTTTGCATGTTTAATATGTTTTGCGGTGATTATCGCAAATTTCTAACAATAATAAAATGTTGGAAACCTTAATCGTTTTCACTTGTCCTTTACAACTGAACCGGAATTACCTGTCGCCTGTCTTAAACGATCGTTTCTAAAAAATGTTTGACTATCTTTATTTTATGTTATAAACAGCTACTTTGAAGAAATATACCTCTAAAATTTAAAAAAAAAAATAGACAAATGACTTTTCTTGTTTTTAGTTAGGCTAAATGTAAATCACTCACATCTAAATACTGCATACATGTGTCCGCAAAAATCTTGGTTTATAATCAAGAAAAGAGGTGATAAGAAATTAATGAAAACGGAAACACAACACTGGACTTGACTTCAGGATATAATTCGGTTATCATCAATGTACCACGTTTTCCATTACTTTCACAACGAAGATTTAAATCTAATTACCTTTCTACAGTAATTAAAATACTAAGCCCTGTCAAGTTCAGAGTAATGTTATGTTTATTACCATAGCAACAAAAAGTAATACAGTGATTGAAAAAAATAAGTTTTTTTTTACGCATTCAGTTCTCCCCTATAAATGTATGTCATTGAAATTTTCCGTATTGTAAATCTGTGTTAAGCATTGAACATTTCTATTCGACCTGTTTGCATTCACATCGATGAAACGTAACGAAGATCAACTGCGGAATGTGCGCAACAAAATCTATATCGTCACTAAGCACACAGTAGTCTGGATTACCTGCCCCTGACATTACTAATCGAAGTATAGTAGGCAGGGAACCAGACTAGTAGATCTACAGACGAACTATTGAAATAAAATAAAAAATGAAAAGAATCTGTACTGAATGCGCGGAAATACTAACCCAAAATAATGGCTTTCATTAAAGATATATGAAGTTACATTTTCAATGTTAACACAATCATGGCCTACATTACACAATGCAAAGTTCCGGTGACGTCATTTTGCGGTGAAGGGGTACATGACTGCTTCCTGGATTCAAACTAGTATTCATGCCGAAAATGTGCATCAATCTCGATCAATTACTGCTCCTTTGATTCCAACCAGTATTCATGCTGAAAGTTTGCATCAATCCCGAACGATTACTTCCTACTGGATTTAATCCAGTATTCATGCCGAAAGTTTGCATCAACCGGAACGATTACTGCTCCTTTGGTACCAACCAGTATTCATGCCGATTACTGCTCCTTTGATTCCAATCAGTATTAATGCCTAAAATGTGCAATAATCCCGAACGATTACTGCTTCCTGGATTTAATCCAGTATTCATGCCGAAAGTTTGCATCAATCTCCTTTGGTACCTACCAGTAACATGCCGATTACTGCTCCTTTGATTCCATACAGTATTCATGCCGAAAATGTGCATCAAACCCGAACGATTACTGCTTCTTGGATTGAATCCAGTATTCATGCCTAAAGTTTGCATCAATCCAGAATAATTACTGCTTCCTGGATTTAAACCAGTATTCATGCCGAAAGTTTACATCAATCCCGAACGATTACTGCTCCATTTATTCTAACCGGTATTCATGCCGAAAGTTTACATCAATCCCGAACGATTACTGCTCCATTTATTCTAACCGGTATTCATGCCGAAAGTTTACATCAATCCCGAACGATTACTGCTCCATTTATTCTAACCGGTATTCATGCCGAAAGTTTACATCAATCCCGAACAATTACTGCTCCATTTATTCTAACCGGTATTCATGCCGAAAGTTTACATCAATCCCGAACGATTACTGCTCCATTTATTCTAACCGGTATTCATGCCGAAAGTTTTGCATCAATCCCGAATGATTACTGCTCGTTTAATTCCAACCAGTATCCATGCCGAAAGTTTACACCAATCCCGAACGATTACTGCTCCATTTATTCTAACCGGTATTCATGCCGAAAGTTTTGCATCAATCCCGAACGATTACTGCTCCATTTATTCTAACCGGTATTCATGCCGAAAGTTTACATCAATCCCGAACGATTACTGCTCCATTTATTCTAACCGGTATTCATGCCGAAAGTTTGCATCAATCCCGAACGATTACTGCTCCATTTATTCTAACCGGTACTTATGCTGAAAGTTTACATCAATCCCGAACGATTACTGCTCCATTTATTCTAACCGGTATTCATGCCGAAAGTTTACATCAATCCCGAACGATTACTGCTCCATTTATTCTAACCGGTATTCATGCCGAAAGTTTTGCATCAATCCCGAATGATTACTGCTCGTTTAATTCCAACCAGTATCCATGCCGAAAGTTTACACCAATCCCGAACGATTACTGCTCCATTTATTCTAACCGGTATTCATGCCGAAAGTTTTGCATCAATACCGAACGATTACTGCTCCATTTATTCTAACCGGTATTCATGCCGAAAGTTTTGCATCAATCCCGAACGATTACTGCTTCTTGGATTTCAAGCAGTATTCATGCCGAAAGTTTACATCAATCCCGAACAATTACTGCTCCATTTATTCTAACCGGTATTTATGCCGAAAGTTTGCATCAATCCCGGACGATTACTGCTCCATTTATTCTAACCGGTATTCATGCCGAAAGTTTTGCATCAATCCCGGACGATTACTGCTCCATTTATTCTAACCGGTACTTATGCTGAAAGTTTACATCAATCCCGAACGATTACTGCTCCATTTATTCTAACCAGTATTCATGCCGAAAGTTTGCATCAATCCCGAACGATTACTGCTCCATTTATTCTAACCAGTATTCATGTCGAAAGTTTGCATCAATCCCGAACGATTACTGCTCCATTTATTCTAACCGGTATTCATGCCGAAAGTTTTGCATCAATCCCGGACGATTACTGCTCCATTTATTCTAACCGGTACTTATGCTGAAAGTTTACATCAATCCCGAACGATTACTGCTCCAATTTTTTTAACCAGTATTCATGCCGAAAGTTTGCATCAATCCCGAACGATTACTGCTCCATTTATTCTAACCGGTATTCATGCCGAAAGTTTTCATCAATCCCGAACGATTACTGCTCCATTTATTCTAACCAGTATTCATGCCGAAAGTTTACATCAATCCCGAACGATTACTGCTCCATTTATTCTAACCGGTATTCATGCCGAAAGTTTACATCAATCCCGAACGATTACTGCTCCATTTATTCTAACCAGTATTCATGCCGAAAGTTTGCATCAATCCCGAATGATTACTGCTCGTTTAATTCCAACCAGTATCCATGCCGAAAGTTTACACCAATCCCGAACGATTACTGCTCCATTTATTCTAACCAGTATTCATGCCGAAAGTTTACATCAATCCCGAACGATTACTGCTCCATTTATTCTAACCGGTATTCATGCCGAAAGTTTACATCAATCCCGAACGATTACTGCTCCATTTATTCTAACCGGTATTCATGCCGAAAGTTTGCATCAATCCCGAATGATTACTGCTCGTTTAATTCCAACCAGTATCCATGCCGAAAGTTTACACCAATCCCGAACGAATACTGCATCCTGGATTTAAACCAGAATTCGCGCAATGTGCAATACGTTAAGTCGCTGGACACTCTCAGTTCAGACTAATAGATTTTGAAATATAATATTTTCTTGACTGATCTACTCGTGATTATCGGCGAGACAGAATCAAACGATGACATTATTCTGACATGGAAACGAATATATGTAGCCTTCTTTGAAGATATATTTCCATGCTAATTTATTCAGACTTAGCATTCAAGTACAGTATAGGAAATAATTTCCACCAGCGTTGCTAAAGAAGCTTTTTTTCAAAATATGGTCGCTCTTTATAACTGAGACATGTCTTGGGGGTATTTTCCTGAAATATTCTCAAAGCATTCACTAGCCGCTTAGCCGAGTTGATTTCAGGCCTTTCATCAATCAAAGCAGTCTCGCCTGCGGATGCAATGAATTGAAAAAGAAGTTTCTCCTTAGAGAGAAGATGGAAAAAGTAATTGGTCGTTTTACTAATGATTGCAAGAACGCACTTCTAATTATTAAAAGCTTTTCCCGAGATGTAAATTAGTAATGAAAGACTGTAAAAAAGATCTGCGCAATTAAATAAATCAATTTCTAAAGCTTAAAAAGGTTGAGCATGCTAGATGTAACAATAAATTAGGGTTTAAAACATACTTTGTCCAATCGCATTTCAGTATTTTTCATTTTTGTCCGTTTCGTTAGAATTAATTTGCATTCATCGCTAGCCAATTTAGTTTATCGTATAAGTCAGTAGTCAAACTTTGTTTTCAACCACTAATCTAGTTTGCACGTGCTCGACCAGTTTAATATTATAATCAATAACAATAATAAAACTACAAATGTTTTATTGTAAATCACAAAAAACTGTAAAGTTTACGTGAATTATATTCTATTCTGTTCTGTTTTATTTATGCGAACTATCGAACGCCTACCTACTCATTTATAATAACACAGATCCATTCAAAATGCAAGGGCTTTGAAGAACACCAGTAAATAATATTTATCAATTTTCTTTCTTTTTTTACATAATAAATAATCAACTGCAAGATAATACCTGAAAATGAGAGTGTAGGTGGGGCTATAAGGTAATATGCGGGGTATCAGGGCATGCTTCCCAAAAAATTACGACCTTACTGTTAATTGGTACAATTCTTCTCTGGTAACTTGACATACCTCTGAAGAGTGGTACTATCAATCTTTTCACCTTTCTGTTTACATTTCAGTTGCTGTTATTTCTATTTTTGAACGTTCAGTGTTAGCACTAATATGGCCGTGGATATAAACAGGAAAAATTTCCGGGCGGAGTACCGTCACTTGAGATTTCCTCCGCTAAACGATGTAGTTCTTGAACTGCTTTTTGTTTGTGACCAAAGAGAAAGTGAAAACCAGTTTGTTTAATGTATCTGAAGCAAAATATGTATGAAATTATGTGTAGCTTGAAAGTACGGGCCGTAAACCAACACTAAGACTGCAAACACACACAAAGACATTCGGTACAGCTTAAGTACGTATAGCCGTGAAAAGGGCTTAAAATAAAATTTACTTTAAGAAAGGAACAACTTTGAAAATCTTCTTGTCTGAAACCACAAGGCTTTGAGCCTAAAGATTTGGTACGTAGCATATTGCCTAGTGGATTTCTACCAAGTTTGTTTAAATTATACCCCTTGGGTCAAATTTGGCCCTGCCCCGGGGGTCAGTTGATCTTACATAGGTTCATATAGGAAAAACTTTAAAACAAACTTCTTGTCTGAAACCACAAAGCCTAGAACTTAGATATTTTTGTTTAAATTATACCTCTTGTGTCAAATTTGGCCCTGCCCCAGGGGTCAATTGATTTTACATAGGCTTATATAGGCAAAACTTTTAAAAACTTCTTGTCTGAAACCACAAAGCCTAGAACTTAGATATTTTAATGGAGCATCAGCTAGAGGTCATCTACCAAGTTTGTTCAAATTATACCCCTTGAGTGAAAATTGGCTCTACCATGGGGATCACTTGAATTCACATAGATTTATATAGGGAGAATCTTAGAAAAAGCTTCTGATATTTGCTTAACAGCAGACCCAAAGACAAAGTATTCAGGTGAGCGATCTAGGGCCATCATTATGTTTTATTCCCATCTTGCATTTTCTCTAGGCGTATCATTTACAAAATCGACAATCTAGTATTTGTCAGACGGTGCTTATAAGTCTAGTGGCCATGAAAGTAGCTATGTAATGATATTGAAATGGTTAGTTTTAAGCGAGAGAAACGATATTAGATATATGTTTGCAAAAGAAATCGTATTAAATATTTAAAAATAAAACATAACAAACAGCCCGTCTGTACTCAGTGCATGTACTGGCATCGGAGTAGTACCCATACAAAAATCAAGTTTTTTTCTAATACTTCTCCAAAAAAGTTGATTGTCTAATATTTTGTTCACTCAACGTTAAAGTTTCAGTTTATTCTACATATTTGTTTGGATTTCCAGGAATTCTAAATGTTAGTACAAAGCTGCTGTGCGGCCCGGAACAGGGATTTACACTGTTAATATCAGCAACAATCGTAACAACTCGGCCTTTTCCGACAACTTCGTATAAAGACTTATAGAAGTCGCCCGAGGTATTCCGAATGTATCAGCAAGTTCCCGCAATCTTCCACACAGTGAATTCCCTGTACAGGATTAGATCTTTTTGACGATATGATTTTTTTTCAATTTTGATTTTTTTTTTTAAAGTAAACACCAGTTTTGCTAACGTTTCAAGACTGTAAGGTGTTAGATGTGAACTCAAATAAGAAATAATTTTGGAAACATAAAACAGTATGACCGCTTTTGAAAAAGAAATCATTCAAGTCATCAATACTACTGTACTAAAGTCCTTTTTTAACAGAAATGAAATTTTGTCAATCATATCGGACAGACTTGACACCAGAGCTCAAATTATAGTGTCGCTGTTTATCACAGATGAAACAATTTTTCAACGGTTTCTTTGGCGTATCCGCCATCTTGACACAGTCATGTGATGAGACCATCGTGAAGGCAGTGGTTACTGAGCGTAGCGTAACCGGTGCGCGGAGTTTGCAGTTCCCGTATCAATCTTGATCATATGTTGGGAATACCTTTTTTACGTATACAGACATCCATTTTATCCATGATCACTTGGGAAAACATATAAATACAGTTTTGGTGCATTTCAATGAAAACAATATCGATACTTTCAATGTACGCACAAGACCAATTCCAAACAGATAGAAAATTTGACATACGTGAGACGGTACTTTCGTAGAAGACGTTTGATGCTTCATTTCTTTTTTCAGTATAGTATAAATTAAAAAGAGTTTTGGTATTACATTTACTTTTTACAATTTCGTCTATTTCCTTATGTTCAAAAACCATGTGATGAGCCACAATTTGAAAAACTTCTTGACTTTTAGTATGTAACAGTAGTCTTTAATGCAGTGTAGGTGTAACTGGCTTACAGACATGCACACTGATGTTATGTTTATTTCAATAATCTCTTGCCAAGTTTAAATATATGATACAAAACTGTTCTTTATCAGAATGATGAATATTTCCATAAAGAAAATGACAATTCTTTGTCGCTTCACAAAACCCTTTTTCAGCGCTATCATCGCTTTGATTCTTGGTGGAGTGATGGGGGCGGGGAGTGTTATAGTAAGCTTGTGTCTCAGTGAAATCACAAAATCAATCAGTTTTAGACGTGACTGGTGATCATAACTCGAATGAGATATGTTTAAATGTACAAGCACATTTTAACAAATAAGGAATGTTTAATTCATTCAACTTCGTGAGAACAATTTCTAGAAGCACAATACATTTAGCGTACTGTACAGGCCATACTTAGCACACATAACAACTAACATCACAATGTTTCATACCTTGAGAGGTATCAAAGATTTTATGACCGGCAAGCTCTTCTGACCATTAAAAATGTGTTTGAGGTTTTCTTTATCAAGGTGTCAACATTGAAGAACCATAAAGCGATACCGGCATTTCTGCAAGGTTGAGATACTTGGAGATTAAAGTCATGCTTAACTGTACGGGTGTCTTTTACTTCTAACTACTATTCGAAAAGTTCAAAATATAGGAAAATATAAGTTTATGAAATGTTTAGGTAATTTCTTGACGGCTCGATAACAGTATTAAAGATGAATTTAACATAAATTTCCTATGTCATTGTCACATATTTCATTCATTCATTTCATCCAGCTGTAAGCGTGAAATAATACTTTCAAACAGAATGTTATTCTTGTAGAATGGATAATGTTCTTGATACTCCTAAGGTATGTGTTTGTTCGTTCTATACAAGTTTGTATTTTTGCACTAAGATCAATACTGCTAATCTATGATAAAATATTTTGGAATTATGTCATCATTAATACGTATAACTGTGGCCGCCATCGACTTCCGGATGAGACGCTAACCCGAGGCGTAAAAGAAGCCATGTGATGCTGAAACATGCGTTTTCCCACAAGGCCTAATAAAGTGGTACTGATGAGCAATAAACTAAAATAGAGATAGCTGGGCGTCATCTTCATTTGCAAAATAAATTGTGAAGGTTTATAATCTGAATTGTCATTTCAGGATAAATCAAGTTATTGTAAAAAGGTCTGCACTTTCCTTACAAAGAAATGCGCCCATATAGTATTATATAGTATCACCTTTCTTACAAATACACAGTTCTCGTTTTTTATTTGGCTAGCATAGTCTAACGAGCTAACGAGCTAAATCAATAATTACATATATTTGAAAATTGAGAAGGAAATGTATTTTCAATGGCAGTCATCCGAACCTATCTTCTTTTTCCTTAACAAGTTTTCTTCTTTGCCACAGGAAAACTGCATATTGATAGCGGAGCAATATACTACAGTAAAACCTACTTTATTTACTTTATCTTACCATAGTTTAGCTTTGAACCATAAATATGTTCTCAGAGATAGCCACATTGTGTGGTCCAGTGGTAACGCACTAGACTGGTAATCCAGGGGTCGCAAGTTTGATCTCCGTTCTTCCACTAATACTACTAATTGTCTTTCGGATGAGGCGTTAAACCGACGTCCCATGTTATACACCGTGCATGAAAAAAGAACAATTGATGTTTATGGATGTATCTCGCGCAATCATCCACAACCTAAATAAACTAAACCCTGCAAGGGGGTGGGGGTCGGTCATATGGGCAACCGGTACCGACGATAAGTAAACTCAGATAGTCATCAAGTCAACATCTGTAAGACAACAGTTGAAGTTTGCCATCTTTATTACAGCAGTCATTTAACAAGCGTCTTTTCTCTCGCCTCTATAGGTTACCATCTGTCATGAATAAAACCTAATTGTCTTTTTCAGCATGATACAAATGATGCATTGATTGATTTTCGTGGTTTGAAAGATATCTGTCCATCTTTTAATATAGTAGGTCAATTTGATATCTACTAATGAATTGAAATGCCAAGCGAATGTGATCTAGTTAGCAAAGAAACGACTGTTATGAGAATTGTATCAAAGAGAAAGATCTTCAATAAAAAAGCTTGTAATTATCTTGAAAATTGCTCAGGCAATCAGTGCATAAAATTTCCCAATAGAACAGGTTTTCTGAACCTGTACAATGGAAGGTGGCCAACCTGAACAATATATAGAGTAACTTAGGTACAACTGGTAAAACTATTGCATTACAAAGAAGCGAAAAAAATAACCTTAATAAGTAAAATTGATTGCCAAGGGTCTATGTCCTTTCATGTAAGCAATAAGAACACTAAATCTTAAGCCTTCAACAAATCATTCATTACTTTTACTTCGTAGAATTTTATACCGTGTGATCCCTGTCATCAAAGCACTGGAAATTCCGTTTGAACAAAAAAATCCCAGTATTGCAGTCAGTACAGAAATCCCCTACCAGTGAAAGCATTGACAATGATACAGCAATAATCAGGCTTTTGTGAACAGACTGACTGACTGACTGACTGACTGACAGTAAACCTTTGTATAGTCCTTCCGTCAGTCAGTCCGTTCGTTCACAGAAAAAGATGTATAGTAGTTAGGCTCATGAATCTTCGAGTGCTGATAGATATTACTGTATAAATAATGTGTAAATAATGCATGTAAGTTTGGATTTTGTGCACCAGATTTCAAATATAGGACTAGAAATAAACAGTATTCTGGTCAACTGTATGTTTTAAAAACAATTCCTGTGTTGAAATGAACAAAACAAGGAAAATAGTCAGAACCCAATAGTAGCACTATTTAAAAGTAGGTATTTGTCAGTACTTTTCTAAATATAAACTGTAGTAGAAATACTGCAATGAAATGTAACTAGAGCTATAACTGAATGTGGTTAGTACCCCACAATACCACTTTGTCAGAGGCCTATAAAGGGGAACTAAATAAGCAAAATAGAATTATATGTCATGTATACTAACTTCCTCATAAAAGTTTCTATAACTTATCTATCAAAATGACTAAGTTCATCACATCCTATTCATGTAGGCATCATTTGTGCAAAATTGTTTCAAAATCACTTGATAAATGATGGACGACCTGACGAGCAACTGACTCACAAACGAATCGAAGATTCATTGCAAAGAAAATGTTTCTATATGTAAAGATTCTGGTTGTAGTTGTGAAGAATATATCTAAACTAAGTTACTGACTCATTTTTTGTTAGAGAAACACATTATATAATATAAAGATTTTCACACTTTCATCAGTAAAAAATGCCCCTTTATTTACGGGGTAGGTGCTTTGTTCATAATGTTAATTTTGGCACTTGTAAGGAACAGTCTATAGGGGCTCAGTGGTATAAGTCGCTATTACTAATTTTATTGACCTGAATGTCTTGGGTTCGAATCCTGTTA
This sequence comes from Cyclina sinensis, assembly GCA_012932295.1. Classification (NCBI taxonomy): domain Eukaryota; kingdom Metazoa; phylum Mollusca; class Bivalvia; order Venerida; family Veneridae; genus Cyclina; species Cyclina sinensis. The sequence continues at coordinate 2,083,616 of JAAONU010000019.1, forward strand.
AAATCAAATTCTTTTTTCTTCAGTTTTCATATTGTATAGAAGCATCAAATTATTTTATTTAGTATATTAACTTCTTTTTAATTTTAAAGTGAAAACAAGATGTTGTGTTCAGAAAACACATATGTCCCCGGTTGTATAGTTTGTCATGATACAAATTTAAGATGACAGTACAGTCACAAGTTAGAATGGAAATAACTTTCTGGTGCCAGAACCTGTACATGAAAAGAATTTAACATAAAAATCAAGTAAAGTAACTTATAAGATTATAAAGAGCAGATTATTTAAGAAAAAAAAGTTGCAATAATTATCTATCTTTTCAAAGCCACCACAAATCCAACTAGCTGATTGTTTCATCTTGACAGGGTCATGACCTTTGTACTGCTAAGTATCAGGCTACTGCTAATAAATATCCATTAAACTATTAAACCATCCACACTGTTTACCTAAAACAGATAGCCTCAGTTATGTATCTTACCAGGGTCATTACCGGTCCTTGATTGATAAGTCAGTTTGTGTCATGTCACTGTTATATGTGGAAGATGAAAAAAATATCCAACTTGCTAAAATAAGTTAACCTATTCTCCCAGTAAATATAGAGGAGATAATCCAAGAACAAAATAAGACCACAACATTTACTAGTAGGTACCTTTCCATGATCATTAAGTTAGTGTGTAAACTTTCATGCGACTTCTATTTGTAGAAATTGAAAAATATCCAACTTGCCAAAAAAGGTTAACCTTTTCTCTAAGTACAAAGTGGGGAGATTACCCAAGAAATAAGGTAGCCACAGTTATGTTACTTGGCAAGGTGCACTGTTTAGTAAATGTGTAAACTTTCATACCACTGTTCTTTGTAGAAATTGAGAAATATCCAACTTGCCTAAACAGGTTTCCCATTTCTTTAAGTACAAAATGGGGAGATTGCCCAAGAAATAAGGTAGCCATAGTTATAACACTTGTCTGGGTCAAGACCTTGCACTGTTAAATGAGTGTGTAAACTTTCATGCCACTGCTATTTGTAGAAACTGAGAAATATCCAAATTGCCGAAACAGGTTAACCGGACAGACGGACGGACGGACGATTCAATTGCTAGAAGCCATGGGCATAAAAAATTCAGCTTAATTATTTGAGTCAGTTGCTTTAAGTTTCGAAATCTCATCATGCATGAAAAAGTTACAGCCGAAACAAGAAGTGGACTGACTGACCACTGACGCGATGCTTTCTATACACTATATATAAGTAATTCTCTAAATAAGCATCATAAAAGAATAATAAGGGCTACCTGGAACCAAGATGGATAATCAGAACGAGATGCCCCTTTTGAAAAGATCATCCACAACATTCTGACAAGTTTTCATGCCATCGGACAAAATGGCCCCTATAAAAGTAAATGTGTTTTGACTATTACCCGGTTTTTTTGAATACATATCAACTTGCATTCCATTAAATAAATGTCTCAGTTTAACTCTGATCCGACCAACCTAGAACCCAGCGGAGATCAGCTAAGATTTTTCATCAGTAAAAAATGACTAAGGCCCCATTACACCGCCAAAAATAATGCGACCAGAAACTCCTGACGATGTGCACAGGTTTGGTGACAAACATTCATGTGTAATTTCAATGAAATCCTCCAGTGGTTTTGGAGATGAAGCGTGGACAAGATTTTGATATAGAAGTTAGAGTAAAAAAATACTAAGTGCCAATAGCTCTGCCAAAAATAAATTGAGCAGATTCTCCTGACGAAATGCACAACTAGGCTTGGTGCCAAACACTCCTATTAAGTTTCAATGAAATCCCTCGAGTGGTTTTGGAGATGAAGCGAAGACAAGATTTTAGAGTGACTAGAAATGTGTCCATAGGACACAGATGCCCCCACTCAGCCCCAAAGTGGGGGCATAAAAATGTCCCTGGGGTCACTATTGGCCCTGCCCGAGGGGTCACAAGTTTTAAATATCATTATAGAAGAAAATCTTTAAAAATCTTCTTGTCTGAAACCACAAGGCCAAGAATTTTAAAATTTGGCATGAAGCAAGCTTTATCAAGCTTTTTAGGTTAAAGGTCAAAGAGGCTAAAATATAGCTAGCAATATTGCCACGGGATAGTCATACACGCTGAATCATTAATAAGATTGGTTTAACAAAATGACAACTATAAGAAACCTGTTGTGGTGTGAAGACTAAAAATACTATCTCCTCAATAAAGAATAAATCTATACGGGAAACCCCAGGTGCACATGCTGATCAACATTCCTGTAAAGTTTCTTGACTGTAGATGCAGCGCTTTTGCAGGTACAGGCGACAGAAGTTGAAAATTACTATTTTTGACTAAGTAAGGGGCCATAACTCTAACAGTTCCAATTAAACCCCAGGTGCACAACTTCACATGCTGATCAACATTCCTGTAAAGTTTCTTGACTCTAGCTCCAGCGCTTTTGGAGCTACAGGCGACACAACCTTTTGGGACTGACGGACAAAGGCAAATCTAAATGCCCCCCCCCCCACCAGAGTGGGGGCATAAAAAATGACTAAGTGCCCATAACTCTGCCAAAAATAAATCGACCGGAATCTCCTGGTCATATGCACAACTAGACTTGGTGACAAACACTCCTGTTAAGTTTCAATGAAATCCCTCAAGCGGTTTTGGAGATGAAGCGAGGACAAGATTTTACCGGACAGACGGACGGATGGACGGACAGACAGTTCGATTACTATATGCCTCCCTTCGGATGCATAAAAATGGTTGGTAGAAGATCAGAGTATGCCAATGACTACGGTATTTTTAAGAATTGTTGTCTCATTGGCATAGGGTGTAAAGACATTTTTGATGAAATCCGCCCTGTATATGGACAAAATGAAACGTCTTTTCATCAGTTATTCGTTGGTTTAAAAAAATTCAAATGTGTCTTAATTTCGACTGAAGATGCACCTCATGCCCGTCGGCCTAAAACAGCAACATCTGTCAAGATGGTTGCTAAAGTGAAAGAAATAGTTAATACCGATGCAAGATACACCAATAGACAAATAGCTAGTTTCGTTATACTTTCAAAAACGAAGACCCGCAACAGCTTTGGCCAATGTCAGATTGCTGCATGACAACGCGTCATCGCACAAGAAGTCTATAATGCAAGACTTTCTGAAGCAAAAAAAAAAGTCGATGTGCTCCCCCATCCTCCGTATTCACCTGACCTTGCCCCTTGACTTCTTTTTGTTTCCAAAGCTAAAAAAATACCTTTAAGGTCGAAAATTTGTTCAGCGCAAACACCTTGGTTCTGCAATATTCCAGTGTCTTCATAGTATACCTAAAAAAAAGACTATGAAAATGCCTGCAAAGATTGGATCCGAAGACTGAAACTTTGTATATCTGTCGGAGGTGAATACTTTGAGGGAACAAAATAAAAAAATCCAGTGAAACCTATGAAGAATCAAATTTTACGTGCTTAGATGCCAACTCCTCGCACCGGTTACGTCAAGCTTTGCTACTTTAACCACTGCCACCACTATAACCCACGTGACGATAGGTTATCATGTGACAAAAACAATCTACTTTCGTTATTTTTACGAAATATTCTTTTTTTACATTTATTTTTTACCTTTTTGTACATTAAGCATAACAATTAAATGAAAGAAAACTAAAGTGATAGAAAGTATGAACATTTAGAATTAAAAGTGAAAACAAGAAATCGGTAGAACCGATGGATGCTCCCCGAATAAATGCCAACTCCAAAAGGGCTATTGTTTAATATGTATTTTTTTAAAGTATGAAAAATAACAAAGGGCAATAACTCCTAAATTATGCAAAATAGAGTTACGGTTCTTGCACTTCTCCTAATAGAGATCTATTTACCAATAAAGTTTCATATTAATGTAGCCCAGTGTATTTATTTTACTTGTAATTATGTTGTAGTCTTGCAGATTGGTAGATCTGGCCTTGTGTCTCTAGACTGGTTTAATAACTTCAGCTTAGGGTATATACATCATTGTTTACTGTCTGTGTGTTATATGTTCACCAAACTATTGTATTTTCATGCGCAGTTCGAGTATTGTTCTATTGTTCGTATATCGTATGAGTAATTGGAGTGAGAACTTTTCAGTGAATACTCAGTCCTATTCACGTCCATATCACCTCTACACTACTAACTTCCCGCCATCGCACCTTTGTATCCACGCAGAACTACTAGGAACCTCAGTGTGAGAGCACAGACATTTGTTTAGAAGCGAATATAAGGCATTTATGAATGGCCATTCTCCAGTATATAGTATAATATTACAAGATAACCAACTTCGAAATGTAAACAAACAAAACCGAAGCACATTTATCAAGTCGCTACAGAAACACAAATGCACTTTCAGAATAATTATAGCATCATTTCATACCTGTAATATATGCCCTTTCCAATGATATATGTCGCTACCAATAACTCCACTTTGTTACGGAGAAAATCACACGTGCGATTTTTAAATGTAAAAATGAACATCGCGATTTTTTTCAAATTTTCTTTGATATTGACGGTAAAATGCAGAAGATTTCAGTAAAAAAATAATTTTATTGTATTATGTTGCGCTATTTAAAAAAATAATAAAGTATAGGAAATTGTCCCGGGCACCGACTTGGTAGACATTTTGCCGCGAACTTTCTCGCTCATTGTCAAGTTGATTGAAAAGATACTGATTTTTGCAGAAGTAAGTATAATCTTGAAATTTCAGAATGCTAAGTTTAGATCAAAGTTTATTTTATGAGGCTGCAGTAGATGGCCATAATATTGTGTTGACTGGTCAGGGTGGCAGTGGCAAATCTTTTGTTTTGAACAAATTCGCACGTCATGTGGAATCGCTGGGGAAAAAAGTGGCAATGACTTGTAGTACCGGTATAGGTGCAACACAGTTTCTTGGGGGTCAGACTTTACATCGATGGTGCGGATTTGGGGATGGTGGTATTGAAAAGAATGAGCTCTGTAGGTTATTGTGTAAAGATGAAAGGTACGTTGAAGCGATGTGTCGAATTAAAGAATGCGATATTTTGGTTGTGGACGAATGCTCGATGATAAGCCAGAAAATGTTTGAAACTGTGGATGCGGTCTGTAGAAAGGTTCGGCAGAATGAAAAATACTTCGGGGGCATTCAAGTAATTTTCGCTGGTGATTTTTACCAGCTCCCTCCAGTTGTTGACGAACTGTATGGGGAAACAGGTCATTATTGTTTCGAGTCTCGTCACTTTTCCCTAGCGATTCCTCATCACATAAATTTAAAAACCATATTCCGACAAAATGACATTGGTCTCATAGAATGTATAAATAACCTTGAAAAAGGAATACCGACTTCAAATACTCTTGGTTATCTTAAAAAATTGGAAAGAGAAATACCGCGAAATGAAAATACTGTGCATCTGTTTGCTAAAAATTACAAAAAAAGATCTATTTAATCACGACAAACTAAAAACATTTCATGGTCAAATTACAATTTACACTGCCAAAGACGAAGGTGATTCTTATTACTTAAAAAAATTTCAGGCACCAAAGACACTTGGATTGAAAGTCGGATGTCCTGTTATGTAAATTGTTAATTTAAATGACTTTTTGGTAAATGGTTCTATTGGTAAAGTTTCAAAACTTGGGTCCGACGAAGTTGTTGTTTATTTTGAGAAATTAAATAAAACGGTGTCACTTAAACGTCATTTGTTTTCAAAGGTTGACCCAGTTTCTAGAAAAACATTATCTAAAAGACTTCAATTTCCAGTTATGCTGGCATTTGGTATGACGATACATAAGTCACAGGGCATGACTTTGCAGTCTGTTGTTGTTGACTGTGAAGATGCCAACATCCCAGGCCAAATAGGTGTTGCTGTCGGACGTGCAGTGAACGCAAACAGTCTGCAAATTGTCAACTTTAATCAAAATTTAATAAAAGAGCACTCCGTTAAAGTAAAACAATTTTATCAAACAGATCCAGCAGCTATTCTTCCAAACTGTGTATGTTGTAAAAACGAATATATTTCTTTACAATTTGAAAACGACCTCTTTTACTCCACTTGAATTTGACAATGAATCCAACTCTGAAACCGATGATGCAGATGATAATGATGATGATGATGATAATAATCTACTGTTAGAACAAACACACTTTACTGAGCAAGTCCCTCACTCTGATGCTGCAACTTTTACTGAAGAATTATGTCAGGCAAATTATGTTACGCGCCTCTCCGTTGCCTGATTATGTCAATGCAGTAGAAATTTTAAATAATTGTTACTCTGAATACATCCATTGTCCTTTGGCGGAAACACTACGTGATTTTGTGAAAAGAATAACTGAAAACATTGAAACTTTCACTGATTGGCTTGCCATTATTTTTCTAAAATTCAATTCTATTGATGAAAGCTTTACAAATACGCAATCTGGTGAACTAAAATACAAAAAAGCATTTTGTGCAAATACAAATAATTATTTAACTAGTGACTTGTTCTTAGAGTCTTGTAATAAAATTCTTTCGAATTATGACTGTGAATTTGGACAGTGCTTATTAACGTCAGTAGCCTTTCAAATTCAAAATATAATAATAACAAAATCTTCGGAAACTATTGCGACAGATCAAATTAAAGAAAGAACAATACCTTCTCAAAAATGTGAACAGGGTAAGGGTGGGTTGCGTTACGTTGGTGGGTACTGTGTAAGTAAAATAAAAAACAAGTATAGGAAATGCGTTCAGAATTCACTGTTTAATTTTGCTAGAGAACAAGAATTGGAAGAAAGCAGAGCAAAGGTTTTTTTATTATCACAAATGGTTACGACATACACAGATCTAATGCATACTTCAGTACACAAAGAGTCATTGGAGACAACATTTAGGAAACAAAATGTACGTGAAGGTTTGACAAATATAACAGATGAATCGTATCTGTTTTTTGAACAGCTTAACAATACAGTAAGAAAGCTTGAAACATTTGAAAATCTTTATAAACACGGGGAGAACACCGTAGAAATTGTCAAATCTTTTGTTTTTTCAAATAGTGACATTTATAACGCCTGGATAAAGCTATTTAAAGTTAATGCAATCAAGGGAACAAGTAATACTGACATTTCTAGTCTCTTGAACGATGTGGTCACTCTAAGTGCATGTATGACAGATTTGTTTTATGAAGTTGTCGGCCGTTTTGTTAAAGTGTCTGCTTCGAATTTCAGGAAAGACTTCTTATTACATCTTAAAGTCGAAAAAAGTAAAGCCCACCGAAAAAAAAATAATGGAAAAGAAAGATAAACAATCGAAGCAAAAAATCTCTATTGATGAAATTTATAAAGATACTTCAAACGGAAAAGTGGTTTCACATCTAAAATTAAAGGCTGGCGTAGTAGATGATAGAGAATATTTTAATGAAAATTCATTCACCAAGAAAAATTTGCAACTGTTATGCGAAGCGTACGAAATCCCTGTACAAACGAAGTATACTAAAAAATATTTGAATGATCAATTAATTGGGGTTATATCAAAGTGCGACTTCATGTTAACGCCAAGCGTGTTTGTAACAAGTGTAGAAGAAGAAATAACCGATGACGATTCAGTAACTATTAACCCCATTGCTTCTGCTGTTGTACACTCACATAGGCAAAACAAAGAAACGGCAAAAGGTAAGACCAAAGGTAAACGTGCGGTTAGAAGTAAATGTGCAGAGAAAGGAAAGAATACTAAAAGGAAAAAAACAGAGTATTCTAACTCTGAACGTGAATCGGAATCAAGTGAATGCGTTGTTTGCCATGGTAAGTTTGATGAAAGTCCTAATTGGGTACAATGTGACAAATGTGACCAATGGGTACACGGATATTGCGTTGGTATAACAACAGCAGAGCAATGGGAAGTTATAAATGATGAAGATGCAGAATTTTTCTGCCCATTCTGTCAATAAACTTTTTTAAACATTTGGTTGATCTTTAAGCATAACATTTAAAGTCTTCTGAATGTCACAACCAACCATCCCACCAAACACTAGGACTTTAGCTCAAGGCGTTTTTAGTTACTGAACGGACAAGGTTTTGGGGAGTACATGTCACCCTGACCTTGACCTTTGACATAGTGATCTCAAAATCACCAGGAGTCTTCTACATGTCACGACCAACCATCAAATCAAATCCTAGGGCATTATTTAGTTACTGATCTGACAAGCTTCAAGCACTACATGTCACCGTGACCTTGACCTACCGACCTCAAAATCCACAAATTACACAATCTTAACACACATTACCCTTTTATAGATATATACTAATGAAAGTTATATTTTTTAAGTGTAATCTAAACAAACCTGTAAAACTTTGAGTCACTTACCTTGTTGCGCGTGTGGACTGGCCGTACCGCTCAAGGAAGTTTCTCGGAATAATACTTTTATCAGTTATACACATTGATGCTATTTAATGTATTGCTTTATTAACTGTAAATAATGCTACTGTAATTCAGGGCTAAATTAAATGTTTTGAAATATTTTCTCTTAGTACTAAAAGCCAGTATATGGCTTAAAACATGTTTCTGATAACTTCATTTAACTATAGTTTCCAACAACAAATTAACCATGTAGAATGCCACTGCCACTTTGATCAGTAGATTATTGTGTAAAATTAATTAACACTGTTTATAATCATTTTATTTCAGACTATCGGCATCTATTCTAAAATCCAGATTTCCTGTTGAAGTTTTTTTTTTACTTTACAATCACATTCAGCGGTTAGCTTTTAACATGGCAGAGGGCGGAGCAGATACTGCCCAATCTCGTAGTGTAAATAAATTTATTGAAAATCTGAAGGGCAAGCCAAAATTACTAACTGAGTACGAAAATGTGATTATTTTATCTGACAGCAAGGGTAATTACTTAAGAAAAAATATGCAGGCTGTCAGTGATTTTGTTGACACTTCCAAACTGACTTTTTGGGCACGAGGTGGGCGCTCATCCGCGGAAGGTGTTGCTTTTCTCGAGGAACAAATTGCAAATCACAATAGAAAATTAACACCATCAACTGTTGTTTTATTTTGGCATACAACATGCGACCTAACACATCTCGTAAAACCAAACCGTTTCTTGGAGCCAGCATTTCAATCCCCAGATGAAGCTTTGGCATATATTAAGCCAATTTTTCAAAAATTGTTGGATTTAAATAATCATAATAATTTTAGAATAAATCTTCTTGAAGCCCCCCCAATTTTTATATCAAACTGGAATCGGGATAGGGGTCACCCTGACTGGAACAAATTCGATGATACTAAAGTAAATGAGCAGATTGATGCTATTAATAACTACGTGCGTGATGTCAATGATGAGCACAGCTTTAAGTCGCCAAAGTTAGTCCTTGATTGTATTAATTACAGGAAAAAACCACGTAAGGAACATAAATCTTTTTTGACTAGCGATTTATTTGTCGATGGCGTGCACCCTACTGATATCACTTGTCAAAAATGGCTGTATCAAATAGTAAACAGTGTTTCCAGGCCCATGGTGTGGTAATTACAGATTGAAACTAGAGCTATCACAAAATGTGACTAATACCCCCAAAACACCGCTACAGAACAGAGGAAGTTATCAATTTAGTAACAGAATACTTCGTAAAAAAATGAAAAAGAGTTATGGTTGTGGGCAATTAAAGATAGTTGTGGTTCTTGTACATTGCATTTCCTCTCATTGCGCTTGACCATTGTATGAAGTTGCAATGAATTCCAACCAGTAGTTTTCAAGTTATGCTTCGGACAAGGAAAACCAATAAAGGGCAATAATTCTGAAAATAGTGAAGATGGAGTTATGATTCTTGGACACTGCACTTCCTCTTATTGTGCTTGACCTTTGTATTAAGTTGCATTGAATTCCAAATTGTAGTTTTCAAGTTATGCTCCGGACAAGGTACACCCCGACCTACCGACCGACCAACCACCGGGTGACTTCTATATACCTAACTTCGTTTTGGGGGTATAATTACATATAATATGTTTTTGTTCTGACTTGTCTTTTTTCGCTTACCTAGCGCTTGTTACCTATTGTTTTCTTTGGATGTTCGGTGTCTATCGTCATTCTAAATATAACTCGGTGAAAAGTTCATGTCAAATTTTCGACCTCGAGAAAAGCAACACCTAAGCTATTTTTGCATTTGTTATAGGCTTCATTCTGAGGTTAGAAAATAGGAATTTGTTTAATTAATTGCCCTGATAATCACTATGAATGTACAAACGCAATATGTTCGTAAACTTTTGTTTGTCATCGTTCCTTTGTTTGATGGTGGATGGAGCATAGCGCGTGTGGACTGGCCGTACCGCTTGTGAAGTCTGCCTATCGAACAGTTCATTGTCCGACTTTTGTGATTGTTCATTGTGTTTTAATCACTGCTTTATATTCATATTTATGAGACGGAAAAAGAAATATGACCAAAAATAATGCTAGTCTATTCCTCATAACTGAATGTACTTCTTTTTGTTATGTCATGAATCTTTCCAGTATTTCACGTCGTTATTTCCATTTTCATTAATAAGATTAAGCGTGTTTGATGATAATTACAAGTTGCTCTATCCCAGGTTCACTGGATTATGTAGTAATGTTGGTAATCAATAGTTTGCCCCGTGCGTTTATGATTCATAAACATACTTGTTTTATAAGGTCAAGGTCTTAGCGACACTCGGTTTTGGAAATGTTTCCGGCCAATAACTTCTAACTAATTAGGACTATGTTCAGCAGACTATTTATTACATGTACAATATCCTTATTCAGCTGTAGGTCATTAGGTGAGGGTCACAATGATTTCTAATGACTAACAAGTCTAGGTCAGTATGAATCGAATCCAAATGAAACTTCAGAAAACGAGAACCTGTGGGCTAAACCACGATGAGCAGAACGATTGCAACTGGGGTTTGATCAATGGTCAATGTTACATCGACCTTGCGCTAATGGGAGTGATTTTTTTTCTAAAAGACAAATAAACATTTATTGTTTTATGAAAATTTATATTGTGATCATAAAATATATAAACATTAACAAACTTCTGGTTTAGGAACAGCAATAAATAAAGGATATGTAAAAGATTCTGAATTAATTCATTCGTTAAATTTGTTATAAAGGTATGATCCTCAATGCTATTTAATACTGTATAAAATTTTTCTGATATAAAACATATCACGACCCTATATATATATATATATATCGATTTTCAAAGGATAATATCTCGAAACATGCCTTTTTGATAAATTTGAGAAATATTAATCAGTTAATTAAAGTGTTAATATCAATACATATTTAGCATAATAAAATACTTTGGCATAGAATTGATAGAAAATTTAAAATGTCACAAGTAATGGTAATGCTGATAATGTAAAGGGAATCTGGATTACATCTAATTTCTAATTCACTAATCAAAATGCGTGCTGTATCACGCTTACGGAGGATCCGGTTGTTGGAGAGACAGTTCGCACCATAACAACATAACATCTGGACACAGACTAAAGAAAGAATCGAACTGAAAAGGTAAAACTTCTTATTTACATGTGCAGATTATGCAGTGTACTAATTATACATGTTTTACAAATAGCTTTCATTGTAATTGGCGGCAATGTACATGCTTCAGACTCAGCATATTGATCAAAACCTTTACAATTTTGATTATATTTGTAATATTTTTCCAAACAATACAAGCAAGAAAAGAAGACTGTTATATACATCAGTGAAAGTTATGGATATACATGTATAATATAACGGAGAGTAAAGGTGTATCAGAAAAGCATTAGTGAAGTACATGCCTTGGAAAAGGCAATACAGCATTATTAACAATTTCGTTTCAGAATCCTAATAATAAACTGTTGAATGTCTGTGAGAAAAGAGTCTATAGTTTGCGTTACAGTTATTTAAAAACGTTTGTATTCAGAAGTAGTTTTCAGATCCACACTTTTCACTGGTATTACATTAATGTTAACTGTATTTTAAAAAAGGCAAAACACGTCTGACAAAAGTAGGTACTCTCAGAAAAGAAACACTCGAACAATAGAGGAAAAGATTTCAAAAGTAATATAACATGTGGCTTTAAAGTCGTATAGTTCACAGATACAGTGAAATAGCTATGTGAAAATATACTGGACTGATCAGTGTTGCTCTCATATTTGGTTCGATTACCCCAGAGTTTCCGGTCAGTCAACAATCAGACAAATGCCAGCGGTATAGTCAGTCCACACGCACGAGCATTGTCTGTGTCGCTCGCAGTTAAATTAATGACATGGTAGCATTGTAATATTTAAGAGTCTCATGCAACCGTGAAAATTATGTAATGCATAAAAATATGGAAATCGGAAAAAACGAAGGTTAAATAAACATTTAACAATCCCTACATGTTAATGTTACAAACTGTTTAAACAATACATAAAGAACAAATACATACAAAACTAGCGGTACGGCCAGTCCACACGCGCATAGTTTTTGAATGTGTGTTCTATTATAGGAGTTAATTGAGATTTAAAGGTGCCAATGGTTTTCTTACTGAAGTAGATTTGTTTATTTTAGATTTCGGAGGACTGGAGCAACTTGGCGTGAAACTACCACTGCCTGTATTTGAAGATTTAGAAATGGTACTTTGACCAATGATAACAGTGTTCATATTTTTAAGGAACTGATAGTATGTTGGATTTGTGTTATTTCCGTTGATAATACCCCGTTGCTGACAGAAAACGTTCTCTATAACATCGCTGTTGATACGGGCAGGAACTATGGAGTTTCTTTCTTTAGACAGTGTATTTTTACATAATTGAGTGAAGCCAACTATGCATGACTTTAAGTCTTCTCTGGTCTGATATGACATTAACTGTCTCTCTTTATTTGCTGACGGAAGTTTCTCTTGCCCTTGAACATGGGATTCCCAGTCAACAAACCACTGCAACGAGGCATTCAACTGCTCCAGACGAAGATCTTCGGTGTCAGTGATTGGACGTTTGTCGCGGAACACAGAAACCATGGTACTCGTGGCCTTTAAAAGACTTACAGTATCATCTAATATGTATCCGGTGTCACCTAGGGATTTTTGGAAAGCTTGCATCAGGTAAAGCATGTCAGAACTGAGCACATCCTCAGCTAATTTATTCCTCATTTTTGATTGTTGATTTAAATAAAGGTGATCATTTGTTAACTTATAGTGTATCGGGAAGCTGTTTGTATCTCTGTCCCATTCAAATGCGTTTATCCAGTGTTCCCAAAGGATTGGAAAGTTAAATGTAAGTTTTTTTACGAAAGTTTTATCTTCGCCACTTTTTAATATATTGTTCCGTATACGTTTAATTACATGGGAATAGTCCATTATAAAAATGATTGGCGGATGATTAGGAAACCAGATATTTTTTATAGAAAACTTTTCAACTGAAGGTACTGAATTTTGAAAGAATAATTTCATAAAATCACGATTTGCTTGCGCTCCATCCATCGATACAAAACTTACTTTAAAGCCGTACATATTGAGATGCTGTACTGCTCGCCAAAACAAAAAATGAAGATTGACAGAGTTTGCCTGTGAAACTGGAAAACAGGCAAACGGAAATCGAAACCCATTCAGTCCCATGTATACAAATTGTAGCACGTGAGTTGCCAGTGACCTTTCTGATTTTGAAGAAAACAACTGATCGAATGATTCTACTTCGGCACCCATGTCAACAAACCCTATCAATTTCACTTCTCCATTACTATAAACCATGGAGAGATCTTCCTGAATGCTCATTTCGTCTATAGCAATACCGCCATTCATAGTAGTATCATCCGCCACATAAGTTCTAGCAGCTTCCTTCATCCACTGAAATACCTCATGATTGAAACCAGTTTTTTGTTCTACAGAATTTTTATATACTCGAAGGGTTTCTTTAGATGGGAGAATCAAAACTTTACTATTTTTAAGGACTTGATAATTTTTTCTGCTGCGACACCATAGCGAAAGACAAAGTCGAATAGTTTTTTTGTCCCATCGGCGACCATTTGGATTTTTCTCAAGATTTTTTTTCTGATCTAAAAGCATGTCAATCATTTCTTTAGGTGCTTCAGGGAGAACTTTTTCCAGTATATTTTTCATGTCATTGTTGTCATTTATTTTCAGAAGTACAGAGTCCTGACTATCAGTGTTTGGGTTGTTTACGACGGGAGATAATTGACCTGGAGTTTGATTTTCAAGATTTTCTTTATTAAGACTAACATTTAAGGACGGTTTTTTTGGGACGACTGCTGTTGTGCATTGAGATTTTCTTTTGAAACTGTTGCAGTTTTTACAAGAATCACTTCTGAAGAGGAAAGGTAATGCTCGCTTGCAGGACTTGCTTCTATATATTTTAATTCTGTCTTCACCTAGATATTCGACAACATGTTGGGTTACATTGATGTTAGCAGTGTTTTCTTTTTCTTTACCATTACATAATTTTAATTTAAATGCAATGCTACATACATTTTGAATGCACTGTCTACTTGCAACGTATGTATTTTGAATGTTGTAGCTTTCAAGATCGAGTTTGCTTTCAGCAATGAACATGTCCCATGTGCCATTATTATGAAGAACTATTTTTTTTATAACCCGGTTACCATTTATAGTGGTGTCACAAAGCATTGATATATGCAGTTCGTTACTATCTTCATGACTTACAAAAAAGGGAGATTGTACCCACTGTTTTACGAATGTGAATTCAAATTGTTCTTCAGAAATGTCTGTCCTTTCTGACAGACCTACATAAAACAACTCATCTTTAGACTTAATAGAGCTATACCTCCTACTGACATGTACATCAGAAAATACCTGTCCAATGTATTTCCCAATTACCTTTCTATCGAAAATACCACCTTCCTCAATAAATCTCTTGTATACAGCTTCAGCAGGTACTTCTTTGGAGGGCAATCTCTCGTACCTCTCTTGTAACCTGTAAAAATTGTATTGACAGAATAGTGTACCTACCATGCATGTATACGTTGTATTCTACTAAATATATATTTCATTCATATAATGGTATATCTTAAATACATGCTTGTTTTGTATGCATTTTTATGATTTACATATAAATGAAGTATTGAGAAATATTGATGAAATAAAATGCGTATTTTCATTTTACGCATTTTCACTGCAGTGAAATATATTTTCCGTATTTTCAATGGTGTCTTGCCGGACTATTTTCTTCTACATTCATAACAAATCTAAATAATATGAAGACGAAACAAATAAATTGTAACTACTATTTGATAATCCAAACAATTTTTACACAAAAAGATTTTACAATTTCTGTTCTATTCAGTTCTATTCCTAAATTAAAATTTCTATCAATAGATGCTTATTCTTTGTTATAGCAGCTATAATCCAAACAGTTTTTACACAAAAAGAGGTACCCCCTTTTACAATTTTCTGTTCTATTCAGTTCTATTCCTTATTTAAATTTTCTATCAATAGATGCTTATGAGTATAAAAGGAGCAATACTACACCCCTAAAAGTGACCCCGTTACATAATCCAAACAATTTTTACACAAAAAGAGGTGGCCCCTTTCACAATTTTCTGTTTTATTCACTTCTATTCCTAATTTAAAATTTCTATCAATAGATGATTATAGGTATAATGGCAGCTTTCAAATGCTTGAAAATACAGTAGAAATAATAAAACATAAGAATATCATATACATTCTAGCTAAAACAAAGTTTAAATCAAATGAAATAATTAAAATCTAGATCTATGTACGTGTCAAACGAATATCTTATTAAAGTAATTGATACATTTCTTACCAAGAAACGCAGTATTCGGCTTTCCACATCTTTAGTTGTAAATCGTTTGTGTTCAAAATATAATTTCTCAACAATTTCACTCCTGTTGTAAGATATTGAAAAACCGTTTAAAAATCACGCGCCAAAATCATTTGAATATAAAGATTCCAGCGTACCTGGTAATTTGTGCCCGGCTCAAAAGCAACGTATCGTTACCGTATAAGACACTGGGAACCATTCGCTTACAACAGCTTCGCAAGATGACGGGTCGAAAAAAATCGGACTTTTGATGGAAACAAATGTGATTTTCTCCGTAACAAAGTGGAGTTATTGGTAGCGACATATATCATTGGAAAGGGCATATATTACAGGTATGAAATGATGCTATAATTATTCTGAAAGTGCATTTGTGTTTCTGTAGCGACTTGATAAATGTGCTTCGGTTTTGTTTGTTTACATTTCGAAGTTGGTTATCTTGTAATATTATACTATATACTGGAGAATGGCCATTCATAAATGCCTTATATTCGCTTCTAAACAAATGTCTGTGTGTGAGAGGATGGTCTCGCGACCATCTCTCTTTTCTACATTAAGTTGTACCTATTACTTTGGTACCCTTACATTAATTTATTAATTAATGAAACCACTGACGATTCTGGTAAGATTCATTGTTGTAATCACTTATTTAGAATCGTGTATTGTGATATTCTTAACTTCTGTGCGTATCCGATCTTTTGAAATGTTGTATTGTCTAGAATGTTGTATTCTTCGTCTTATGAATGTATTTTGTATTGTTTCAGGCTCTTTATACTTACCACTACACTTACTACTATAGTTACACTACACCCCGGTTACATTAATATCTCTTATACTTTGTGAGATATGCCCCGGACAAAAATTAAGTATGAGAAATTTCAAAAGGCAATAACTCAAAAATTAATACAGCAAGAGTTATGGTTCTTGTGCACTGCACTGCTCCTTAATGAGATCTAACTACCTATGAAGTTTGGTCTTGATATCTCTCATAGTTTTTGTGTTATGCTCCGGACAAAATTATGATGGACGAACGGACGGACGAACGAACGGCCGGGACGGCTGGACGGACAAAGCGGCAACTATATGCTCGCCCTTCGGGGAGCATAAAAATGTATTCGGCCCTGTAACGACCGAATTTACTTGTGGTGGCAGTGGTTTCTGTAGTGATCAGGGGAAGTAACCGCTGCGGGGAGTTTGGCTTAGATGCATTCATATTTGAACACTCCTCGTAACGTGAACACTATGTCGGCAACGTAATCATGACGTTACGTGAATAAATATATTCAGAGGGCATGTATTTTTTAGCTCACCCGAGCACAAAGTGCTCAGGGTGAGCTTTTCTGATCAGTCTTTGTCCGTCGTCCGTCCGTCCGTCAACTTTTCATTCAAATGACATCTCCTCTGAAACCAAAGGGCCAAATTAAATGAAACTTGCCTGGGACGTTCTTTGCATGAAACTCTACCAAGATTGTTCAAATCGTTCTGGTCCATTGCATTTCTGGTTCACTGGAGCTAAAATTAGATTTTAAAAGTTGGATCTTTAAAAATCTTCTTCTCCGAAACCCCAAGACCTGGAGCCTAGATATTTGGTATGAAGCATCATCTAGTAGACCTCTACCAAGTTTGTTCAAATTATGACCCTGGGGTCAAAACTGACCCCACCCCAGGGGTCAGTTGATTTTACATAGATTTATATAGGGAAAACTTGAAAAATCTTCTTGTCAGAAACCACAAGGCCTAGAGTTTAGATATTTAATGTGCAGCATTGTCCAGTGGACCTTTACTAAGTTTGTTCAAATCATGGCTCCTGGGTCAAAAATGGCCCCGCCCCAGGGGTCACATGTTTTACATAGAGTTATATAGGACAAACTTTAAAAAATCTTCTTGTCAGAAACTGCAAGGCCTAGAGTTTAGATATTTGGTGTGTAGCATTATCCAGTGGACCTCTACTAAATTTGTTCAAATCATAGCCCCTGGGTCAAAATAGGCCCTGCCCCGGGGGTCACTTGTTTTACATAGAGTTATACAGGAAAAACTTTAAAAAATCTTCTTGTCAGAAACTGCAAGGCCTAGAGTTAAGATATTTGGTGTGTAGCATTGTCCAGTGGACCTCTACTAAGTTTGTTCAAATCATAGCCCCTGGGTCAAAATAGGCCCTGCCCCGGGGGTCACTTGTTTACATAGAGTTATATAGGAAAAAGTTTAAAAAGTCTTCACATCAGAAACCAAAAGGCATAGAGCTTAGATATTTTGTATGTAGCATTGTCTAGAGGACCTCTACCAAGTTTGTTCAAATCATAGCCCCTAGGTCAAAAATGGCCCCGCCCCAGGGGTCACATGTTTTACATAGAGTTATATAGGAAAAATTTAAAAAAATCTTCTTTTCAGATACCACAAGGCCTAGAGTTAAGATATTTGGTGTACAGCATTGTCTACTAGATCTCTACCAAGTTTGTTCAAACCATAGCCTCTATGTTAAAAAAGGCCCTGTCCCAGGGGTCCCATGTTTTACATAGAGTTATATAGGAAAAGTTTTTAAAATCTTCTTGTCAGAAACCACAAGGCCTAGAGTTTAGATATTTGGTTTTGCAGCATTGTCTAGTGGACCTCTACCAAGTTTGTTCAAATCATGACCCTGGGATCAAAACTGGCTTTTGCCTTGTCCATGGGTGTCTGTTTGTCTGTCTGTCTTTCACACCTTGTTTCCTTTCAATAACTTGAGTACCAGTTGACCCAAAGCCTTCAAACTTCACAGGGTTATTGCCCTTATTGAGTACAAAACATCCCTGTTGTGTTTTGGGTCAGTAGGTCAAGGTCAGAGGGACCTCTAGAGTGAAAACCGTTTCCACTCAATACCGGGTAACAGGATTACCATTTCACCCAAAGCCTCCAAACTTCATAGGATGATTGCTTTTACTAAATAGAAGAACCATATTGTTTTTGGGGCTAGTATGTCAAAGGCCAGGATCACAGGGACCTGTGGAGTGAAAACTATTTCTGCAGGGTAACTGTAGTACCATTACACCCAGAGCCTTCAAACTTTATAGGATAATTGTATTAGAAGAACCCTATTGTTTTTAGGGTCCATAGGTCAAAGGTTAAGTTCAAAATGACCTGTAGAGTGTAAAACTGTTTCTGCTCAGTAACTGGAGTACCATTTTACCCAGAGCCTTCAAACTTTATAGGATAATTTTCTTTACTCAGTAAAAGAACCCAATCATTTTGGGGTCAGTAGGTCAAAAGTCAAGGTCACAGGGACCTGTAGAGTGAAAACTATTTCTTCTCGGTAATTGGTGTATCAATACACCCAGAACCTTCAAACTTAACAGGGTAATTATATTAGAAGAACCCTACTGGTTTTGGGGTCTGTATGTCAAAGGTCAAAGTCACTGGGACCTGTAGAATAAAACTTTTTCTGCTCAAAAATTTGAGTTCTATTACACACAGAGTCTTTAATCTTATTGCAAACTTATTCAAACTTGCACCCATAAAAACCAATGATGATATTTGTAACATGAGCAATGAGACTCAGGTGAGCGGTTTAGGGCCATCATGGCCCTCTTGTTTTTATTTTTTCCTATCATTTCCTTCCTTAAAGTAAATAAACATATACATTTTTGAAAAGATAAATTTTTATAGGATGACATTATACAAAAATCAAAAAAATGTCAAAAAATTATGTTAAACCCCATTTTAACTTGACGCGGTTCAAATATGCCCCAGACAAGCAAAATGTACTAAGGGAAAAAATGAGAAAACTAGAGAAGGTATGTGATGGTTCTTGTGCACTGCACTTACTCTCAATGTCCTCTATCATTGTGAGAAGTTTAAAGTAAATCCCTTCATTGGTGTTCGAGCTACACTCCAGACAAAACTGGACAGATAGATGGAGGTACAGATGGATGGACAGCCAGACAGACAAGTCGCTGGATATATTCTCTTCCTTTGGTGAGCATAATAAAGAAACCTCCCAATTGTAGCTTTCATTCAATTAATCTAGATACTGTAAATCTACATAAAACAAAATCACAACCCTTTCATATTTATTGTATTAATAAAATGATGGAAATCATAATCTTAAGAAATAATCCAATCATTTTCTAAAAACAACAAGACCTATCACTAAAGGTGATGAATACCCCAAGATACCACTCTGACATAGTAATTTCTACATTTATTGTCTGCCATAATATAACAAAAATGTTGAAAAACTCGAGGCTCAAACCTCTGTTTAAAGTAAACTCAGCAGTGTATGTTAACATTATGGATAAATACACACAACCATCCTGAAACAAAAATAAAAAAACTCAATACACACACTATATGCTGAGGACATGCAAATCTGGACTAACTACTAAAGAAGTTTGATTATACTCTTATAAATATTTGCTGAAAAAAGCACAGACTTAGACTAGGCTTTAAGGAGAAAAAAAACAAACAACATCAAATGTCTATAGTAGTTGTTAGTGGTGCAAAGTTTGATTGAAATCCCACAAATATTTACCGAGACATAGCACAAAGTAACACTGAATGGCCTTAATCTGAATAACTAACACCAAAGAATCAGAACTCAGGACACAATCACTGAAGCAGAACAACTCTTGATACTAATTTATTTATTACTGTTCAGCTGATTCAAACACAATTTAAAAGAGTTTGAAAGATAATGCTGAAAAAACTTACATTGACAGACAAAACAGCAAGAGCTATCATTCAACAAATAACCATAAGTGCGAAATACTCAATCCATGTGCGAAAGTACAGGTAAGGTCTGTTCTTATGAATTCTGCAAACTGTTTTTTAAAAATAAATCAAACATCTGCGGATAACTGAGGTAGAGAAACTTCATGTAAATAAAAAACATCATAGGCACCAAAGCAGAATGTGCTACAACTATGCTAAGGCCAGCCAGCCAAACAGACTGACAGACGGGCTGACAGAGCATGTCAATCCAATTTAGCCCCTAGAAATTCTATTTGGATGTATAATAAAATCTGATATACAGTTGCTAAGAAACAGCATGGACAAACTTTTTATCCTTTATTTGTAAAAAAATAAAAGGGCAATAACTCAGTGAATAAAAAACTGGAACACAACAACAGCACACATAAGTAATCTTGGAACATATGAATCTTGCACAGTGTTATCAAAAACAGACAAATAGTTGCTGAGAAATAACATGGACAAATCAATGTATTAAAAAAAAAAAAAAGCCCATAACTCAGTGAAAAAACCCCATGGCAGTGGAACATGGCAACAATATGCACAACTAAGCTTGGTTCTTATGATTCTTGCAAAGTATTATTAAAATCTGAATTTCAGTTGATGAGAAACGGTCAGACAAATGGATGTGAATAAAAAATATCAAAGGGCCATAAGTCATTGAAAAAATCATCCGAGTATGAGGTGCTAAGTATTATTAAAATAAAAAAAACAGTTTACAGATTGATGGACCAACAGACATGAATCCAATATAGCCCCCTGATAAAATATCTGGGGGTATAATAACCAATACTGTGTATATAATGGCACTTGTTTACAACACACTAACAAGTTCTGAGTAAAAATGTACAGATTTCATGAAATAAAAAGAAGTTTCATTTAAATGTTTTCAATAAAGTAACCATTAAAAGTTTGTACCTGACAATACCTTAAAGAGAGTGATGTAGGCTCTATATAGTTCACCTGAGTTTAAATCGTAAAAGAAAAGGAAAATTCAAAAGCTTAAAGCCTTCAGGTTTCAGACAAGACTACTTTCTTCACTAAAAAATAAAGGGCAACTGCAATGCTGCCCAAAATGGAAATCTTCTAACTAGGTCGAAACACCACTTGCATCAAACTGTTATTTCACAAAATACAAGTTACTGACCACAAAAACTTTCCATGAGCTTTTTCTTGAAAAAAGGCAGTTTTTATAAAGATAAGAGGATACAAAATTATTGTGTTTCCACTGTCCTGTAAAAACAATCATTTTCTTTTCCTAAGCTAAAATAATTGTGGCAAATATGAAATCTGTTAGTGAAGTATTTTCTGAAACGGCCATACATAGTACCCCTGATTTAATCTTACAAGTGAGACTGTTAGATAAAAATCTATCTACATGATAAACAAGTAAATTTGTGAGCTAATGCTCACTAGTGATACCCCCGCTATCAGAAATTTGACTTTCATAATGTAATTTGCATTTGTCATATGTATAAAGAGTGTCAAATTTTTTCGAGTATTTACCTGAATTTAATACAACTTCATCCAAGGCACAGCTAGATGGATATGAAAATGGTCAGAATAATGAACAGGTATTACATCTGTGATTTCTGATTCATCGAAGTCTTTATTCACAAAAACACGATCAAGTGAACCTCCTTTCCTGTGTGTTGGTAACTTCTAAGTATTCGGTAAACAGGAAGTAGATGAGCAAGGAGCATATAATCGCTTTATACCATATGAGAATATAGGATAAAGCAATATGTAAAATATCAGGCTGCTGCTTATTATAGTTGCTGTGAAAACTGTGACGGAAATTGTGAATGTATGTCAACTATGTGTAAAAATCTAAGTATTCGGTAAACAGGAAGTAGATGAGCAAGGAGCATAAAATCGCTTTACACCATATGGGACTATAGGATAAAGCAATACGCAAAATATCAGGCTGCTGCATCTTATAGTTGCTGAGAAAACTGTGACGGAAATTGTGAATGTATGTCAACTATGTGTAAAAATCTAAGTATTCGGTAAACAGGAAGTAGATGAGCAAGGAGCATAAAATCGCTTCACACCATATGGGACTATAGGATAAAGCAATATGCAAAATATCAGGCTGCTGCATCTTATAGTTGCTGAGAAAACTGTGACGGAAATTGTGAATGTATGTCAACTATGTGTTAAAATCTAAGTATTCGGTAAACAGGAAGTTGATGAGCAAGGAGAATAAAATCGCTTTACACCATATGGGACTATAGGATAAAGCAATATGCAAAATATCAGGCGGCTGCATGCTCTAGTTGCTTAGAAAACTGCAACGGAAAATAAAGATGTCGTTTGGTTGATGTAATGCACCTATATAGTGACAAAATCTAAAAATATTCGGTAAACAGGAAGTAGATGAGCAAGGAGCATAAAATTGCTTTACACCATATAGGACTATAGGGTATAGCAATATGTGAAATATCAGGCTTCTGCATGATATAGTTGCTGAGAAAACTGCAACGGAAATTTGTTACGGACGGACGGACGGACGGATGGACGGACGGACACACGGACAAGGGTAAAACAGTATACCCCCCACTTCTTCGAAGCGGGGGTATAATGATTTGGTGTGTTTCTACTTCACAACTCAATACCTTCAAGTTCTCATCTATATATTGTTATTATAAATTTTCCTGATAGACAGCATCCAGAGTTGGCTACACAGACTTTAAATACTTACTACATTTTTATAGGTTACCTTTTTTGCACAATACAGAGATAACTTTTTTATACATGTCAAAAAGAAGTAAAATGAAAGAGCAGACCAATATTTGAATATTTATAATTTTAAAAACAAGAGGGCCATGATGGCCCTTGATTGCTCACCTGAGTACTCAGAAAACCTCAAAAGCAGTATTACATTTTCTTATTGAAGATTTGCAGGGGCCTTCAAACCAAATATCTAAAATATCAGTCAATGAATAAAGGCTCTATGACAGAAAGTAGAAAAATACATTACTAGCTGTGGTGACCTTGACCCTGACCCAGTGACCTCAAACCCCTATTAAGGTTAGAAGTCCATGCAAGGAACCTACAACCCATTTATCAAAGATATTGGTCTATAAATGAAGGCTCTATGAGATAAAGTTGATAAATCTATTTTTAGCCTCAGTGACCTGAACCTCAATTTAATTGAAGAGGTTCATGAAAGGTGTGTATTAACCAAATATTTAAAATATCAATCAATAAATAAAGGCTCTTTGACAAAAAGTAAAAAATTCCATTTTTAGCCTTAGTGCCCTTGACCTTGACCAAGTGACCTCAAACTCAACCTAAGAGCAGAGGTTCTTGCAAGTTACCTACATATCAAACAATAAATGAAGACTCTAAGGGGAAGAGTATAAAAATCTAGTTTTAGCCTTGATGACCTTGATCTTGATCCAAGTGAAAGGCAGAGATTCATGCAAGGTGTCTACATACCAAATATCTAAGATATCTGTCAATAAATTAAGGCAATATGACAAAAATTTGAAAAGTCTATTTTTAGCCTTGGTGACCCTGGGCCATGGCCAATTTTGACCCCAGGGCCAAGATTTGAACAAACTTAGTAGAGATCTACTAGGCCATGTTACAGATCAAATATCTTAACACTAGGCCTTGTGGATATTGACAAAACCTTTCTCTATGCAAGTCTTTACAAAATTCAAGTGACCCCGGTGGTGGGGTCAGTTTTGACCACATTTGAACAATCTTGGTAGAAGACATATTGATGATGATCCACGCAAAATATCTAAGCACTAGACCTTCTGGTTTCCTAGAGGAAAATTTTCGAAGTTGTCCCTGTATAAGCCTTTATTTAATCAAGTGAGCCCTGGGGCAGAGCCATTTATGACCCCAGGTGCAAAATTAGAACAATCTTTGTAGAGGATCTCTAGGCGTACCTGTATGCCAAATATCAAATCCAAAAATGTAGCAGTTTCAGACAAGAAAAGTTTTCCCAGCATATGCCTCTATATCAAGAAGTGGCCCCTGGGGCAGGGTCAATTTTGACCCAAGAGAAATAATTTGAACAATCTTGGTAGAGGTCCACTAGACAATACTTTGTGCAAAATTTTTGATCTTAGGGCCTTGTGGTTTCTGAGAAGAGGATTCCAAAAGTTTTTCCAATACATTTCTGTGTAAAACATGTGACCCACTAAGGGCGTGGCCAACTTTGACCCCAAGGGTCTAATTTGAACAATTTTGGTAGAAGACCTCTAGATGATTCACCATGCAAATTATCTAAGCTCTAGGTCTTGTGGTTTCAGACAAAAATATTTTCAAAGATTTTTCTTTGGTTGCCACAGCAACCAGAGTTCTGCGTGGAACTGAATTCTTTAAAGAACTTTGGTACAGCTTCATGCAAGGAACATCCCTGCCAAGTTTTATTAATTTTGGCAAAGCGGTTTCAGAGGAGATGTCATTTGAATCAAAATGTTGATGCGCTCATGCACGGTGACAATGACGGACATCATGCAATAAGAATAGCTAACATGAGCACATTGTACTCAGGTGAGCTAAAAAGTCAGCAAAGAAATCTATCAAGTACAGAAACTTAGAAATATAGAAACACTTTGTTACTGACAATTCTGACATCTTGAAATAAGCATGGACAGCATATACATATATTGTGTGCCAGTCCATGCAAAGCATTAAAATAAATACATAATTTTTTGATTCTGTAAACATAATGGACAGAACATGTTGTAAACATTAAAGCATCAGGCTGATGAAAAAAATGCAACACAAATTTGTACAAACAGTTTTAAGCTTTCAGAAAACTACACAGCTCTTTCAAAGAGCACTGTGAGCGAAATACATTGTGAGGGGCTGTTACTTTGATATATTTTTTTGGACAATGTAATGCCAAAACACTGTATATTGTTAGTTCAAAAAATAAAACCTGGAATTCCTACTGTATCATGAGCTGGGAGTAGAAAACAGTGAGAAAAATCAAACATACTACAACTCGTATATCATCTTAAATCATGAACCTATAAACACACTTGTGTTCAAAAATGCTTTTATCAGAAACAACTACTGTACATTTACAACAAGTAGTTAACATTATTTCATTTTGTGCGAGACAGATTTTTCTATTCATGAAAGACAAAATCTACATGAGAACAGATTCAAAATGAGCATGATTACAAACCATTGTTGCTAATTTGTCTTGCCAAAGATGCCAGCTTTTAACATAATATCTATGTGAACTTCTTACAGATCACTAGTATGTGATATTTCCCTTACAGACAAGTAAACATATACAGAAAGGTAAGTACTGAAATTCTTTCATCTCAAATGTGTACCAGTGTAACCTCTGCCATAAATTCTTCAGTACCTTGATTTTAAAAGACAGTGCTTACATCCATTTATAGAGATCTTCAATTGATTTCATTTTCCTTGATAGTGCCTGGGACACAGATATTGCATATACATGTAATAATTAAGCTTCATGCAAAGTCAAACAATGTAGCAGGCATGCATAGGATGGCTTCATGTAAAAAAAATTCAAAAAAAGTCTGACAGCACAGGTTCAACAAGGGAGTCTAAAAGATAAGTAGAAATATTTAAAATTAATCTCATTTCATATACATGTATAATAATATTTTAAAATAATTGGCACTTCAACACTTAAAATGTAATTGTAACATACCCTTTCTACCTGAAATCAGACACTAGTCCAGCTTTTCAAAGCTTTCTCTCAAACATTCTAACTGACATCTAAACAATAATCTTCTCTATGGTATAAGAAACAAACTGATCTTTCAACAACAACAGTAGAAAACAATAG
The DNA here is from genome assembly GCA_012932295.1 of Cyclina sinensis. NCBI lineage: Eukaryota > Metazoa > Mollusca > Bivalvia > Venerida > Veneridae > Cyclina > Cyclina sinensis. Next base: position 2,109,876 of record JAAONU010000019.1, read on the forward strand.
TTCAAGGTCAGATCGAAGTATCTATGTCAAAAATATGATACAACAGTCTACATTTTATTTCTGAAATCAGAAACTGGCATTTCAATAAATTAACTGGAACAAGTTATTTACAGGGAAACAAAAGCTGCAATTCTAAAAAACACCTTGTTAATGCATTATTATCATATTTTTGAAAATGTTACGAAAATAGATGCAATCTTCACTTAACTAAAAATCACAATTTTATGTCATGAACAATTTAACCCATTCCTCCATATATACACTTTTATGGCTTGGGCGAACAGTGTAGATCCAGATCAGCCGGCACATCCGTGTCGTCTGATCAGGATCTACACTGTTTTTGCCTTTTGATACATTAGAGGGCCAGATGTGCTGGCTGATCTGGATCTACACTGGTTGCACATGCATAAAAATGTGTTTATATGGAGTTAAGGGTTAACACACCATGTTGTTCAAACATAATCATACGACTTTTCAACCAGTTTCTTTTCATTTAGTGACATGGACATTTCATCTACAATGATAATGACTACAACAAATAATCTCATCAAATAATGCTGAATAACTGCCTTCCTTTATACAGAATACATGTAGTGTTGTGTAACATGAAAAACATAATTTGATATTTTCAAAATATTTAGAACTTTAAAACTTTTATTTGAAGAACTTTAACTTCTTGTCCATGTTTAACACTGGTGTCACATGTAGCTACAATATTGCATTCAATGGCCCAGACTGGTATAACTTACTGTACTGGTATAATAACCATCTTCTTCTTCAAAGCAGACACCAACATTTTACAGCTTCATTTGACATAACCAAGATAAAATTCAATCATAAAAACATTACTTCATGCCCTTTGGCACCAACATTGCTTCCCTCTGCATTCTGTTTTGGCACCGATATTGCTTACCACTGCATTCTGTTTTGGCACCGATATTGCTTACCACTGCATTCTGTTTTGGCACCGATATTGCTTACCACTGCATTCTGTTTTGGCACCAATATTGCTTTCCTCTGCATTCTGTTTTGGCACCAATATTGCTTACCACTGCATTCCGTTTTGGCACCGATATTGCTTACCACTGCATTCTGTTTTGGCACCGATATTGCTTACCACTGCATTCTGGAACACCCTTCTCTTCACATATAAAGACACACTGTCCTAGTCCCTTTCTACCCTGGTAAGAACTTTCCCTGAATTTCTCATAAGACAAAAATCTCTTAAGCCCCATCCTAAACTAAGCTTTGTTTTGAACAGTATTTTAAATTTTCTTTTTGATAAACAGCAAACTTTTACTGCAATGATATCTACTACCATTTTTAATTCTAAATTCATGTAGATCAAAAAGCAGAATATATGTGTATACAACCTTTTTCATCAAAATTCAGCACTCGTGAAAAAAATGAATATATACATAATCTTCCACCTGACTGCAGTAAACAAAAGATAAAAATGGTCCTCAAATTGTCTTACCATTCATAACCTGACTTTCAAATACATGTATGTTTGTTCCTGGTAGGTAGAGCCTATAAGTTCAGATGAGCTGAAAATCAGTCAAATCACCATTTCTCATAGCACCAATATTTTCTGATATGCTCCAGATGTGAACTGAATGTGTTGGATTTCATTACAGGACTAGAACCACACAAATATCACAACTATAAAAGGGAGGTAACTCCATCCTGCTACAAAACTGGCACCATCTGTTACTCCCTTTTCTAGAATTATATCAAGGTGAGTTACCTCCCCTTCTTGTACTTCAAACATTTTTGACACTGGTGTATAATCTTTATATTTCACCTGAAATGCAGAAAAAATACAAAACTAGAACTGTGTCCATAGGACACGGATGCCCCCACTATGCATAAGTGCTCATAAACAAGAGCATGTATATCCTGTATGTAAGATTTTTTCTGTACATATACCTAAAATGACCTACAGGTAACCTTATGTACATGTTAAATTAAATTACAAATGCAAAATTTATATGTTCAATTATTTATATGGTATATAGTGAAAAAATCAACAAAGGGCCATAATTCTGTTAAATATGGTCACAGCAAAAATTCCTTTCTTTACTACCATCTACACATTAAAGCTGTTCATCCCTGGAAGTTTAAGCAAAATCTGCCATCCGGTTTAAGAGGAGTTGCGTTCACAAAATTTCTATATGGTATATAGTGAAAAAATCAACAAAGGGCCATAATTCTGTTAAATTTGGTCGCAGCAAAAATTCCTTCCTTTACTTCCATCTACACATTAAGGTTGTTCATCCCTGGAAGTTGAAGCAAAATCTGCCATCCGGTTTAAGAGGAGTTGCGTTCACAAAATTTCTATATGGTATATAGTGAAAAATTCAACGAAGGGCCATAATTCTGTTAAATTTGGTCGCAGCAAAAATTCCTTCCTTTACTACCATCTACACATTAAGGTTGTTCATCCCTGGAAGTTTCAGCAAAATCTCCCATCCGGTTTAAGAGGAGTTGCCATCACAAAATTTCTACATAGTATATAGTGAAAAAATCAACAAAGGGCCATAATTCTGTTAAATTTGGTCGCAGCGAAAATTCCTTCCTTTACTACCATCTACACATTAAGGTTGTTCATCCCTGGAAGTTTAAGCAAAATCTGCCATCCGGTTTAAGAGGAGTTGCGTTCACAAGATTTCGGGACGTACGGACGGACGGACAGACATACGGACGGACGGACAGACAAGTGCAACGCTATATGCTCCCCACTTTGTGGGGGCATAAAAATATATGTAACAAGCAACTTTACAGCTTACTTCAAATAATGTGTATCAGGCATTTCTTACAATATGAAAACATTCACAGATCTTGATGATTTATATCACAATGTTAACAAGAATTTTGAATCAGTGACAGACCTTACATTTTTTCATAAAATTATTTTCCAATTTGCTTTTCTTACTAAAAGCACTGAAGAGGCTGAATAATATTCAAATCACTGTACACTATAATTACACTCAGTCATAGTAAGATGAACATCTTCAAAAGTGAATGTGTGTATCTACTGTCTCAAATATTTCTGCAATCTTTGTTGTTGTTTTTTTAGCCATTTCTATGTGAGTAGTAATTTCTCCAAAAATTAATAAAAGCAAACAGCATTTATAAACACCATTCACTTTAAATGAGTGATTGAGTGAACTCAGGTTTAACGTTCCTTTCATCAAAAAAAGGTCATTGGTACAAGCCTGACAAGGGTTCAAACTACAAGGTTACCAACATACACCGCATTCAATACTGTAATAGAAATATCCTTCGATAAAAGTTTAATCAAATCAGTCTCAGCAATGCTGAGTGTCTTTGATGCAGTCAAAGATATAAAAAGAGCCATGTTACACATGGCTAATCCCCCTGCTGGGAAGAAGTTATCTGAAGGTAGTACTTTCAAAAACTAAATGTAATAATGTGCGTATGCAGTTTGAAGAAAATCCCTCAAAAAATAGGCAAGGTAGAGTTATTGTTCTGGACACTGCACTACCTACCAATGTGCTCTGTCAGTGTATTAAGTTTGAAGAAAATCCCTCAAGTACTTTTCGAGTTATGCTCTGGAATTTATTTTTTTCAAGTAAATCTGATAAAGGGGAATAACACTAAAAGTAGGCAAGGTAGAGTTATTGTTCTTGCACACTGCACTTCCTACCGATGTGCTATGTCAGTGTATTAAGTTTGAAGAAAATCCCTCAAGTACTTTTGGAGTTATGCTCTGGACAAAACTTTTTAAGTAAATCTGATAAAGGGGAATAGCTCTAAAAGTATGGCAAGGAAGAGTTATTGTTCTTGCACACTGCACTTTCTACAAATGTGCTCTGTCAGTGTGTTAAGTATGAAGTAAATCCCTCAAGTTCTTTTGGAGTTATGCTTCAGACAATGTTTTTCAAGAAAATCTGAAAAAGGGGAATAACTCTAAAAGTAGGAAAGGCAGAGTTATTGTTCTTGCACACGGCACTTCCTACTAATGTGCTCTATCAGTGTATTAAGTTTGAAGTAAATCCCTCAAGTACTTTTCGAGTTATGCTCTGGACAAAACATTTTAAGTAAATCTGATAAAGAGGAATAACTCTAAAAGTAGGCAAGGTGGAGCTATTGTTCTTGCACACTGCACTTTCTCCCAATGTGCTCTACCGGTATAGGAAGTTTGAAGAAAATCCCTCAAATTCTTTTGGAGTTATGCTTCGGACAAAATTTTTCAAGTAAATCTGTTAAAGAGGAATAACTCTAAAAGTAGGCAAGGTAAAGATATTATTTTTACACATTGCACTTCATCCTAACGTGCTCTTTCAGTATATGAAGTTTGAAGAAAATTGCTCAAGTACTTTTGGAGTTACTCTCAGGACAAAATTGGGACATACACAAGGACAGACGCACGCACAGACACGGACCATTCCAAATATCCCCTCCGCCTTGGTGGGGGAAGAAAAATAGTGTTTTGTCAAAATACTCTAAAAATCAAAAGACCACAAATTGTGACTTAGACCTAGAAGATTGTTCCAATCATTTTTCAATGGGTTATTTCTGGTTTTACCCTATGAGTCATCTAATTATTCAGGGATCAAAGGAAATCTTTTCCTAAAAACCGAAGCTTATCTCTTTTTTTTCCATAGGGTGGATGCCATTATCCTTATCTTGAAAAATGAACAGAAATTAATCAATTTTACAAACCAGTAATGTGTATGATCCTGGCATGAGGATTCGATGATATTCTCCATGAAGTCTTGACTGGAATGGTACAAGTTCTCTCCCTTCAATTACAAGCTGAGCACCCTCTATACGATTATTGTTTTCATCTTTTATGATACCTTTTACACCTAGAAAAGATTATATGGTGATTATGCATTCTAAATAAAATCACCTTCAGCTTAACCTGTCTGTCTTGCTTATAAAATTATGAATTCATACAAGTGTTAACATAATCTCTAATACAGGCCTTGGACTAACATAATGTGTCCTATGAGTTAAAAACATTTTGTTTGATTTTATTGGGGATAAAGTATCAGTTTGACGGTAAGATGCACACTGACTAAAGTACTACATGTATGTCTAGTCTTTAGCTTAATAATACCAAAGAAGATTTTTTTTAAAATGTATGACTAAAGTGCATCCTGAGTTATTTTTGTCACAATACTTATAGCAAGCAATAATTGCATTATAAGATACCAGCATAAACTGGAATTTTTCAGAACAAGTATAAAAAGCTAGTTTCACCAGTGAAACATTGAAAGCAAAGCGCTGACTGACTGAATGTAAGGTCACCTGATCGGATCCAGACCTTCCATTAAGATCCTCCTATTGTTGTTTTGTCTCTGGACATGATATAAATCATGTTGTTTGTCTTTCTGTAAAGGCACTAAGTAAGGTAAATGGACAATGGGTACTAGTACAGATAGGGTTATCTGTCTGATTCCATTCTGAGTCTTGTCATCAGAGCATGTTTTTAAATATGCTTGGATAGCTAACATTGCACTCAAGCTAAAATGATGCAGTCAGACAAACTTGCCTAGAACTACACTTTCACAAATTTCATGGTATAAACTAGAATTATCTTACCTCTATGTGCTTCCATGAGCAAGTTCACAAGAGCATCTTTGTTTTCTAGCCAGAAATACTCCAGTTCTGAAGTCTCAGGGAATTTACAGCAGGAAATTTCTAGAGTAAGCTCAAATATACCATGTATAAGGTAGTTGTAGTCTTGCATTCCACCTGCAGAAAAATTGTAACATTTAATAACAAATTCATTATGGAATTATTGCAGGAAAGGGGAAGTATATATTGCATTATATGCATCTACACTTACTGGTGATCTTGCACATCAAGTTTAAACTGATACTCTGAGAGATGTGGAAGTAGTTCACATCTTAAGATTTTACTATGACGGGTTGTAAATCACCAGAGCGGGCAGAAGTGTGCATAGAAAATGCCTCATGCACATTTACACTCACTGGTGAGCATGCATACCAAGTTTCAAATCGATAGCCCTAGAAATGTGGAAGTAGTTTGCTTCACAAGATTTTGCTATGATGGGGCTGTAAAACCACAGAGCACTCATTGTCACACAAGAAAAACATGTCAAACTCATTGTCAGTTGATGCAAACTAAAAATTTAGCACATGTACCTGAAACTGGATACCAATCTGCACCAGTTTGTAATGCCATCAATGAAATAGTCACCACATTCTGTTCCATTCATGATTGCCATGGTTTGATGTGACTTTGAATAGGTCAAGGCCAAAAATTTGAAAGTGTCATCATCTGGACAAATAGAGGGTCCAATGTTTCTGTGTCCTGAAAACCAAAAATTTCTGCTTGAATTTCACAGCAAACCTGCTGCAGTTGGATGTCACTGGCTCAAACTCTACAGGCTTGTAGAGCAAATGAAACTTGAACTGACTTCCTGGTCCCTTCCAAGTCCCTTAATATTTTAATTAGAAAAGGCCATCCTTTGCTCGAACAGCTATGACTCGAAAGATTGAACCCAAATTATGGTAGAACAGCATGGACATCTCAATCTCTTCATATGTCAAACAAGAGGGCCATGATGGCCCTGGTCACTCACCCAAGTACTTAGGCTGTGGGTCTGCTGTTGAGCAAACATTAGAAGCAAAATGACAGGTTTTGAATTGAAGATGTTAAAATATATATTTTATAAATAAATATAGAACACTTGGGCGGGGCCAATTCTGATCCCATGGAAAAAAATTGAACAAACTTAGTAGAGGTCCACTTGACAATGATACATACCAAATTTCAGACCTCTGGGCTTAGCAGTTTTAGACAAGAAATTTTTTAGAGGTTTTCATACTTGCTGTCATTATAGCAACCAGAGTTCTTAAAGAAATGGAATTCTCTTAAAAATTTGGTAAAGCTTCATGCAAGGAAAATTCCTGTAAAGTTTTATCAACTGTCAACTAGTGGTTTAGGAGGAGATGTTGTTTCAAGTATCTTACAATCATGGAAGTCCATAACAAAAAGGTGCAATGCATCTTAGAATACACAACCCAGAGCGGGATTCAAACCCAGATCATAGCGCATCAAAGGCCAACACTCTAATCACTGAGCCAAAGAATCGAATCCCTGATGCAGTTGTCACAGGTCATATTGATACAATTATAGGAAGGTATGCACTAGACCGAAACAAAAGTAAAAAGTTGACAGCGCATAATTCACGACATAAGATGCACATAAGGCAATCACAAAAGCTCACCTTTAGATCAGGTAAGCTTAAAACTGTGCAGTACAATGCACATTGTCATTCAGAAGCTTTGAAAACTGCTTTCAGTTTCAAAAAGCTTCATGCAATATTGAATATTCGATCATGTTGGTGGTCACAATTTGTTTTCAAGACAGAAGTAACAGAAAATGCTATGGTCTTAAAAAGCTGCACTTCAATCAATTAAGCTAATTTTATAGCTTATGTTTACTTAATGTTTAAGCAAACTGACTTAAACACTTAAAATGACTCTTTGTTAAAGAGGGGGTAGACGAAAATAAAAGATAACATTTTTTCTGCAATATTTGACTGTATATCACATTTTTATACCCCCACCACAAAATTGGGGGGGGGGGGGGGGGGGGGGGGGGGCTATAATGGATTCGCTTTGTCGCGTCTGTCCGTCCGTCAGTCGGTCCGTCCGTCCATCCGTCCGTCTCCATTATCGTGTCCGCTCTATAATCCTATACAAACTGAAGGATTTTCTTCAAACTTGGCTGAAATGTTCACCTTAACAAGGGGATGTGCAGAACCCATGTTGACCATGTGTCAGCTCAAGGTCAAGGTCACAATTGAAGGTCAAATATCAAACAATCAAATATTAGACATTATGTCGTGTCCGCTCTGTAAGTCCTACACTAATTGAAAGATTTTCTTTAATCTTGGCTCAAATGTTCACCTCAACAAGGGGATGTGCAGAACCCATGTTACCCTTTTGCCGGCTTAAGGTCAAGGTCACACTTGAAGGTCAAAAATTGACTTAGAAAATATTCTTAAATTTTAACATGTACTTGAATATTTCTAAAACTAGAACAGATAATCATTTGAAACTTCAAATATATACGAAGTGTCGCAAGTAAGATATGCAGGTCAAGTTTCATAACTAAAAAAAGTGGGGGGGGGGGAATAACTTTGTATTGTATTTTGACAAAGTTAAGTCCATTTTTATGTCTTTAAATTTATTTACTATAATATTTCTTAAACCAGAACAGATATTTACTTGAAACTTAAAATTTATATGAATAGGTTACAAGCAAGCTCAGATGACGAAAATTCTACAATTCCATTGAATTATGACACAAGTTATGCCCCTTTTAGGCTTAGAAAATGTTCTGATATAACCATTAATACTTAAATGTTTCTGAAACTACAACAGATATTCACGAAAATGAAAGGTTATTTTTAACTGTTTCGAACATGATTTGACAATATATATTTATACTATTACCTGTACAATTTGTTTGTTTTTTTCAACAGAGATAATTTCTTTTTATGTATATGTATTTGTGCCACTTAAGTTATTCCCTTAACCACCTTTCCATGTCGTCTTCTGTCAAGGACATTGGTGGGGGTATGAATCGCATTCAGCGATAGTTCTAGTTCTCAATGTTACAAACATAAATATTATTACTAGTGATGTGTTTTAACAAATCTATGGTTTTGGACAAAACTACCTCAAAAAGAAAGGTAGACATGCCAATTTATTCTTTTTTACTGACATATGGAGAGGAAGAGGTGTTCTGGGAAGGAAAGATGTTATGTCATCTTGTTGGCATCTGTTAAATTAATAACATCACCTAGTACCATTAGCACAAGGCAAAATAATTTCATATACTTTAAAAAGCATCTTGTCATAATTTCAAATAATATCTGATCTCTGTATCACAGTATATTCTTGTTATCAAAATAAAAATTATAAAGATTAAAAGAGGCACAATGAGCATGCTCTTTCACATTTTAACTCATAAAATATAAATGGACCTTTAACAGAACAAGGTTTAGTTCAAAGCAAACTTATTTGTCATACATCTATACTTAACTAGAGCTATCACTGAATGTAATTAATATCGCAATACCGCCTTGTCAGAGGTAAAGGGGAATGTTACTGTATCACACGTATCTTCAGTTATTGGTGAACATACACACCAAGCTTCAAATCGATAGAAATGAGGAAGAAGTTTGTGTCACAAGATTTTGCTATGATGGGCCATTTAACTGAAGAGCTGACACTGGTGTGCAAGAAAAACTCGTCACACACATATACACTTATTTGTGATCATGCACATCAAGTTTCAAATTAAAAGTCCCAGAAATGTGGATGTAGTAGGCATCACAAAATTTGCTATGACAGGCTGTAAAACTGCAGAGCAGACCTTGGTGTGCACGAAAAACATGTCATCCACTTCTACACTCATTGGTGAACATGCACACAAAGTTTCAAACTGATAGTTCAGAAATGTGGAAGTAGGTCGCATCACAAGATTTCTACAATGAACTTACTGACTGACCAGCCAATCAACAAACTGACAATCGTAAGATGACTCCAATATACCCCGGCAAACAAGGTTTGGTGGGGTATAAAAAGTGATTTTTGCATACCTTTGAAAGCCATTTCATTTTTTGTAGAATCATAATACTGGTCAAAAGGATAGTTAGCCACCTTTGTTCCACCATGTAGGTTCGCTGACAGAACAAAATTGTATTCCCTTAACCATTTCATGACAGCGTGTGTTTCAATGGCGATAGGCTTCTCACTAGCATTATGCCAAGGATCTGGAAAGTTGCGATTCAGATCAATTCCTTGTATATTGTTCCTACAAAAGATTTGTCAAGATGGTTTGAATCTACATGCAGTTTAAAAATAATTCTAGGCTAAAATTTTATATAAAGAAGGTGCCATGATGGCCCTTAAGTGCTTCGCCTGCACTCATCTGAGAGTTAATACTATGAAAGACATGTCATGTAATGAATTTATAAATAAAAGAAAGAACTAAACAAGCAGCATAACTTGAACAACACTGGTAGGTCTACTGGCCGATGCTTCATGCCACATGTCTCTGTCTTATGGCTTGACAAGAAGTTTTTAAAGAGTTTGTCTGTATAAGTCTATCTCAAACATCCTATTTCAGGGGTGGAGCCTAAAATCATCCCTGGGGCAAAGTTTGAAGAATCTTGCTAGACAACTATTGAGCAATGCTCCATGACTACAGGATCATAGTTTGAAGAATCTTGCTAGACATCTATTGAGCAATGTTCCATGACTACAGGGTCATAGTTTGAAGAATCTTGCTAGAGATCTATTGAGCAATGCTCCATGACTACAGGGACATAGTTTGAATAATTTTGGTAAAGTAACATAAGGCACACTAAATTTCAGAAGTTTCTGATAAAACTAGATCTATTACTGAATGTGATTAATACTACCATAATACTGCCTTGTCAGAGGAAAAGGGCAAATATCAAGTGAGAACTAAACAATTAAGAATGGATGCACACACTGATAGACAAGGTGACTCCAGTATACCCCCACTTCATTTTGTGGGGACATAATGATAGAGATATAAAACAGACACAAAAAACAAACCCAATTTTTTATCTTTAACCTTTAAATATGACCTTGACTTAGGAGGTATGGACCTGGGTCTTGCACATCATCTGACATTGGTGAACATTTCTACCAAGTATTTTCGAAATTCATCCATAAATGACAGAGTTATGGAACAGTCATGAAAAACAGACCCAACTTTTGAACTTTGACCTCTTAGTTTGACCTTGACCTTGACCTTGGAGGTACAGACCTTGGTCTTGCACATCATCTGACATTGGTGAACATTTCTACCAAGTATTTTCGAAATTCATCCATAAATGACAGAGTTATGGAACAGTCATGAAAAACAGACCCAACTTTTTGAGCTTTCCCCTCTAGGTGAGACCTTGACCTTGGAGGTATGAACCTGGGGCTTGCATGTGACACTTCGTCTCATGTAGGTGAACATTTCTGTCAAGTTTTTCCATGTATCCATGAATGAAAGTTACAGATTTATTTTCAAATGGATGCACACATGAACAGATGCACAGACAAATGGACAAGGTTGACTCCAGTATACTCCCAATCTTCTTTTTGTTGGGGTATTATAAAGAGTTTTAAAGACCTGGTTTACATTGTACATAAGTCTACAGCATTTGGCCCTGAGATGGAGCAAAACAAAATGACCCCTGGGGACAAAGTTTCAACAAGCTTGCCAGAAATTTACTGAGCAATGCTACATGCAAAATTTCAGAACTCTTGCCTCTGCAGTCTTATAGATGAATAATTTCAAAGCTTTTCTCTGTAAATTGTTAGACTTGTAGAGTAATATGATGAAGAAGATTTAAACATGTTAATAATAAAACAATGATCTATGATTTAAACTGCATGAATTAGCAGCTTACTAATGCTTATTGACAAGCTACAGACTTACTGACAAACTACAGAGTTACTGTCATACTACAGACTTACTGACAAGCTACAGACTTACTGACAAACTACAGACTTACTGTCATACTACAGACTAACTGACAAGCTACAGACTTATTGACAAACTACAGACTTACTGTCATACTACAGACTTACTGACATACTACAGACTTACTGACAAACTACAGACTTACTGACAAACTACAGACTTACTGTCATACTACAGACTTACTGACAAACTACAGACTTATTGACAAACTACAGACTTACTGTCATACTACAGACTTACTGTCATACTACAGACTTACTGACAAACTACAGATTTACTGACAAACTACAGACTTACTGTCATACTACAGACTTACTGACAAGCTACAGACTTAGTGACAAACTACAGACTTACTGACTAGCTACAGACTTACTGTCATACTACAGACTAACTGACAAGCTACAGACTTACTGTCATACTACAGACTAACTGACAGCTACAGACTTACTGGACAAACTACAGACTTACTGTCAACTACAGACTTACTGACATACTACAGACTTACTGACAAACTACAGACTTACTGACAAACTACAGACTTACTGTCATACTACAGACTTACTGACAAGCTACAGACTTAGTGACAAACTACAGACTTACTGACAAGCTACAGACTTACTGTCATACTACAGACTTACTGACAAACTACAGACTTACTGACAAACTACAGACTTACTGTCATACTACAGACTTACTGACAAGCTACAGACTTACTGTCATACTACAGATTTTCTGACAAACTACAGACTTACTGACAAACTACAGACTTACTGTTATACTACAGACTTACTGACAAACTACAGACTTACTGTCACACTACAGACTTGCTGACAAGCTACAGACTTATTGACATACTACAGACTTACTGTCATACTACAGACTTACTGTCATACTACAGACTTACTGTCATACTACAGACTTACTGACAAACTACAGACTTACTGTCATACTACAGACTTACTGACAAGCTACAGATTTATTGACAAACTAAAGACTTACTGACAAGCTACAGACTTACTGACAAACTACAGACTTACTGTCATACTACAGACTTAATGACAAACTACAAACTTACTGTCATACTACAGACTTACTGACAAGCTACAGACTTATTGACAAACTACAGACTTATTGACATACTACAGACTTACTGTCATACTACAGACTTACTGTCATACTACAGACTTACTGTCATACTACAGACTATCTGTCATACTACAGACTTACTGTCATACTACAGACTTACTGACAAACTACAGACTTACTGTCATACTACAGACTTACTGACAAGCTACAGACTTACTGACAAACTACAGACTTACTGTCATACTACAGACTTACTGACAAGCTACAGACTTACTGACAAACTACAGACTTACTGTCATACTACAGACTTACTGACAAACTACATACTTACTGACAAACTACATACTTACTGACAAACTACATACTTACTGACAAACTACAGACTTACTGACAAACTACAGTCTTACTGACAAACTACAGACTTACTGACAAGCTACAGACTTACTGACAACTTACAGACTTACTGTCATACTACAAACTTACTGACAAGCTACAGACTTACTGACAAACTACAGACTTACTGTCATACTACAGACTTACTGACAAACTACAGACTTACTGACAAACTACAGACTTACTGACAAACTACATACTTACTGACAAACTACAGACTTACTGACAAACTACAGTCTTACTGACAAACTACAGACTTACTGTCATACTACAGATTTTCTGACAAACTACAGACTTACTGACAAACTACATACTTACTGACAAACTACAGACTTACTGACAAACTACAGTCTTACTGACAAACTACAGACTTACTGACAAACTACAGTCTTACTGACAAACTACAGACTTACTGTCATACTACAGACTTACTGACAAACTACAGACTTACTGACAAACTACAGTCTTACTGACAAACTACAGACTTACTGACAAACTACAGACTTACTGACAAACTACAGACTTACTGACAAACTACAGTCTTACTGACAAACTACAGACTTACTGTCATACTACAGACTTACTGAAAAACTACAGACTTACTGTCATACTACATACTTACTGACAAACTACAGACTTACTGACAAACTACAGACTTACTGACAAACTACAGTCTTACTGACAAACTACAGACTTACTGTCATACTACAGACTTACTGACAAACTACAGACTTACTGACAAACTACAGTCTTACTGACAAACTACAGACTTACTGTCATACTACAGACTTACTGACAAACTACAGACTTACTGTCATACTACAGACTTATTGACAAGCTAAAGACTTACTGACAAACTACAGACTTACAGACAAACTACAGACTTACTGACAAACTACTGACTTATTGACAAACTACAGACTTATTAACAAGCTATAGACTTCTACTAAGTAAAGAATGTATAAACCTTTACAGGTGTATGAAAAGAATGCAGTTATAAAGATTATTACATCAGATATAGTCCATATACAGCTTAGCAGTGTAGGTTTCAAATGCAAAGGCTGTGACAATGTCTCAATGTCAGTTTTTTTCAAGAACTGAAAATGCTTTGTCAACACACCTAAGTACAGGAGTTACTGTAATAACCAAATGTTTCTGTTGTCAACAGCAACTTGTTATCAATCTAGCGGTAACATTTTCAACGAAATTTTGCATAAGACTTGACAGAATGTTTATAATTATGTGATCTAGATCAAATTTCATCATGGGTTAGGTTAAAAATTAGGTCATGTTCAATATTTCTACCAAATGTTCAAAAACCTTTTCAAGGAATTCAAGAAACTCACAGTAAACATTAAATAGGGAAAAGGGAAATGCCATGAACTTGTACTAACATGGAAAAGGAAATTATGTCCTGTCCATCCTGTATTAATGCTAAATATTTCTACCAAATATCTTTCAACTGGTTTAAGAGATATGTGGACACCATATGAAGACCAAAACACCTTTGATATCAGACAGAAGGGCAGACTGACATATGAACAGACAGAGTGGACTAAAAAGTACATTACATGAATCATACAGACACTTTCTTTGCAGATTTTATTTAACACAACCATGAAATACGAAGCCTGTTAGTTTAATCATAATACTGACATTTGATTAATTGGAACCTGTTAACAAACATTTTTTTTTCTAAACAATCTTGTGCATGCTTCAAAACATATATTTTTCATTTCTGTAAGCAATTCCACAGTAAAATATAGGCTACTTTACATGCACAATGATGTATTACAAGCATTTAGCACTGAAACTTTACTTCAGCTATGCTATACTTGTATTACTCAAGCAAAAACTTATCACAGCAATTTGAAAACAATTAGGAAGTTTTGTAAATAAATTTTATGGACATTATTTCTCCATGTGTTATGTCCAACACCAACATTTCAGTCGTGCAGACATGACTTTACCAAAAATAAACGTTGCAAGGTTATAAAAATTAATGTACTTCAGTGGATAAAGAAGCTAAAATTGTAGACCGTATACCCTCATTTAAATGCCCCCCCCCCCACACTTTTCTATCCAAAAATACTTACTTGTAAACCAGCTCTGTGAGTGGCTCTTGGGGCAGAATGTGGTAAATCTGCCACTTTCCATATAAATAGAAATTACTTAAGCACTTTTTGAAAACTTTACTTTTTGCATTTTTGGTGCAAAAAAACACCCCCCAGCTGCAAAATGCATCGCCCATGGGGGCGTTTAAATGGGGGTATATAGTACATGTATAAACTTTTTACTGAGACTGGGAACTCTTTATTTCCTATAGAGCTAATTCATCAACTAATGGAAATTTCTCATTGAAAATTAACCACAATTAACTAACAAAAGGATTAATTACCAAACACTAAAAAATGTCTGGAAAAAAAATTTTAATACAAGAATATTACCTTCCAATGATACCCCTACAGACACCCTCTGTAGAATTGTCATAGCCATCGGGGTTCATGCTTGGCATAATATGCACAACTGTTGTATTGAGGTAGTTTGTTATCGTAGAATTTGTACTGTAGCCTTCGACAAAATATTTTATCAAGTGTAGCAAAACCTCTCTACTTACAACCTGAAGTTAACAATAGAACACTCAAATATATCAATGACTGATATAATCAAGACCTCTGTTTTGTTTTACTTAGTTTAAAACATACATTTTGAAAGCCTAATTGAAGCCTAATTGAACTCATGACAAGTTTTTGATGAGATAATACATAGATCATCGGTAACCATTCACAGATGGGTGAACGCGGGTGTTGCTTAAATATCTTTGTCCAAAACTCCTCAAGTAATGTTCTGTATTTAAATACTTGCAATACAACAGTCATTAGCTTGATCCCCAGCACCTGCATTAACATCACTTATTGTATTTTGGATAAGACATTAAAATAAGGCCCTATGTATCTTTTCTAAACACTGAACAAAACAAAACTAGAGATGTGTCCATAGGACACAGATGCCCCCATATTCTGCTGTATTGTCATATAAAATTCTGTACAATTACAGGTGGGTATAAACACTGTCCTTAACATTAAGGACTCTAAAAATGCTATTTTTGCTTAATCAGTAGGCATAACTCTCCAATAAATTTGCATCAAAATACCCAAGTTTACATGCTGACAACAGTTACTATTCTCAGAAAGTTTCATGGCCTTAGCAGTTAAACGTTTGGAGTTACACCCAACAGGTGTCTAAAAATGCTAATTTTTGCTTAATGAGGGAGCATAACTCTGCCAATCTCCAATAAATTTGCATTAAAATATCCGAGTGGGTAACTTCACATGCTGACAACTATTCTTAGGAAGTTTCACTGCTCTAGCAGTTATATGTTGGAGTTACAAGCCACACAAGTCTAAAGATACTATTTTTTGCTTAATGAGTGGGCATAACTCTGCCAATCTTCAATTAATTTGTGGCAAAATACCCAGGTGCATAAGTTCACATGCTGACAACTATTCTTAGAAAGTTTCATGGCTCTAGCAGTAATAAGTTTTGAGTTACATGTGACACAAGTCTAAAAATGCTACTTTTTACATAATCACGGGGCATTAGTCTGCAGATCTCCAATAAATTTGCGTCAAAATACCCAGGTGCGTAAGTTCGCATGTAGACAACTATTCTTAGAAAGTTTCATGACTCTAGCAGTTATATGTTTGAAGTTACACGTGACAAAAACCAGTCTATGTATGGACAGCGTGACAGCAGACAGATGGACAAGGGCAAATCTATATGCCGCCCCTCCCCCCCCCCACAAAGTGGTGGGGGCATAAAGGCATAAAAACATGGATGTCTCTTCGACTGGAAGTTTTCTGTATTTTGCACATCTCCCACAAGTTAAAATAGCTCAACTCTTCAGGGGCTTAGGTCATATAGCAGCTGGTACAAAGACAACTAAAGCTATGTAAGTGTTTACTTCCCCTCACATTCTACCTTGTCACATGAACAGAGGTAATATGATACAGCAAACACAATCCGTAGTGACAACTGCATACAAGCTACTTAAAGAACAAGATACATTGCAGTAAAACATTCCGAAGTGGTTATTGATTTGAAACTGTTCTTCTTTCTATTGGAACAGTGACTTGACTGAAGACTTCCCAAACTCAATCCTAAGACCAGTTAATTTCACACAAAGATTCATTTCAATAAGACATTCTGATCCTAACCTGTTTTTCTATATTTTGTTACAGTGACCTTGACATTGAAGGCAAACACTGCAAACAGTACAGTGCTACATTTTCATTTCCTTCACATGAAATTTCATTAATGTATGGCAGCCCGTTCTCTTTCTGTCCTCTGGAATAGGTAAAATTCTAAAGAAGGAACTACAACCTGACAGCTACACACCTCACTCACTCCCCACCCCACTTCCAACCAAGTTTGCATGGTATAAATAAATTCATTAAGTCAGTTAGAACTTCAGGCAGATGCCATAACCACTGAGCTTTAAAGGGGCTTGTATGTATTAAATGTTTATTTCTTTTTACTGATTTATTAACACAGCTTATAAATTAAATAAAAACAAACAAAAAAGTTACTGTATGAACTGTCGACCATTTTTAAATTTAAAGTTAAGCTAGAGACAAGTTACATTAGTGCAAACTAAATCCACAAAGTAACAAAACCTGTCCACAATCAGTGCCCTCCACCTTTCTTAGAGCTGCATGGTAAATTATAAGCTTAGTAAAAAAAGAGGCCCAAGTAAAAAAGGGGGATGGGGGGGGGGGGGGGGTTGAGGGGTTGGGGGGAAATATTACACATTCAAGGATAAAAATCCATTGGAGGGGTGACCATATAAATATATAGTTAAGTTCTAGGGTGGGGCTGATTTCAATATGAACAATCCTGGCAGGGGTTTTGAGGGTGATCAAGTATTCCATGTTTGAAAAAAAAATATTTTTGACGTTTTTTGAAAAATGGACCTTAACTAAAAGGTTAACCAAATTACACTAAGTCAAAAAAGGGGCATAACTTTGCAAAAATAGGCAAAGAGGGTCATAGCTTCACTTTCTTACTTCGAAAAATGTAATACCAACCTCATTTCCATGCATATTGCCAATATATTTCACACTGGGACGTAACTCAACATAACTGTGTATGTTGTTTCCAATAGTCATTACCCAGAGGTCTTGCCCTGTAAAATAAGGTATTTTTTAACTTAAATATAGAAGCCATGAATATCTAGAAAAAATTATAAATATATTAAATATTTTCTACTGAAGACTAAATTTACACTTTCAAACACTATTTTGATAGACAAACAGTCAATGTGTTGACTTCAGTCTTTTTTTTTTTTTTAAGACACGTTTTATGAAGTCACCTTGGTGACCTTTAAGTCCCATCTCCAAGGTCGAGTGGCTAAAGGTGTTCACTTGAATTTACTTAACCTCTCCCTGACTGATGGACGTGGGCTCCAGCCCCCATTACTGTCCTTTTACATTTATGTGAGCAAGTTGACCGTTTCTTATGAAGAATTGGAATCAAGAACCAGTAATTTTTACTCCAGTAGGGAATATATTCAGGTAAACATCTGACCGATATGTAACTCATTTAAAAACCCACTATTTATGAAAAAGGGTCCTATTTCCAAAATGGGCCTCAGAAATTTGGCAGGATGAAGAATAATATTAATGATAATCAATTCCTTTTTTCTGATCCTAACTTAACTTCTTGTTACATAAAAAAGTCATGATATAAAATCTGCTTAGATAATTTGGATGGATGTTTGGTATCGACACTGCTTCATGAGTTGATTTAACTGCATATAAATTAAAGCATACACCCAGTATTATATCACTTTGACTTATTATAATGACACAGAACTATAATTCGACTTGAATTTGATAAGCACGTCCACTAGTCATCACCCATACAGCACATAATTCATCAATTTAAAAACAAGAGGGCCATGATGGCCCTGGATCGCTCACCTGAGTACTTTGGCTGTAGGTTTACTGCTAAGCAGTATTTCATTTTTTAACTGAAAATATGTAAGTGCCTACAAACCAAATATGTAAAACATCAGTCAATAAATAAAGGCTCTATGACAGAAAGTAGAAATATCTATTATAAGCTATGGTGACCTTGACCCAGTGACCTCAAACCCTACCCATGGGTAGACGTCCATGCAAGGAACCTATATACTGAATATCAAAGATATTGGTCTATAAATAAAGGCTCTATGAGGTACAGTAGATAAATCTATTTTTAGCCTCCATGATCTTTAACCTAATAATTTGAAAAAGCTTGATAAAGCTTGCTTCATGCCAAATTTTAAAATTCTAGGCCTTGTGGTTTCAGACAAGAAGACTTTTAAAGATTTTCTTCTATACTGCTATTTGAAACTTATGACCCCTCGGGCGGGGCCAATAGTGACCCCAGTAACATTTTTCAAACAAACTAGGTAGAGGTCCACTAGACAATGCTTCATACCAAATATCTAAGCTGTAGGCATTGAGGTTTCCAGTAAGAAGATTTTTAAAGATTGCCTTTTTTACATATTGAAGGCCCCCGGGGCGGGGCCATTTTTGATCCCGGGGCCAACATATTAAGAATACTGGTAAAGGTTCACAACACAATACTCCACACCAAATATGTAAGGTCTAGTCCTATTAGTTTCGGAGAAAAATGATTTTTCATGTTTTTCCTATATAACTATATGTAAATCAATAGAACCCTGGGGCATGGCCAATTTTGACCCAGGGGACATCATTTGAACAAACTTGATAGAGGTCCACTAGACAATGCTGCACTTTACACAGAGCATTATTTGAATGGAAAGCTAAATCTATCTGTTTATAAGAAAGTGCATAAAAATACACATTTTCAAGCATTTCATTTGGATAAAAATATGTACGACAAACACTAAAATTCCTTAAGCTTTTTCAGGATGACTGTTAGACTCCCTGGCCCTTGACTAACAACACTGCTTGAAATCTAGTAGTTTTATATAATGAACTATGTAGCCTATATACACATGTGAATATATTGAGTTAAATTAGGATGTAGGTATAACATCACTAAATTCACATTGCCTATCTTTAATGAAATACCATTGGAATTGCTCACCTTTTCCTGATTTTCCTATACTGTATAAGTATGTGATATCTGGATATGTTGTATTCACCAATTTCAGGAACTGTTCCATTGCTTGGTTGTCATGATGTACATGACGCAGGGGCACTGAACGCTCGAGAACAGACGCCACAACCCAGCTCAATAAACACACAATGGAACACAGTAAACTTAGCCGAATCATTATCAAATCTGAAATGTTACACATATAGGTACATAAGTTTTCAAGAATTAAACAAATTTACCTGAAAATATTTACATAAGCAATGAAGCAAGAAGCAATTTAGATAAGCCACCTGAGCTTATCATTTGAAAGAATGGTATGAAGAATTTATAAATATTGGTTAAAAAAAAGGAAAACAATGTATTCCAAATGTGTTTGGTTTAATCCTTAAATGGAATCTTTGGCATATGTTGAAAGAAGAATAAGTTTTATTTATAGCATGATTTTCAAATAAAATATTGACACACTTATAAGGCCAGTCAAAAAAGTGGTTTTATTTGTTAACTGGTCTAAATAACAGGCCTTATTTGATCTGAAGTTAAGACTTTGCTTCATTCAAATGGCAAAATTTTTCGTAATTGTGTTCTTTAAGCAGGCCTGTACTGTATATCCCTTAGAAACTTGCAATAGTGCTCAAGTGTGCAGTCTAATAGCATATAAAAGAAAAAACAGTGTGTAGTCTAACAGCATATACAAGAAAAACAGTGTGCAGTCTAACAGCATATACAAGAAAAACAGTGTGCAGTCTAACAGCATATACAAGAAAAACAGTGTGCAGTCTAATAGCATATAAAAGAAAAACAGTGTGTAGTCTAACAGCATATACAAGAAAAACAGTGTGCAGTCTAACAGCATATACAAGAAAAACAGTGTGCAGTCTAACAGCATATACAAGAAAAACAGTGTGCAGTCTAACAGCTAGCATATACAAGAAAAACAGTGTGCAGTCTAACAGCATATACAAGAAAAACAGTGTGCAGTCTAACAGCATATACAAGAAAAACAGTGTGCAGTCTAACACCATATACAAGAAAAACAGTGTGCAGTCCAATATCATATACAAGATACAGTGGTTCAACATCAAAAGTCATTGTATAGGATGGATCTCTGATAAAATAATAAATAAATCTTGAATTAACCTCAACCCACACACCCGGGTTAAGGCTTCTATTTAAGTAATCTATAACAAAATACAGAAATTACACTCTCTTAACAGAATTCATTCAATTAAAATTGTGAGGTCGTGATGTTGCAATAAAGACAGCGTTTCAAAGACAGTCAACGAGCAAACTGAGTTCATGATTTATGAATTAAATGAACTTATACATGATAACTTATTCACTATAAAATTGTTTGAAATCATTTCCTATAATTTGTAATATGATCTACAGTTAATTGACCATGGTGCAGCTTTAAAATTGATGGAACATGAGGAACATTAATTTCAACAGCCATTTCCTGGAACATCTGATAGTTTATTTCTGCATTTTCAAGCACAGTGAACTGACTAATCTTTGAGATACTTCAAAAACAGACTCCCCCTGATACAAGCAATAAAACATGCACTTGAAGTTGACTTCAATGATGATGAAAATTTCTTTGGAAGTTAAATGGCTAGATGTTTTACAAGTGTAATATTCATTTTGTTAAGCAGAAGAAAATGTAATTTACTTTCAGATTATCAATGAACCTGAACTAAATATCATAATCTCTGGTGATAATCAAATTTAGATAGTCTCAAAAAATTGAAAATTCATACCATTACACTTAGATATAGCAAATAATTGGAACCAGTACCAAAATGGATTTAACAGTAATAAAAAATGTAGGAACCAGTTCCAGTTCCATAACAGTAATAAAAAATGTAGGAACCAGTTCCAAAATGAGTATAACAGTAATAAAAAATACAGGAACCAGTACCAAAGTGAGTATAACACTAATAAACAAGAGGGCCATGATGGCCCTGGATCGCTCACCTGAATACTTTGGCTGTGGGTTTGCTGTTAAGCAAACATAAGAAGCAATATTTCATTTTCTAATTGAAGATAAGTAGGTGCCTACAAACCAAATACGTATAATATCACTCAATAAATAAAGGCTCTATGACAGACAGTAGAAATATCTTTTATAAGCTATGGTGACCTTGACCTTGACCCAGTGACCTCAAGCCCCACCCATGGGTAGAGGTTTATGCAAGGAACCTATATACCGCATATTAAAGATATTGGTCTATAAATGAAGACGCTATGAGGTAAAGTAGATAAATCTATTTTTTGCCTTGTTGACCTTTAACCTAATAATTTGAAAAAGGTTAATAAAGGTCCACTAGACAATGCCTCATGCTAAATTTTAAAACTCGAGGTCCTGTGGTGGTTTTGTATTCTATATTGCTATGTAAAACTTGTGACCCCTCACACGGGGCCAATAGTGAACCCAGGGATATTATTTGAACAAACTTGGTAGAGGTTCACTAGACAATGCACCATGCCAAATTTCAGACCTCTGTGCTTAGCAGTTTTAGACAAGGAGATTTTTAAAGATTTTCTGCTATATTGCTATGTAAAACTTGTGACCCCTCATGCAAGGATAATAGTGACCCCAGGTACATAATTTGAACAAATTTTGTAGAGGTCCACTAGGCAATGCTTCATGCCAAATTTTAAAACTCTAGGCCTTGTGGTTTCAGACAAGAAGATTTTTAAAGATTTTATTCTATATTGCTATGTCAAACTTGTGACCCCTTAGGCTTGGCCAATAGTAACCGCAGGGACATTATTTGAACAAATTTAGTAGAGGTCCTCTAGACAATGCTCCATGCCAAATTTCAGACCTCTGGGCTTAGCAGTTTTAGACAAGAAGATTTTTAAAGTTTTTCGTTCTTGTTGCCATAGCAACCAGAGTTCTTCATGCAATGGCATTCTTTTAAAAACTTTGGTACAGCTTCATGCAAGGAACATTCCTGTAAAGTTTTATCATCTTTCACCTAGTGGTTAAGGAGTAGATGTTGTTTAAAGTAAAAAGTTGACAATGCATGACGGACACATGGCAATCATAAAAGCTCACCTTGAGCACAAAGTGCTCAGGTCAGCTAAAAATATAGGAACCAGAATCAAAATGAGTATAACACTAATAAAAGATATAGGAACCAGAAACAAAATGAGTATAACACTAATAAAAGATATAGGAACCAGAAACAAAATGAGTATAACACTAATAAAAGATATAGGAACCTGAGTATAACACTAATAAAAGATATAGGAACCAGAAACAAAATGAGTATAACACTAATAAAAGATATAGGAACCAGAACCAAAACTGAATATGATTAATACCCTCCCAAACTGCCTTGTCAGAGAAAAAGTGGAAATATAACATGCATCTTACAGATCTACACTTACTGGTGATCTTGTACACCTAGATTCAAATCAAGAAAAGTGGAAGAAGTATGCTTCAAAAGATTTTAATATGATAGGCTGTTAAACCACAGAGCATGCGCACATGAAAAACGTATCACACACAACTACACTTATTGGTGAACATGCACACCAAGTTTCAAATCGACACTCCTAGAAATGTAGAAGTAGTTCATGTCACAATATTTCTGCAACAGACTGACTGACCATAAGATGACTACTATACACCCATGTGGTGGTATAATGATTTTACCATTAGTAAAAAAAAAGTATAACAGCAGTAACACAGACTGGAACTAGAACCAAAGTGAATATAACATAAATAACAAAGATGGAACCAAAGTGAGTGTAGCAATAGTAACAAAGATGGAACCAAAGTGAGTGTAGCAATAGTAACAAAGATGGAACCAAAGTGAGTACATCAGAAGTAACTAGAAATATCCTTTACAATTCTGTATGCATAGTTGGACATTCTTGGAGTTTGCAGATGGTAAACAGGTGTTTTCATGTCTAATTTGTACTAAGTTCCTAAGTATTATGTTCTGTAAGTCAGGCTGTTTATAAAATGTCAATTGTCATCTAAATAGCAAACAATTTTAAGAATTTGTTGGAACAAAATTTCACCATTTCCATACTTAAATGTTGAATTCTGCTTAAGCTGGTGCTAACGGGCGTGGAAGGTAACTTGCATTTTCCATTACTGTCCATATACATGCTCAATCAAACTGAGTCTACAATTTGACCATTGGAACAGCGTTACACTCACTAAGAAGAAGGAAAATTTTTTAGATATCAAACTGTACGGCAACAATGCTGTGGTCTGAGAAGTAGGTTGACAGGCAAGATAATCTGGGTTGTAGAATATTATTCTGTATGTAGACAATGTCAAGTGTAGAACCACCTCTGTGAGTTGGGAGCTGCACACACTTGGAATAGTACCAGATCATTAATAAAGTATGTTATGTTTGAGGATGGAGATCTATAGAGAAGACAGAATGACCTTGGACAGAGCTCTGATGAGATGGTAACTGACACTTGTTCCATATGAGGTTGATGTGAAACACTGGAAGTTGTCAATGGCAACTTATCTCGTGTGTAGAACAACAAACCATGGCAGATGTCTTCCTTGACAAACATGTCAAGCTCCACCCAACACGCTGATGGTACTGTACTTGATTCTCATAGACATTTCCTTCAGTCTTACACAGTATGTCAACCCTGCTCAGAACTGGGTGACTCTAGCTCCAGCGCTTTTGCAGTTACAGACAACACAAATTGAAAATTGCAAATTTTGAGTATGTAAGGGGCCATAACTCTAACAATTCCGAATAAATCTATACTGGAAACCCCAGGTGCACAACTTTACATGCTGATCAACATTCCTGTAAAGTTTCTTGACTGTAGGTGCAGCGCTTTTGCAGGTACAGGCAACACAAGTTGAAAATTGCAATTTTTGACTATGTAAGGGGCCATAACTCTAACAATTCCGAATAAATCTATAAGGGAAACCCCAGGTGCACAACTTCACATGCTGATCAACATTCCTGTAAAGTTTCTTGACTGTAGATGCAGCGCTTTTGCAGGTACAGGCGACACAAGTTGGAAATTACTATTTTTGACTAAGTAAGGGGCCATAACAAAGATGGAACCAAAGTGAGTATAACAGAAGTAACAAAGATGGAACCAAAGTGAGTACAACAGAAGGAACAAAGATGGAACCAAAGTGAGTATAACAGAAGTAACAAAGATGGGAACCAGAACCAAAGTGAGTACAACAGAAGTAACAAAGATGGAACAAAAGTGAGTATAACATAGGTAACAAAGATGGGAACCAGAACCAAAGTGAGTACAACAGAAGTAACAAAGATGGGAACCAGAACCAAAGTGAGTACAACAGAAGTAACAAAGATGGAACAAAAGTGAGTATAACAGAAGTAACAAAGATGGAACCAGAACCAAAGTGAGTACAACAGAAGTAACAAAGATGGAACCAAAGTCAGTACAACAGAAGTAACAAAGATGGAACCAAAGTGAGTATAACAGAAGTAGCAAAGATGGGAACAAAAATCAAAGTGAGTAAAGCAGCAATTACTGGATGCATTCTTTCTAGTAAAACACATCATTTATTGCTTGTTTATTATGAACAGTAAAGACCTTTGAGTCTTAAGTGTGACTGTGCCCCTGTTCTGTTATTATGGAAATTGGACTCATATTTCAAGACTTTAAGTTTTCAGTTTTGGGTGGGGCCCCCAACCTTTCACTGGTGTGCTTAAAAGATGGGTTCGACATTTTACCTACCAGAGGTTAACATAACTGTTTCAACCAGAGTTTTGTGGAAATCTTTTATTTCAACAAATTGCAGAAACAAACTGGCAGTTTGAAGAAATCTGAGGCAAAATCAGTATATGGGGAATGAAACAGAGATAAGGAGGCAGGTTGAACGAAAGTTACCTGTTGTGGGGGGGGGGGGGGGGGGAGTTTAGCTCTATATTTTACAAAATAATGTCTTTTTGATCCTCAAAGACTCACAGTCTAACAAGATAATGTTAGCAAAATGGTGGCTAAGTGCATTTAATTTTAGACTTTTGTTTACATTAAGTGATAATGGAGAAAGATACATCAGTCTACTCTAACAACAGGCGAGTAATTCATTCAAAGGCATTGTAGAACAACTGCCTAAGTACCAGTTTTTTATTTTTAAACATATTAAAGCTGAACTTATATTAACCAACCAGGAAATAAAACAGCAAAAAAGAAAAGACTTTGAGTGATTTATGCTGGTACATGGTGGTTAGCAATGTTTATGTTTCTGATTATGAACAGAGAACTGCTCAACAAAGCCGACAAATTACTGGTTTTAGAGGAACTAACATCTAATGTTTATATGTACATGTCCCATTTAATTAAATTACACCACCCAAACTCTACCTGACCTGGCCCACTCCATATAAATTGCACATTACTGCTTTCTCATACAAAGGTCTATGTCACTCAGCAACTTTGTCATGTTCATAACTAAATGTGTCTGCATGTTAATTTACCAATAATGTATTAATAAAATTATCTCACATCTTAGTATCACATAAATCTTTAAGCAAAAGACCTGGTGCTAACAGATAACATTTTTTCTGTGTCAAGGTTCAGATTTGTGCAAAGATATTTTAAATACTGCAACATAACACAGCCCAAGAAAATATGGACGTAAGTAAGCAGTGTGATGCACATACAATGAACAAAATGTCTTTATGGCAGCTATGTCTAGCTCCTGCAAGTCCATGGCTCAACATAAATATGCTAGCTTATATTTACTTAACCCTAGCCCTGCTTTGTTTCTAAACTGACTTGTTCTTCATTCAATTTAAAAAAAAATGCATATAAGAAGCATTATTAAAGTGGTACTATTCACAAATTTAAAGACTGCAGAACAAGGAAACCATGATCAGATTGCATATGGACATGGTCTGCACTGGTCATAAAAGGCAAACACTAACTGCTGACAACAAAAAAATTCATACTTATTTCTTCATACCACTTTAAAATGTTTATATTTACTGCCAGACTTATAAAGTGCATCCTGCGTCTTGAAAGAGTTGTATATTTATTCATACTTAAACACACACACCCACAAATAACGGAAGATATACTGCATATTTTATTCGCTCATTTTGCTATAAAATTCAAGTATTAAATAATTGACAATTTAAAGAATAGAATGTTAAAAAAATTCTCAGTTAGGCGTAAGGACACTCAGAGGGTGTTCATTTGGAATACATTGGTACACATGTATCTACCCAAACCTCTCTACAAGACTGATGACAGTGTTGTTTTTATTTACGTGATGTACTTGGAATTCTTAGATCACACCTAGATATTCAGGGTAATAATTCATTTCAAAGCAATTGCCTTTACATGATCTGAAAGAAAATGGAACACTCTTAATTTTTAGGAATGCCTCTTTAAATATTCATAACTTTTTTTTAACTGAGTATACATCTCTTTATGTTTAAAATAATGCTGTCTGACTAAATGTGTTAAACATATAACACCTACCTATGAAAGTATGAATGAATATTATATCTTGTCTGGTTACCACTTTGTTGACTCAGCAAATTTCCGTAGCTGTCCTTTTGTTTTTTTTCTTTCTCACAAAGCTGTCATTTCCAACAAACTTGTACCGTAAATTCAGACTCTCAACAGTATGCCTACACTAGTTGTTACCTGTTAAGAGAAGTACAGTATTATAATTCATACCAGCAAGTGTTCAATTAATTACCAAGAGAACTTGTGTACCACAGCATCCAGCATGAAACACAGCCAGTGTAGTGATTTTATAAATTGTTTTCAAGGTCTGCAGTACATTTAACTAAACTACTGATAACAAAGTTGACCCCTAGGAGTATTCTCACTATTTATTCTATTTAGTAAACTGATTTGTTTATGCTTGAATATGCTTGCAATATAAGTGGACAGAGACATGTGTGGTATCAGGTGTCTTTGCTGAATAACTTATCTTGCTCTTTGGCTGAGATTTGAACATAAAATCACTTGAAAAAACACTAAAAAAGATAAGTTTCCTCAATCTGACCAATGTAAAACTCAATCTCCACACTCAGATTAAATTCTAATAATGGAACTTAATTTTCTTCAAATTCAAAACAAGCTTTTTTTTGTACATGAGGGTCGGCAAATGGATGGAAAAAAATATCTTTAAATGTATAGGTAACTACACAGGCAGACAGACAGACAGACAGACAGACAAGTTGCCTTTGTGCACATTTATACTACCTCACGCATTATCCACTTTACAGTGCCCAGCTGAGTTAAAAATTTAGCATATTTTTGGGGAAAATTACAAAGCTATAAACCCTATCAGCTGTAAAAGAACATTTTTCATTCATTTTGTAAATAAATATATCAGATGCTGGTTTAAAAAAATCAGATTTTTACCATGATTGGCTAAGGTTTGTTCTGGTAAATATCGAGAATATCTTCAATTCCTACATCTACAACACTCTTACCTTGTTTATCTATCATAAATGAACCGAAATTTACAGATGGGTTTTTTTTTCAATATTTTTTTCCCTAGGTGTAGCCTACGTAGATTCAGTCTGATCATCTGACTGACACTATTTTTCTGCCTGTTGAATTTTTCATCATCGGTAACTGTTTCACATGTGACCGATGCCCCATGCAAAGATTAGTTATTTTATGTTGTCGGGAATAGTGCAAGAAACTGAAAGCATACCATTCCAGAGACACCCCTGGTTCTTTTGCATGCTAGGTCTACAGCACTGATACCTCGGTACCTCGGTTTAACGACTCATCCAAAAGACAATAATAAGTAATGTAAGTGGAGGAGTGGGGTATCGATCTGCCAACCCCTGGGTTACCAGTCTAGCCGATTACCACTAGACCAGAGATCCACTCCTATCAACACACCAAAGAGTTGAATTATTAGTAGTAGGGGAGAGTATACCAGAAGCATTCCATTCAAGATACAATCATGAATCTTTAACATGCACAGAAATATTTCACCGATACATGGGATATTAAACATCTCATCCTAAATATAATTACCCATGGAAAGAGCAGAAGCGCTAATTTGTGACCTGTGTACATTACCACTGATCCACTTTTTTTTTTTAAAGACAGCTGATACCCAGATGAATTTTGACGTTAATATGAACAAAAGAATTTTTTGTTCACCTACAAATGGCATAGATTTCTCATCATTCAAACATCTAGACTTTTTGTTTGCTGAGAATAATCACTTAATTATGTGGGGTGCCAGTATGCTATGTTGAATCATTTTCAGTAGGCTTGTAGATTTACAACCATAAGCACAAATATGTCTTAGGTATTGGAAATTGTTATTGATTATATGTGGACCAGACTGTGGACATATGCATACAATTCACAAGGCTATTTTGATGTAAACTTGGAAGTCTGTCTATGGTTTAACACCATCTAACAGACAAACCGATAATAAATGGGCAGTATACCAAGAGCATCAAATAAATTTATTACTATCCATAAAGGGCTATAACCCTGTTTATCTTTGACATAGGGTAACCCCTGGTGCACAACTGATGTGCAACTTTAAGTGGAGAATTTAATTCCTCATTTTTATTTAACAGGGAAAGATAGCCAAATTAGATGGCAAAATTGCCCTGTTTTGCGCATATTCTAAACATGTAAAAATTGATAGCTATTTCACTTTCAGTACGTTTCTAAAGAATTCTCCATGATTCACCTACATCTGAATGTGAACAGGAAGACTATGTATTAAATATTAAATAAAGATTCCTTCAAAATAGCTTGTTTCTGACTTAGTGAAGACGTACTGTATACATAAAAAAGCAAGGGAATGAGATACTAGCACGCTTGTCATTCAAAAATTAGTTTTAGTCTTGGGTAAAGTTTTATCACAGATTTTAAAACTGTCAAGGGTCAGTACTGACCTGCCTACATAAATGTAAATTCAACATCTGACAACAGCAAGTGCATAGAGGAATAGATTCTTTGGCTCTATGTTCTAGATACTTTAGTTGTTGTTGTTTTTGGGGTAAGTTTATTAAAGTATTCCTGTGATGACCTGGACTTTTCCTTTTGTACTGTAATATTTCTGTTA
The DNA here is from genome assembly GCA_012932295.1 of Cyclina sinensis. Classification (NCBI taxonomy): domain Eukaryota; kingdom Metazoa; phylum Mollusca; class Bivalvia; order Venerida; family Veneridae; genus Cyclina; species Cyclina sinensis. Next base: position 2,140,048 of record JAAONU010000019.1, read on the forward strand.
TGGACAGATGAAGGTTTGTAAGATGGGGACTTGTAGGGGTGTCATGCCAGAAGCATACTGCAGTATTGAGTGGTTTTATCTGACTGTACCATGGCATAAATTACTAGGTACAGTATTGTACCATTAAAAACAAATTTTTCATATAAATTAAACTTAGAATTCCTGTTAAACAGTAGTGTGCAATAATGTCTAGAATCCTGGGTAACTTAATTCTACGGATTAACCAGAACCTGTTTTAGAATTAAGGCCTGGGTAGTGTTTTGCTTTGATACATGTTTTAATTATTGATTTATTTGGTTATACTGACATAGTATCTCTTTTGACTTCTAATCTCTAGATTGGACTTACCAAATGTGACAGAGTTTTCAAAAACAAATTGAAAGACCATCGATCCATCAGTTTTTTGTAAACTTTGACCTATGCATGACAATGTTTGCATACTACACAGGATTCAGTTAATAATTTTGTTTTCATGTGCTCCCAAATGATGCTCGGGCACAATTCTGTTATCAAAACCATGTTATCAGCCATGCTGTTTATTTGCTATATGCTTGCATACATTGCAAAAATAAGGAAGCAAACAACTATCTGACAAATGCTTACTGCAATTGAATTAATTACTAAAAAAGAAGAATGCTTTCCCCAGATGATCTTGAGATGTTGCAGGTCAATAAACAATACCACCAGAAACAAGCAGGCCATACAATATTTTTATTGCTGTATGTCATAGTTTACTGCAAAGGTGACACCTCAAGGGACTTGTCTGTGATGGTTAACCCTTTGAGCTTGAAATAGCCAACAATGTTTTTTACCTAAAATGTAATGAATAATAAGATTAACTAATTACAATGACAATGACAAATTGTCAACTGATTGTCATTGATTAATGAGGGACATTGCTGATAACAAATTATCTCCCTTACTCGGATAACATCAAAGGTAGACCAAATAGCACATTGGTCCTTTCAGTTTGAATCCTCTGACATTATCCTTGTTTCTAATTGTGATGGTCTTGACTTTCTGTTGTTAATTATCACCTTACCAAAAGAGAAAATAGCGATAAAAGCAGAGGAATCCAAATGAAAGGACCAATGTAATATCAGAGAGTATTCAGGGTAGATAATCCACTAAAGTCTCCCATTAATTAAATCAATGAATACTTTCTGAATGAGTATGTTACCATTCTCAACTGCCTATCAGACAAAAAAAAACCCTTTGAGAAATATGTCAGGGACTCCATATTTTGACTCAGTAGTCTAGGGCATTGGTTTTTCACGCTCATTTGCCTAAAGCAGGCTTAAATTCGAATCCCACTGTATTGCATCTTTTTGTTTGTAAGCAGATATTGAGGCAGTTTTGTATTTTGCTGTTTAACTATAAATCAGGCTTCATTCTGTGCCACTAAAACCACAGCACCTTACTTAAGGAGTTTTTAGAATAAACAGAATTTTGAAGCACATCTTTCCCTATTCAATGATTCACAGAGCATGAATACTCTGCAATAGCTACCAACAATATGTACTGGTAGGTGAAGTATAGCTGAAGAATTTGGCCTTCAGTGTAACTTGCATACTTCTTGACATTTACAACAGGTGAAATGTGGCTTACTTAAAACCCATAGCATTCAATATAATTACAACATTTTAACGTTTATGAGTTTATGCCACACATTACTGCCAAATGACCAAAATAAAGCAGTGTAAATAATTATGTACTCTAAAAATCATACTATAATTAAGCATGTACATACCATTGTTACAATGTTAGTCCTTTTTATAGCACGAAATGATTGCCTTGTCTTTACATTAAACATACAGTGTCTAGAAATATTTCCTGGTCTACACTTACAGTACGGTAGTTAATTCTCCCAAGTATCCTTTATTTCAGTGTAAATTCTGTAAATGACTGCATAGATGAACTTCTGAGAATCCTACGCTAGGAGTATGTATAGTTAACAGAATCAATAAAATACACAACTCAAGCTAGAAGAATTTTACCAATCTGTCACAAGTATTGACGGATTTTTCATTAATTATATCCCCTCAGGGAGAAATTATTGTATGTTATGACAGATATAATAACCAATTTTACTTTTTCATCTACTTTAAATCAATTTCTAAAATAAGTTCCTGTTTATCAAAATTAAACTTGACATGTTTTTCACATAAGAAAAATAAGTGTCACTAAACTTTACTTAACAATAATTCTGTGAAATGATGGAACGTTCCATTTTATTCCTCGCGTAAATCCTAAAAATCAAAGCACTGAAGCTATTTATTTCACCAAAGTTTTAATTACATTATAAACAGCTTTATTCAAGATTACTGATTTCATTTCAAAGCAAAATTTCAACTAAAATAGTATGAAACTATATAATAATTCTATAAATTTGGAGAGTGAGTGAAGCCTCTACGTTTAATCTTGATTGTTTCAAGCCGATGATGCCTTTCTGAATACCTACAACATACATTAATGTAAGTATATTGTGTATTCATTTTTTCTAGCAAGCTGCTTTTTTTGCCACACTGTAGCAGTGTTCCAAAATGGCTTATCAGCCAACAGAAATAATGTTGATTAATGAAAAATAACTAACAGGATAGTATAACCTGCGAACCTTAATAATGATAATGCTCACAGCTGCAAATACACAGGTAAATCAGCAAATTTTGCATCTTCCTTTCTGAAACAGTGATGTACCCTTTGATTTTTCATTTTTACAAAGACTATGGATCCTCATTTACTCTGAGAAAAAAAAATGGACTATCTTTCAATCTTTGCATTTCAATGGGGGTAAATGGCAAAAAGTGAAGGTTATGATGCAGATAATTTAAAAAATCAATTTTTAGCACTTTTTCGCATTCACTCGTCAAAATGCAACTTGATGGGATCCAACTTTATTGCTTAATGAGTTGCATTAACAATTTCATCTCAAAAGCAAATGGAAATTTTGAAGTCAGAGAGAGTATACACATAGTTGTGCATTTCCAACTTCAAATGAGGGTTGTAAGACTAAGATATCCAACACAGGTAATCATCTGATCACTTAGCCCAATCTCTTATACAACAAAATCCTGATCTGAACTGACCACAAATGCAGGAATTTTTGCAAAGTTTTGCTGGACAATAGTTAAAACAAGATATATCTTTTTAAAAAAGCTGGTCAATAGTTTTCAAGTTAAGTTTCAGACAAAAAATAAAAAGGGAGATAACTGAAAACTGTGACTGGGAAGACTTATGGTTCTTGTGCACCTTCTTACCATCTATCTTTATCATAAGTTTCAAGACAATCCCTTTCATAATCTTCAATCTATGCTCCACACAAAGTTTCATTATAGAAATTAAAGAAGGGGAGATTACTCAAAAAACAGAATAAGGCAGAGTTATGCTTCTTATGCACTGCGCTTCTCCTTGTCACCAGATATCTGTATTTTAAGTTTCACATCAACTCACTTCATGGTTTTAAAGTTAAGTTCTGATGAAAAAAAAAATTTAACAGGGGAGATAATTAAAAAAAAACAGAGACCAGGTAGAGTTATGTGCATTACACTTCTCCTCATTGCAAGAAAGCTACACAGCAAGTTTGAAGACAGTCAGCCAATTAACAACAGAGTTTTGGTCAGGACAAAGTCTAGATACTGCATGCATGCCTCCAAGCAGCCAGCCCGCCTACCATGGAGTTTTCCATAATACATCTCTGCTTAATTAAATTCCCTGCTTAAACATAGCGAGAAAATGTTATCCCTTTATTTCTTCACTGGTTATAATTAGATTGCATTCCATTCTTGGTAAAGGCAAATTGATAGGGAGTACTTATTTCTCTGACCAAATTTCCCCAGTGGTTGAACAAATTCGGAATTTAACCAGTGGTGGAACAAAATCATTTTATGTTACATTACTTCTCTACATTCATCTGTAAGACAGAAGAGGTTATTCATAACTAAAGCTATCACTAAATGTGATTAATACCCCCAAAACACCGCTACAGAACAGAGGAAGCTATCAATTTAGTAACAGAATACTTCTTACAAAAATGAAAAAGAGTTATGGTTGTGGGCAATTAAAGATAGTTGTGGTTCTTGTACATTGCATTTCCTCTCATTGCGCTTGACCATTGTATGAAGCTGCATTGAATTCCAAAAAAATAGTTTTCAATTTAATCTCCAGACAAAGAAAACTAACAAAGGGCAATAACTGTTCAAACAGTGAAGACAAAGTTATAGCTCTTGTACACTGCACATCCACTCAATGTGCTTGACCATTGTATGAAGTTGCATTGAATTCCAACCACGAGTTTCCAAATTATATTCTGGAAAAGGAAATCGAAGGGAGGGCAATAACTCTGCAAATAGTGAAGATGGAGTTATAGCTCTTATACAATGCACTTTCTCTCATTGTGCTTGATCATTGTATGAAGCTGCATTGAATTCCAACCAGTAGTTTTCAAGCTATTCTCCAAATTAATAAAAGAAAGGGTAATAACTCTGCAAATAGAGAAGACGGAGTTATGATTCTTGGACACTGCACTTCCTCTCATTATGCTTGACCATTGTATGAAGTTGCATTGAATTCCAACTAGTAGTTTTGAAGTTATCCTCCATACAAAGGAAAACCAACAAAGGGCAATAACTCTGCAAAAAGTGAACATGGAGTTATGATTCTTGGACACTGCACTTCCTCTCATTGTGCTTGACCATTGTTTGAAGTTGCAATGAATTCCAACCAGTAGTTTTCAAGTTATGCTCCAGACAAGGAAAACCAATAAAGGGCAATAACTCTGAAAATAGAGAAGCTGGAGTTATGTTTCTTGGACAATGCACTTCCTCTCATTGTGCTTGGCCATTGTATGTAATTGCATTGAATTCCAACCAGTAGTTTTCAAGTTATGCTCCTGACAAGAAAAAACAATAAAGGGCAATAACTCTAAAAATAGTGAAGATAGAGTTATGATTCTTTGACACTGCACTTCCTCTTATTGTGACTGACCACTGTGTGAAGTTGCAATGAATTCCAACCAGTAGTTTTCAAGTTTTGCTCCATACAAAGGAAAACCAATTAAGGGCAATAACTCTGCAAATAGTGAATATGGAGTTATGATTCTTGGACAATGCACTTCCTCTCATTGTGCTTGACCATTGTTTGTAGTGGCACTGAATTCCAACCAGTAGTTTTTAAGTTATGCTCCGGACAAGGAAAACAAATAAAGGGCAATTACTCTGAAAATAGTGAAGATGGAGTTAAGATTCTTGGACAATGCACTTCCTCTCATTGTGCTTGACCATTGTGTATAGTTGCATTGAATTTCAACCAGTAGTTTTCAAGTTATGCTCCGGACAAAAAAAAAACCAATAAAGGGCAACAACTCTGAAAATAGTGAAGACGGAGTTATGATTCTTGGACATTGCACTTCCTCTCATTGTGCTTGACCATTGTATGTAGTTGCATTGAATTCCAACCAGTAGTTTTTAAGTTATGCTCCGGACAAGGAAAACGAATAAAGGGCAATTTCTCTGAAAATAGTGAAGATGGAGTTATGATTCTTGGACACTGCACTTCCTCTTATTGTGTTTCACCATTGTATGAAGTTGCACTGAATTCCAATCAGTAGTTTTCAAGTTATGCTCCGGACAAGGTAAACCCCGACCGACCGCCCAACCGACCGACCAACCGACCGACCGACCGACCAACCACTGGTGACTCCTATATACCCCCCAAACTTCGTTTTGGGGGTATAACAAACCATTGATGATCCAAAGGCTTACCATTCCCTCTTTTTTATAAACTGTCTTAAAGCCATCTTAGATGGTAATGTTGCACCCATTTAGATGACTCAGATTCTCAAATCCTGATTGGACGGATTTCATCCATACCAACAGAAGTTCAAAGCAAAAGTAACTAGATGTTTTTTGTGAAAAACACATGTCTCCCTCCTGCACCCGATGGAAGGAAGGCCAAGAGATATCACCTTTCTGAAACAGAAGCCTCTGTCATTTATTATGGTATATATATATATATTGACATATGTATGGTTATGATAGTTTCACACTTTACTCTAAGCACGGTTGACGTCACCTGACATCACAGTGGAACTGTTTATATCAACAGCAGTGTGCAACCAGCATATGTTACATCGTGGTAGTTGTAATGTATTGGAGTAACACCAGCTTCAATGCAGTCAATGTTTTTAACATATATATGATAAAAGTGTCCTTCCAGCAGTGACCTTGACCTTGACCTTTGACCTACTGACCCCAAAATCGATAGGGTTTTTCTACTCAATAAAGGCAATCACCCTATGAAATTTGAAGGCTCTGGGTGAAATAGAACTCCAGTTATTGAGCAGAAACGGTTTACACTTTTCGGGCCCCTGTGACCTTGACCTTTGACCTACTGACCCCAAAATCATTAGGGTTCTTCTACTTGATAAGGGGAATCACCCTATGAACTTTGAAGGCTCTGGGTCAAATGGTAGTCCAGTTATTGAGTGGAAACGAAGTGTGACAGACAGACAGACGGACAGGGCAAAAATAATATGTCTCCCCCAGATGGGGGGAAACATAACTATGTCAAAATAGACTGTTGTTATCTGAAACCTTTTAGATTCCATTTGCAATATCAACATTTTTGTCCAAAATTCTGAATAATGTCTGTTTAAATTTTCAGTAGGAATACCACATTATAATAAGACAATAAACAATCTGTTTTGCTCTATCTCGGAATTACTCAAAATAATTCACAGTAATTTTATCACATTACTTCTTAGAGAATCACAATTTAAGCTCTGTCATAACCACATCAGCATGCAATTATTGTTCTTATGTCAATATGTTGTGTAATGGTGTCAAACTTTCTAGACTTAATAAAGGCAAAGAGGCAAAAGAGAATTACCGTATTTGCCCAATCTAGCACCCATGCCTCTATTAGCACCCTCATGTGTCTTTTGACCTGCAAAATAATAGACACCCTATTTTTTTTTCATAAATAAACATATTTTGGCATTACTGTTTCTTTTATGTTTTTATGGCATGTACAGACTGAATTACATAAAACTTCCAGTTAAGATTTTACAAACTTTTATTGCATCTTGAACTAGACAGAAGGCTTTATATTAGGACCCCTTTAAGTGTCTCCCCACCACCCCGCCTTCTCTTGAATTTTCTAAGGGTCCAGGGCACTAGATGGCGCGAATATGGTATAGACAAAGACAGGGTACTTCCACATGTCATTCAAATACATGACTGTGTCACAATACAGTTCATTCTGGAAAGCTAAAATTTGCCCATTATCTAGAGTTTAGATGGGTTTTTTTGTGTCCTTTGATGCAACATATAGCAAAATGGTGGGCTTGGAAAGGGGTGAGCCACACTGGATATGTTACAACATAAGTTGCAGTACTGTAGGAATGCTCTAAATACAATGCTGTGAGGATAAAAAAAATTTATATATACCTTGAAAATCTACAAATGAGCAAAATTTGACCTAATTTGACCTTTATCTGAAAAACGGTATAAATGATGTCATGGTTTTCTGTCTATAACATCACAATAGTTGTTTGGAGGAAGAATAAAATGCTACATAAGTTTCATAATCCTTGTCTGGATAGCAACACAAAATAGGTGTGACCAAATTTGGTGCAAAAAAGTTCTGACCTTCAGTAATTTGGGCTAAATCATGTGCCAAAAATCTTGTCTAATTATAATAATATGAAGAAACAGACCAAAAACAATAGGGTATTTTGCTAGTAGTGAATTCCCCTAATAAATGCACAAAAAAAGCAATAAAATTTCATCACCAAGGAGGGTTAGTGTGGGAGATCATAGTGTGGGAGATCAGTGGATGTAGGAGTGTGTTCTTTGTGTTGGTTTTTTTTTTTGCCCACATCTCAAAACATGTAGGACTTAACCCTTTCCTCCATATATACACCTTTATGGCTTGGGCAAACAGTGTAGATCTTGATCAGCCGGCACATCTGTGCCATCTGATCAGGATCTACACTGTTTGCCTTTTGATACATTAGGTTATTTCTGACCAAAAAAAAAGTGACCAGTGCAGATCCTGATCAGACGGCACAGATGTGCAGGCTGATCTGGATCTACACTGGTCGCACATGGGTAAAAATGTGTACCGTATATATGGAGTAAAGGGTTAAGATAAAAACCAAGTACAAATTTCTCCTGCTATACAATGTTACTAACTTACAATTTACGGTTAAACATTACATTTTCAAAATAACTACTTATTAACAACAGCATGCATTTGTTTTTCTGAATCAGCATTTTCTTCTATGTTAAACCGAGGGAATATTTCAACACTGCAGTATTTAATGTTTAACTAAGGACATAGAACAGTTCTGGATTCACGAACCCTTTGGTATATTAAAGACATTAAATATAGTACTCAAAACAGAAAACAGAGAATTTTTTCTTTTCTGGAAAAAATTATTCTTCTGTTATTTTGTTTCTAACACATGCCTCCTAATGAGTTTAAATTACCACTTAATTTACTATAACAAGTTTTACTTCAGTACAAAATAAGTGTAATAGAAGCCATTTGGTCATAATCTGTTTACATACTTGAATGATTAAATGCATGTTTTAGTGCTGACATGCAAAAACCTACGGAATACCGTTAGGGCCATCGTGGTTAGACGTTATTATCCAGAGGGCGATAATGCGATGGCGACAGTGCGATAATGCGATGGCAACAATGCGATAATGTGATGGCGACAATGCGATAACGCGATAGTGCGATAGCGACAATGCGATAATCATATCGTAATGTCACCATCGCATCATCGCATTGTCGCCATTGCACTATCGCACTGTCGCCATCGCAGTATTGTGTTTTCGCATTATCGTACTGTCGTCATTCCATTATTGCACTGTCGCCATCGCATTATCGCACTGTCGCCATCACACTATCGCCATTGCATTATCACACTTTTGCCATCGCACTATCGCAGTTTCGCATTATTGTACTTTCATCATCGCATTATCGCACAGTCGCCATTGCATTATTGCACTGTCGCCATGGCACTATCGAACTGTCGCCATCACATTATTGCACTGTCGCCATCGCACTATCCCACTGTCGGGTTATCGCACTATCGCGTTGTCCCATTATCACACTTTTGCATTGTTGACTTTCGCCTACCAGTACACATGCGCACATCGTTTTTTTTATATGTACACAAGCAATTTTTACGAAACAAAAACAATTGCAGAAACATAAAATGGATGGCTTTAAAAAGATATACTTTGAAAGAGGTTACAGTTATAATAAAATCGGATTCTTTTAAAAGTGGGTCCAACTACATACAAAAAAACGATGTGCACATGTGTACTGGCAGGCGATAGTGGACAATGCGATAGTGCAATGGTGACAGTGCGATAATGCGATGGCGACAGTGCGATACTGCGATAATGACAGTATAATAATGCGAAAACGCAATAGTGCGATGGCGACAATGCGATAGTGCAATGACGACAATGCGATGGCGACAGTACGATAATGCGAAAAAGCGATAGTGCGATGGCGACAATGCGATAGTGCGATGACGACAATGCGATGGCGACAGTACGATATGACTATCGCATTGTCGCCATCGCATTGTCACCATAGCATTATTGCATTGTCGTCATCGCATTATCGCGTTATCGCACTGTCGCCATTGCATTATCGCACTGTCGCCATCGCATTGTCGTCATTGTCACCCTCTGGATTATAACGTCTAATCACGATGGCCCTAACGGTATTCTGTAAAAACCTGCAATGAAATAATATGCAATCAACAGCATTACATACATGTTACAAACCATAATGGGAAATGTGTTACGTGTTGCAATAAAATTGCAGCTAATCAATATTTCCTATCTCGCATTTATGCACATAACAAGAGGGCCATGATGGCCCTTTTTCAGGGATGGGTACCATTATTTTTTAAAGTAATTAATTAATTACAATTAAAATGGAAACTTCCCAATTACATTACAATTACAATTACATGGATTTTCACATTGTAATTAATTAATTACAATTAAATTTGAAAAAATGATTAATTACAATTAATTATTTTCTAGTTAAACTGCTTTAATATGAAAATAACATAGTTACAAAGCACACCAGATACAGAAAAATTTATTTTCACTTTGATACATTTAAACTTCCTTTGTACTCTAAAGAGCAATGGCTGCATCTTGCTTTAAAATTTCCTGTTAAATCCTTTGGAAGAATAAAATGTTTTAGTGCGGAAGAATTCATCCTGCCTGCTTTAATGAATGTAACAATATGGTGTTGAAACTATTTTGTAGAAAAGTTGCAAGATGAGTGAATACTTTTGTGAGCCCTTGATTGATACTTTTTACTTCAGGCAAGTTTTAATCTTAACAATAGTCACCAACAAACACTTGCCAGTATATACCTTAGGCTATATCAATCATGACAATACCCATGAAAAGCTACCTGTATTAAAATCATTGACAAGTGATTATCAATTATCACTTCTTGGAAGATTATCTATATCAGACAATACAGGTGAAAACGTATGCATTTTACCTAAATCAGATCAATGGTTAATGTGCACAGAATTCAGATTAACTGAATTTAATTGACAATTAAATGAAGAATTTCACAAAGTAATTAATTAATTACAATTAAAGTAATTGAGTTTTGGCTCAATTAACCATTATTTTTAATTATATGATTTTTCATACTTACTTGTAATTAATTAAATTATAATTGTAAGTGTACCCATCCCTGCCCTTTATTGCTTACCTGTGTATGATTGCTTTTAACAAAGTTGTTATGGACCTGGTTAATTGACCCCAGATGACCCAAATTCAAACTTGACCCAAAAATTATAGAAACAACCTTTCTGACAAACTTACAGCTTATCTGGACTGCAAATCTTAGTGTTAACAAGTTTTCTTCTATTTTTGGGCTCCGTGATATAGTTTTTGAACCTACATGACCCATATTCAAACTTGAGCTAAAAATTATGGAAACAACTTTTCTGACAAATGTCAAGGATATTTGGACTGAAATTGTTACCTCAAGAGTGTTAAGAAGGTTTTTCCATATTTAGGCTCTGTGACCTAGTTTTTTTAACCTAGATGACCCATATTCGAATCTGAGCTAGAAATCATCAAAAAAACCTGTCTGACAAATTTCAAGGATATTTGGACTGAAACTGTTACCTCTAGAGTGTTAAAAAGGTCTTTCAATATTTGAGCTCTGTGACCTAGTTTTTGACCAAAGATGACCCATATTCGAACCTGAGCTAGAAATCATCAAAAAATCCTGTCTGACAAATTTCCAGGATATTTGGACTGAAAATGTTTCCTCTAGATCTGGAGTGTTAAAAAGGTTTTTACATATTTGGGCTCTGTGACCTAGTTTTTTATCCCAGATGACCCATATCCAAATTTGAGCTAGAAATCATCGAAACAACCTGTCTGACAAATTTCAAGGACATTTGGACTGAAAATGTAATCTCTAGAGCATTAACAAGGTTTTTCTACTTCTGGGCTCTGTGACCAAGTTTTTGACCCCTGATAATCCATTTTCAAAATTGAGCTGGAAATCATTGAAACAAACTTTCTGACAAATTTCCAGGTTATCTGGACTGAAAATGTTACCTCTAGAGTGTTCAAAAAGTTTTTCCATATTTAGGGTCTGTGACCTAGTTTTTGATCCCAGATGACCCATATTTGAATAAGAGCTAGAAATAATTGAAACAACCTTTTTGACAAATTTCCAGAATATTTGAACTGAATTAAAATGTTACCTCTAGAGTGTTAACAAGGTTTTTTCTATTTTGGGGCTCTGTGACCTAGTTTTTGATCCCAGATGACCCATATTCAAAATTGAGCTAGAAATCATAGAATCAACCTTTCTGACAAATTTCCAGGACATTTGGACTGAAAATGTTACCTCTAGAGTGTTATCAAGGTTTTTTTTCAATATTTGGGCTTTGTGACCTAATTTTTGACCCTTTATGACCCATATTCAAACTTATGCTAGAAATCATTGATACAACCTTTTTGACAAATTTCCAGGATATTTGGACTGAAAATGTTACCTCTAGAGTGTTAACAAGGTTTTTCTATATTTGGGCTCTGTGACCTATTTTTTCAACCCAGATAACCCATGTTCAAACTTGTGCGAGAAATCAATGAGACAAACATCCTGACCAGGTTTCACGACAATTGAGGCAAAAATGTGACCACTAGAGTGTTAACAAACTAATTGTGGATGGACAGACAGACAGACAGATGACGGACGCCAGACAAAATATGATCACAAAAGCTCACTCTGTCACTACCTGACAGGTGAGCTAAAAAGGCATAAATATGTCAAGTTTTGGACAGATGCATTAATAACTCATTACTGGTTTACTGCATAATGTATTTGCTTTATTCTAACACTACTGGTAGCGATCTACTTTGTCTATACAAGTCTGATTAAAACGTCCTACCCTCAGGATGGAGCCAAAAGTGACCCTAGGGACAAAGTACAAACAATCTAACAAACTTTTCAGAGGTTCACTTATAAGACAATGCTTTGTGCAAGATTTTTTAACTTTGCCCCTTTTGCATGGTTTCAAACAAAAAGGGTTTTAATCCTTCTCCTGCTGAACTGTGTTTAACTTTGCAACCATGAAGACCAAGATCAGCCTGCACATCCATGCAGTCTGATCACGGTCTGACTTTCGTCATTAAGGTGGTAAATTTTTAATTAGCACCCCTGTAAACAATTAATAGATCTGTCCAAACTGAAAAATGGACATGACCAATTACAATATTTAGGAGGCTAAATGTTTTAAAGATTTTCCGATTTCCATCTTACTTGTCATTTCAAACAAAAGAGTTGTGACTTGTAACCCCCAGCATGGGGCATATATTGACCTCAGGAACGTAATTTGGAAAGTCTTGGTAGAAGTTCCCTTGACAAGCTACACATCAAATTTCTGTACTTTGGGTCATGAGGTTTTAGACAAAGAAGTTAAAGTTTCATAGCAACCAGAGTTATATATAGAGTGGAATTCTTTAAAATATTTGACAGAGCTTTGTCCAAGGAACATCCCTGCCTAGTATCATCAAATTTGACCAAGTGGTTTATGAGATGTTGTCAAAAACAAGAATGCTGATAGATGATTCTTGACAAACACAGGATGATCACAAAACTCTGCATAAAAAAAAGGCAGTGACTAGCAACTGGAGCGAAGAGGCAAGAAGATTTTTATGCCCCCCTTTGAAAAAGAGAGGGCATATTGCTTTGCTGCTGTCTGTCGGTCTGTCTGTCTGTATGTCCACCAACAGTTTCCGTCTATTTTCCTCGCAGAGGTTGCACATACTGAAATAAATTTGGTATACAGATTTATCATAAGAATATCTAGGTCAAGTTCTGTTTTGGGTTTGATCGAGCAAATTTTGACATAGTTATGCCCCTTGGACATAGAAAAATTCCAATTATTTGCAGTTTCTGTTCATTTTCTTCGCAGAGATTGCACATACCAAAATGAAATTTAGTATACAGATTTATCATAAGAATATCTAGGTCAAGTTCTGTTTTGGGTACGATCAAGCAATTTTTGACAAAGTAATGCCCCTTGGACTTAGAAAAATTCCAATTATTTGCAGTTTCCGTTCATTTTCTTTGCAGAGGTTGCACGTTCTGAAATAAAATCTGGTATACAGATTTATCATAAGAATATCTAGGTGTATCTAGGTCTAGTTTTAGCTTAGACACGTCATACTTGATAGGTTGATGCATCTCAGATAGTGCCTGTAGATAACCCCTATTGATTTTAACTTCAAAAGGTAAATTTCATCCATGTACACTGCCCATAAGGTATACCGCCGGGAGTGGGGGGTGGGGGGGTAATAACTGTTTCACAAACATCTCTTGTTAGTTAAAGATGGCTAAGGCAAACATTAGGCAACATTTAATTGAAGCCTCAGCCTGGTCAAGGTGTCTGCATTAATATAACAGGACATCAATAAGATTACTTGATGGGGACAAAGAAAGGACTATGTCAAGGGTTGATGATAGGATTCTGCTAATTCAGACATGCAAGGGTCATTTGCAGCTGTACCCAGCTTTGTGAAGACCTCCAATATGCATCTGGGGTGATGTCTCCACCCAGACTACCCAGTAAGTTGTCATAAGTGTAGTCTAGAAAACCATGTATACATATCCAACTGTTCCAGAATAATGTCCAGGAAAATGCTATTATTTGGAACTGGAACATGTTGTTTGGACCATACAAAAATGAAGACCAGTACTCTTCAAGGACTCAGCATTTCTGTGACAAGAGAGAGTGTTTCACTTAGTTCACATAGCAGGACATGAAATGTATTTATGTTGTGGGGCTTAGTGATGGTATGGGGCAGCATCAACAGCGAAGGATACACTAGACTGATCAACAATATAGAGATGACATCTTGGATACATAGGTACAGTCATCCACATGCATGATTATACTCATCCTGCCAGGCTTGCCTGAGAGTACATCGATCAATGATGGGGTGGGGGAATGATCACAGGGAGTGGCCAGCCTGAGAGTACATCGATCAATGATGGGGTGGGGGAATGATCACAGGGAGTGGCCAGCCTGAGAGTACATCGATCAATGATGGGGTGGGGGAATGATCACAGGGAGTGGCCTGCCTGAGAGTACATCGATCAATGATGGGGTGGGGGAATGATCACAGGGAGTGGCCAGCCTGTCTCCAGACCTGAACAAGCACCACTAAGTGACCTGCAGCTGGCAATTTCAGCTTGGTTTCATGCTTGTTAGTAAATCAAATGACTGTGCACTGCCAAGCTGTAATAGAAAGCCATTCGTCACATACCAGATATTGAACCAATAATAAACTGACTTACCGTCTTTTGATTAAATTCAGAAAATGTCCCCCAGTTGCTGAAATCAATGTTTGCCAATGACATCTTGTTAATTATGTTAAAAAAAGCCTTAAAAAAACAACAAATTGATAAAATCAACCACTAACCTCCAAAAATTCACCAAAGTACTGTACACCAAAACATTCTGCTTAGAATCATATTCTTGGTGACTAGCAAACTGAGTACATTTTATGTTAAATATCATTTAAACTATTAATAACAGATCAGGCTGGTTTAATGTCACTCTGTAATGACATACATATATTTTATGAGAAAGAGAATCTGAGCTGACACTACATGTAGCTATAATAGAGGTGAGTGGATTTTTCAAACATAAGTTCCATGAACTAGTTTTCTCCACTTAAATTACATAATTAAGGACATTAACTGGTCTTTGTAAGTGTGAAAAACAATTGTGTAAACTATATTTTTTACAGGAACTCTCTGCTTTTCTTACAAAACATGAGACTTTTTTGTTTTTGTTTTGTCACAGTTTTAATGATTTCATGGGTTACGCGTGAGAAGAAAAAAGAAATTTCTTTTTGAGGGGTGGGGGGGAGATAAATTTAGAAAAAAATAATAATTTAAAAAAAAAATGAGGGGGAGTGGGGAGTACTTACCCATCCCATGTAAGTAAATAGTTTATTTCTAGGCTTAAGAAGTTTTTCCTGTATCTGAGTATAAGCAAAATAAAATGACCCCTGTGGTGTGGCTAATTTTTACCAATTTGGACATGGGTACCAACAATCTTTGTAGGGGTTTTGCCGGTGATTAAGTATTCCAAGTTTGGAGGAATTATCTTGACATTTTTTGAGAAATAGACATTAACAAAAAGGTTAACTAAGAAATTTTAAGTTGAAAAGGGACATAACTTTGCAAAAATAAATTTGAGGGTTATCTGCCCTTGAGAAATGGTCTTGCATTTTGATATTGAACATGACAGTGTATTCTTAATCTGAAGTAAATAGCTTTGATAGTTTCTGAGAAATGGACCGTAACATCTTAACTTTTGCGTTGCCAACTCCTCCTTCAGTTTTCAACTAATTGAAATGAAACTTGGCAGAAATGGTCACCAGGCAATGTAGATGTGCATGACATCTTTTTAAAGCAAGCAGGCAGTGCAGAGTTATTGCCCTTTGAACTTATACTCTTTCCCATTTTTGACTAATCTGGTCTAATCTGGGTCAGAACTAGTCATAAACACCTTAAAATTCAGTAGTTTAAGATTAATACTTTCTTACCTTCCAATTATTTCAGTTTATTCTGAATTAAGGCAATCCCTCACTAGCAACCAAAACAAAATCAAAATAACCTGATTGTGTTTGAAGGAACAGCATGACACATGCAACACTCAACACAGACCCTAACAAAATCTTGAGCACTATTTTCATAATTACATATGTTATCATTAAAGCTCCTACTACAGTAACTCCAGATTTGCTTCTGCTGTTGAGTCTATGCGCAGATTTGGGGGTATTTGTCATCTTCAATGACTGTTTTTAAAACAGTGTTTTAGTTTTTA
The DNA here is from genome assembly GCA_012932295.1 of Cyclina sinensis. Taxonomy (NCBI): domain Eukaryota; kingdom Metazoa; phylum Mollusca; class Bivalvia; order Venerida; family Veneridae; genus Cyclina; species Cyclina sinensis. The sequence continues at coordinate 2,156,471 of JAAONU010000019.1, forward strand.
CAGTTTAGTTACCATAGCAACCACAGTTCTTGACAGAATGAATTGCTTTGATTAATTTGGTAGAATTTCATACAAGGAACATTTCTAGGAAGTGCAAATGCTCAATGAAAAGCAAAACTTAGTTATAAGACAGGATGGACAGAACATCAGATGGACTGAGGGACTATGTAAACTAGGTAAACTCAATATCTGTATAACTCTTTACACTTTCAAAACTGATCAGCTTCACTCAAGAGGTCTACGACAACCTTCAGAAAGTTCAACAAACAGTAATGGATTTAAGTATTTAAAGCATTTGATAAGGTTGATCACAACTGATATTCAAACTCAATGAGCCTGGGTGTCCACCCTCTGGTATCATGTTGGATTATAACCATCTTACTCCAACTAGAAACCTGAAATACCTAATTCCACATTCCCGAACCCAATACCACAAACTCATTTTTCCCCTGAACAATCAGACTTTGGAACGGCCTTTCCTTCTACGTACAGTCCAGTCCCAGTCTCAACATATTTGCTGAGTGACTGGCAACTGTACATCCAAAATAGCTTCCTCCACTTTGTTTTTATGCCCCCACAAAGTGGGGAGATTATAGCGTTGCACTTGTCCGTCCGTCCATCTGTCCGTCCGTCCGTCCGTACGTCTATCCGTACGTCCCGAAATCTTGTGAACGCAACTCCTCTTAAACCGGATGGCAGATTTTGCTTAAACTTCCAGGGATGAACAACCTTAATGTGTAGATGGTAGTAAAGGAAGGAATTTTTGCTGCGACCAAATTTAACAGAATTATGGCCCTTTGTTGATTTTTTCACTATATACCATATAGAAATTTTGTGAACACAACTCCTCTTAAACCGGATGGCAGATTTTGCTTAAACTTCCAGGGATGAACAACCTTAATGTGTAGATGGTAGTAAAGGAAGGAATTTTTGCTGCGACCAAATTTAACAGAATTATGGCCCTTTGTTGATGTTTTCACTATATACCATATAGAAATTTTGTGAATGCAACTCCTCTTAAACCGGATGGCAGATTTTGCTTAAACTTCCAGGGATGAACAGCTTTAATGTGTAGATGGTAGTAAAGGAAGGAATTTTTGCTGTGACCATATTTAACAGAATTATGGCCCTTTGTTGATTTTTTCACTATATACCATATAAATAATTGAACATACATGTATAAATTTTACATTTGTAATTTAATTCAACATGTACATAAGGTTACCTATAGATCATTTTAGGTATATGTACAGAAAAAATCTTACATACAGGATATACATGCTCTTGTTTATGAGCACTTATGCATAGTGGGGGCATCCGTGTCCTATGGACACAGTTCTAGTTAACCTAGCACCTGTAATAATTTTTACTCTATGCACATAATGAGATCTCTAATTTTTAACACTGCCCTGACAAGCGCCTTCCAGTATTAATCAATAATTAATTATTAATTGTTGTATAATCAGTTAATTACTACACTGACCTTTCAATTGACCTCAGTTTTGCGCATGCTTGGAAACATGCATTATACACTACTGACCAGCATTCTCTCGGCAATAAATACTTTGAGATCTTGTGCTTTAAACACGTGTTGTGTTGTTCTTTACTTTATGTAAATGTCGCACTTGATTAAATTGAATATCGAATAAAACAAACAAACATATACAAAATTAATGATTGCTTGGAAGAACAATGTAGATGTACCACTATCAAATTCAACTTCAACTTCAAGTTTTAACAATTGTCCTTTAACATGGCATTTGACATTATTAATCAGGTAGGCATCATCCTAAACTGCTGTCCTACTAGTCCAGGAAACCTTGCCACAGTTGGATATTGATATATACTTTGACTGGCAATATCCTCCGTGACGTTTAGGGCACATAATAGATATCTAAATGAAAAACGGGTGCCTGAAAGTCTCGTAAATGAGACTAAATATATGATATACTCTAATGTTCTCTTTACAGTACAAATTACAATATAATTATTTCTTACTGTCCGGATTTTTATTGTAACAGGGTCTAATTTTAGATATAGTCTAAGGGAGACAACTTCTCCAGTATTGTTGCAATTTCATGTTTACAAAGGGAGATAATCTGTCTTATCTTATTCTTGCCTCCTCCCTGGAAACTTGCTGACCTCAGAAAGTAAGGGGTGATTATCGTGTTCCTGATCGTAACGTTATCGCCATCCTTTACCCAAGCGTATTATCGATATCGGTGTCCTTTATCCAATCGTATGGTGTTCTCTAGCCAAACTGTATTGGTCAGTTTGACATCCTCTATGAATTGGTATTGGTTATGGTGTTCTTAACCAAATCGAATCCCATAATGACATGGATTCTGAATAACTCCACTTGTGTTTTCAATACATATGCAGTCACTTGTTTCTTTGGAAGAAACAACATTAACCCTAGGTAGTGGTACTGCTTTATAATTCTATTAAAACCCAGCGTTAACAAAACCACAAAATCTCTTGTGTTTCACAAATGTATAGTTTTACTGTTGAAATCGACGTTGGGCGCCATTTGTAATAGGGTCCAATGGCGTATTATAAATTAACGTATTAGTCCCTGAGGGTCGAGTGGGTACGGGGAGAGTCCAAATCAACAGTAGACAAGTTACGGTTTCATACTTCTATTATCGTGTAGCAAGTTACTCTGAAACAATTATAACAAATACTCAATACATGGTAAGACAAGGTTAAAACAATACATTATCATGGTCAGCATTAATAAATAATCACATGCAATATATAATAAATATGTTATCTAGTGGCCAACATCTAGTTACACAGAAATACTAATTACGCAGTAGTACTTCAACATGATTACTACATAAATTATATACTTTTGGTTATCACTTAAGTTTTAACATAAAATCATAACATGACACATTACACAGAACTTACCATCTATGGGATGAGTACTGTTCATACAAAGGTCAACACACCACTCTCCTCCAAGTTTGCACACCAGTGACTGTTAGCTGTAAGGTTAAATATTAATGGTGAATAACAGAAAGAAATGTGATTTAGTGACACAAGTCTTAGTGTATTCTGAAACTCATCTAGATTATAGGATCCTAGATTATAGGACTTACAATACTTAATTTAGTAGAATTTAAGATAAAAGAATTACAATAATGCAATCCTTCAATTTACAAGGTAGTGCTTACAGACAGTCAGGATGAATACATACCAAGCTAAACATCATTCTTGACCACCAAACAAAACCAAACAAAACACATCTTCTCTACAAAGAACAAAGACTAGCACTGGCTACTCAGTGCTTTCTTACACAACACCTGATATACAAATACCTGTAAATCATTCACCCATGAGCCAACCAGGTAATACCTTAGAACACTGACCAGATAACCAATCAATTCAAAGTTAAGATAAAATCAGAATAAGATAAGACAGATTATCTCCCTTTGTAAACATGAAATTGCAACAATACTGGAGAAGTTGTCTCCCTTAGACTATATCTAAAATTAGACCCTGTTACATGGTGGTGTAGTATACTGGTGTTTTGATACTACAGTGATAAAGTGGTGAAATGTTTAAGTGATTTGGTGTATGAAGATAGTGCTTTGTTGTTGTAGTAACATAGTGGTGTAGTTTTATAGTGCTTTGATGTTGTAGTAACATGGTAGTGTAGCGTTATAGTGCTTTGGTGTTGTAGTGTGTTGTTGTTCTTAGTGCTTGGGTGTTGTAGTGGTATAGTGATATATGTTTATAGTGTCTTGATATTCTGTATACATATAGTGTTTGATCTTACAGTGATTTAGTGGTGTCGTGTTCATAGTTCTTTAGTGTTGCAGTGATATCACATTAAAGTGTTTATAGTGACATAATGTCAAACTGATGTAGTGATCATAGTGTTATCATATGTAGTGATTTAGTGATTTGTTGTTATAAATAACAGCAAACTTAAGTGAAGTGCCACAAAGGAAAAGTATATATCTGTATCAAATACACAAAAAGTGATATTAAAATGGATACAGAGGAAGACGGTAAACTTGAGGAAGCTATGGGAGGACATGATCCGAGGCTTATTACGAAGGAGGAGGAAGACTTATTGTCAGCTTTGAAAGCACTAGGAGTGGAAAACTCAGATGACTTAGTAAAAATAATCAAAGCTAAAGCTAAAGCTTTTGGTATAGTTGAAAAGGAATCAACTACAATAGAAACTAAACCTGAGAGTTATAGTTTGAAAGTACCTGTGAAAACAGAATCAACTGAAGAGAAGTCACCTTCAGGAGAAACAAAGCCTGAATCATCCGGAACTTCTGACAATGCACATCATCCTGTATCATCAACAGGAACTGAAACACCCAAATACACTGGAACTTTCCCTTATCCTAAACTTCCTAGTTTTCAAGGGGAGGATAATAAAGGTGATGTAAGTTGGGCTACTTTTAAATTTGAGGTGGAGGCATTGATGTTTGAAAAAACGTTCAAAGATGAACAAATATTACTGGGAATCAGAAGGGCATTGAAAGGAAATGCTAGCGATGTAGTACGCAGACTCGGAACAGGAGTCACAGTACGTCAAGTATTAGACAAGCTGGAAAGTACATTTGGAAACATTGAGACTAAAGAAAGCATACTCTGCAAATTCTTTTCTTGTAAACAAAAGCCAAATGAGCCAATTTCCACTTACACATCTAGACTGGAGGAACTGTTTTCACAAGCAGTTACACTTAAAGGACTAAAGCAGTCAGATAGTGAGCAGCTAAAGAGTGTCTTGTATGAAGGCCTTAGGCCCGAAATTAAGCACCAGGCATCATACAAGAATGACACAGTCGATGATTATGATCGATTTAAAATTGAACTCAGAAAGATTGAAGCAGAACTGAAAGAGGGTGACAAAGAAGTTAAGAAATGTAATGCTGCTATTAATGTGGAAAAGAAAGAGAGCAGTGAATTGTCTGAAGTAAAAGAGTTATTGCAGAAACTTAATAAAAGGATAGATGAACTTGAAAAGAAACAGATAGAAGCAAGTACTAAACAAGATAGTTATTATCCACCACCATGGCCAAGAGGTAGCTTCACAGGATATAGAGGTAGAGGTGGCCGAGGTGATACAAGAGGCAGAGGTAGAGGAGGTTTTAGACCTCGAAGGCCATTAGGGCAAACAACAATGGCACCTGAATGTTTCATTTGCCATCAGAAAGGACATATAGCAAAGTTTTGTTCAAAAAACGCATAAGTGCTCGTGTTACGGGATCGAACAAGAGCACAGGATCAGATCCCAAATTAGTTGGAGAAATTAATGAATCAAAAATTTTGTTGAATAACACTGAGGTAACATCTTTGTTGGACAGTGGAAGCTGTGTCAGTGTTATATCAAAATCCTTTTATGAAAACAATTTTGCACATTCTCAGAAACTACATCCTTTGAATGACATCATAGATATAGAATGCGCAGATGGCAATAAGCTTCCCTATGATGGCTATGTAGAGTTGGAAGTTTGTGTTATTGATGGGTTACCACAGTCAGAAAAACACTTTGGTTTATTCTTGGTATGTCCAGATACCATTTATTCGGCTATGACCCCTGTCATACTGGGCACTAATATACTCAAAGAACTTCTGAGTGAATGTAAAACAAATTTTGGAGAACAATTTTTACAGAAGGCCCAAAGAAATGGCATGAAAACACCTTGGTACTTGGCATTTAGATGTTTAGTCAATAGAGAAAGGGAATTAAAGAAAAACAAAGATAGAATTGCCATAGTAAGAAGTGCAGTGCCAGAAAAAATAATTTTAAAACCAAATGAGTCCATCAATGTAAAAGGATACACAGATAAGGAGATGGAATATCATGAAACATCAGCCATCATTCATGAATGTGAAGAATCAAATCTGCCTTCATATATAGATATCACTCCATCTGTTATTAACTACAAATACAGGAACAACTCAGATATTACAGTGAATTTATCAAATCTGACAACAAATACAGTTATCATTCAACCTAGAGCCATCTTATGTGAACTTCAGCCAGTAACCATAGATCATGATAGTATGAACAAACTAGCAGAAGAGATCAGTCAAGAAGAAGTACTAGATCAGATACATGTAGACAAAAGTGGCACCTTAAATAATGATCAAAAACAAAAAGTAACAGAACTTTTAAAAAAACATATAGGAGTTTTTTCTACATCAGACACAGACATTGGCCAATGTGACAAAATTAAACATAGGATAGATCTTCTACCAGGATATGAAACTCCTTTTAAACAAAGGCACCGTAGGATACCACCTATGATGATTGAAGAAGTTAGACAACATCTAGACCAACTTTTAGTAGCTGGCATTATAAGGAAATCCAAATCCCCATGGGCTAGCAATGTAGTTCTTGTTAGGAAGAAAAATGGGAAGCTACGCATGTGCGTAGACTATAGAATACTAAATGACAGAAGCATCAAAGATGCATATGCCCTTCCAAGAATAGAGGAAGTCTTTGACATACTCAAGGGCAGTAAGTACTTCACAACCATAGACATGAAGGCTGGATACCATCAGGTAGAAATAGAGGAAAGCCACAAAGAAAGAACAGCTTTTACAGTTGGTCCCCTAGGCTTCTATGAGTATTCTAAAATGCCCTTTGGGCTCAGTAATTCTCCTGCCACCTATCAAAGACTAATGGAGGAGTGCTTAGGAGAATATAACATGACCATTTGTGTCATTTATTTAGATGACCTCATAGTATTTGCAGACACCTTTGATGAACACTTAAGAAGACTTGACTTAATACTCATCAGGCTCCAAGAATGTAACTTAAAATTATCACCTGAGAAATGTTACTTTATACAACCAAAGGTCAGCTTTTTAGGACACATCGTATCAGAAAATGGAATTGAAACAGATCCAGCCAAAATAGAAAAAGTTAGAAACTGGCCCACTCCTTCAAACTCTGACGAACTTAGATCGTTTCTTGCTTTTGCGGGGTACTATCGCCGTTTCATCAAGGACTTTAGTAAAATAACAAGACCCTTAGCAGATCTACTTCCTCCAACTTCTACTAAAAAAGGACAAAAGAAAAGTACAAAAGAATGGAATTGGACAGAAAAAGAACAAAATATTTTTGACAACTTAAAAAAGATACTATCAGAACCTCCAATTTTGGCTTATCCAGACTTCAATAAACCTTTTGAATTACATATAGATGCCTCATCAAATGGACTTGGATCTATATTGTACCAATCAGATGGAAATAACAAACATGTTATAGCTTATGCCAGCAGATCTCTGAGCAAATCTGAAAAAAATTACAGTGCTTACAAACTGGAATTTTTAGCTCTTAAATGGGCAGTCACTGAAAAATTTTCAGATTATCTTCTCATGAACCATTTCACTGTCTTGACTGACAACAACCCGTTGACTTATATTCTAACATCAGCCAAACTTGACGCTACAGGCCAAAGATGGGCATCGGCACTAGGTCAATACAACTTTGATATTTACTACAGAGCAGGAATTAACAATGCAGATGCAGATGGTTTAAGCAGATATCCCTTTAACAAAGAAAGTGAAACTCAGAATGATCAAACAAATGAACAAACTGAAAAGATTGGAAACACTGAAATCAAAGCCATCTGTAGTTCTATTTTCATACCAGCATACATAGAGACAGTCCCATGTGAAAACCTGAATATTGTGGAAATTACAGAAGACCCATCTCAAACAATAGCACAAGTAGAATTCAGGGAGTTAAGGAAAAGTCAAAGGCAAGATATACTAATAGATAGATGGAGACGTGCTGTATTAGATGAAAAGATACCAACAAAAAACCTCACCAAAGAGGATTTGATCATGAAAAGAAACTTCAGTAGTTTCATTATGAAGAGAGGGGTCCTATATAGAAAAATCCAAGATGGAGACACCATCAGAGAACAACTGGTCGTACCAGAAAAGTATAGAAAAGACATACTACGTGGTCTTCATACAGATATTGGACACCCTGGTCGAGACCGAACCTTACGCTTAATGAGAGAGCGGTACTTTTGGCCAAGAATGAGCACAGATGTTGAGGAGTACATAGCCAAATGTGATAGATGTATATGGCGTAAGAGTAAGACAAATGTCAGAGCACCATTGGTAAATGTGACAACTACATACCCACTTGAATTGGTATGTATGGATTTCTTGTCACTTGAAGAATCCAAAGGAGGTATTTCCAACATCCTTGTAATAACGGACCATTTTACCAAGTACGCTTTAGCAATTCCTACCCGTAATCAGACAGCAAAAACAACAGCTGAGACCTTGTTCAACAACTTCGTTATACACTATGGCATACCCACTAGACTACATTCAGATCAAGGTGCTAATTTTGAGTCAGACATAATTCAAGAACTCTGTCATTTGCTCAACACAAAGAAAAGCCATACTACAGTTTATCACCCAATGGGTAATTCAACTCCTGAGAGATTCAACAGGACTCTTCTAGACATGTTGGGTACACTAAACACGTCACAGAAACATGATTGGAAAAGATATGTTCCATCATTAGTGTACGCCTATAATTGTACGCCACATGAGTCTACAAATGTAGCACCATTTGAGCTCATGTTTGGGAGAAAAGCCAAATTACCCATTGATGCTATGTTTGATCAGGCAGTTGAAGAGACAGAGGTAAAAGACAGCAATGAATATATAGAAGATCTGAAAGAAAGGATGAAAAAGACAAGACATATAGTGAAAGAATACAATGACAAAGCAAGAGAGAAACAAAAGAAACATTATGACCTTAAAGCAAAGGCAGCTAGAATAAGTATTGGAGATAAAGTATTAGTGAAAGTGTTAAAGTATGAAGGCAAGCACAAAATAGCAGATAAATTTGAGGAAGAAGTGTATGAAGTGATTAACCAGCCAAGAACAGAAATCCCTGTGTTTAGATTAAGATCCCTCAGTTCAAAGAAGGAAAAGACTCTACACAGAAATCATCTACACCCTATAGATTATAGGATATCAGATGATCTGGTAGATAATGAAATGAAGAAAGTGGATGCATCCAAGAAAGATAGAGAGAAAACTGACAAGAAAGAGAAAGAGAAAACTGAGAAAAAAGCCGACGTCGGAAAAGAATCAGAGGAAGATTCAGATGAGGAAACTGAATTTGTATTGTATACAAATAATAATGGGGACGCTCATATTCCTATGAATCTTGAAACCTCTGAAGTAAGAGATAAAAACAAAGAGGAAAGAGATGAAGTAACTAGAGATATAAGAAGTGAAAAGCAGAATACAGATATGGATCAAGATTGTCTGACTGACAAAAAATGATACCATTATTATAGAGGGAAATGAAGAGACAGACGCACAGGTAAGTATAGATGATGTTGAAATTGAATCTATTTCAGCCGAGGAGCAAACAGAGAAGAAAACAGAGGAGCAAACAGAGAAGAAAACAGAGACAGATGACACAAGAAGAAAAGAGCCTGAAGTGCACCAAGAAGAAGTCAGAATAGAGCCTGATCCACAACCACCTCCTATACCAGCTCCAAGAAAGTCAAACAGAGTCAGAAAAGCTCCAGCTAGATATGAGGATTACCATATGAGTTCTATGATACCAAGACCATATGACTCCAAAATACAAGCTGTGAATATTCTGATGGAATCTGGTATACTTAATCAAGTAGATACAGTTGTGGCTCACAGATTACTTGAGGCTGTTATGAAATAAGTGTATTTTATCTATTGTATGGAAATGTAATTTGTAATATTCTATCTGGATTTTATATATTTTATAATAAAATAATTTTGTAATGTTGTACTTTTGTACTTGTCTCTCTTTTCCAAAAGGGGGAGGGAAGATATAATTGTGTTTTAAATTTTTGTAACAGTACAAAAGAGACTTAGACCTTAATCAGCAGATGAAGTTTAAACTGTAATTGAAATATACAGAGATATAGCTTCTGTATAAGTGTATATTTATTATATGTATGCATATAAGTATGTAGAGTAGGTTTGTATGATTATGCATACAAACAGAATAGTTTTTGTATAGTATTATGTAGTTTGTACTCTTAGGTAGATAGTGACCTAAGACTTGTGTGACAAATGACGGGACGTCATTTTCCAGACCAGGGAAGCATGTAACAGGGTCTAATTTTAGATATAGTCTAAGGGAGACAACTTCTCCAGTATTGTTGCAATTTCATGTTTACAAAGGGAGATAATCTGTCTTATCTTATTCTGATTTTATCTTAACTTTGAATTGATTGGTTATCTGGTCAGTGTTCTAAGGTATTACCTGGTTGGCTCATGGGTGAATGATTTACAGGTATTTGTATATCAGGTGTTGTGTAAGAAAGCACTGAGTAGCCAGTGCTAGTCTTTGTTCTTTGTGGAGAAGATGTGTTTTGTTTGGTTTTGTTTGGTGGTCAAGAATGATGTTTAGCTTGGTATGTATTCATCCTGACTGTCTGTAAGCACTACCTTGTAAATTGAAGGATTGCATTATTGTAATTCTTTTATCTTAAATTCTACTAAATTAAGTATTGTAAGTCCTATAATCTAGGATCCTATAATCTAGATGAGTTTCAGAATACACTAAGACTTGTGTCACTAAATCACATTTCTTTCTGTTATTCACCATTAATATTTAACCTTACAGCTAACAGTCACTGGTGTGCAAACTTGGAGGAGAGTGGTGTGTTGACCTTTGTATGAACAGTACTCATCCCATAGATGGTAAGTTCTGTGTAATGTGTCATGTTATGATTTTATGTTAAAACTTAAGTGATAACCAAAAGTATATAATTTATGTAGTAATCATGTTGAAGTACTACTGCGTAATTAGTATTTCTGTGTAACTAGATGTTGGCCACTAGATAACATATTTATTATATATTGCATGTGATTATTTATTAATGCTGACCATGATAATGTATTGTTTTAACCTTGTCTTACCATGTATTGAGTATTTGTTATAATTGTTTCAGAGTAACTTGCTACACGATAATAGAAGTATGAAACCGTAACTTGTCTACTGTTGATTTGGACTCTCCCCGTACCCACTCGACCCTCAGGGACTAATACGTTAATTTATAATACGCCATTGGACCCTATTACAAATAAATGTAACCCGGAAAAATCCACCTGCCCCGAGCTGGGTTTGAACTCGGGTACCTTCGATTACTAAGCGAACACTCTACCACGTCGCCATAAAAGCTAGCTGATAGGCAAGGGAGTACAAGTGCCGTATTATACCTCTGCTACATACACCCCCTCCTTCTAAGAATTCGTCCTCGAATTCTTGAAGTAATGAATGTCTGTGGGACTTTCTAAGGGTGCCATCACATCTTAACTCGTGAGTTATTTACGTTGGGCGCCAAATGTAACCCGGAAAAATCCACCTGCCCCGAGCTGGGTTTGAACTCGGGTACCTTCGATTACTAAGCGAACACTCTACCACGTCGCCATAAAAGCTAGCTGATAGGCAAGGGAGTACAAGTGCCGTATTATACCTCTGCTACATTATTCTCCCCAAAGGGGATGCAGTTAGTCGCCGCCTTGTCCGTCCATCCCGAAATTTTGTCCAGACAATTTCTCAACAACCATTGGCTTGAATTTACTAAAACTTAATAGGAAGCTTCACTGCCAAGAGGAGCTGTGCATATTATCAGCCTGTTACGGTCCATTGATTTTTCACAAAGTTATGCCCCTTTAGTGCCCTTTCAACTGAAATTTTTGTCTGGACTATTTCTCAGCAACCACTGACTGGAATTTATCAAAACTATGTGCATATTACAGGCATGTTCTGGTTCAGTGATTTTTCACAAAGTTATGCCCCTTTGATGCTTTTCCAGCTGTATTTTTTGTCCAGACTATTTCTCAGCAGCTATTAAATGCAATTCATTTAAACTCAGTAGGAAGCTTTATTACCAAGAGGAGGTTTGCATATTACAGGCATGTTCTGGTTCAGTGATTTTTCACAAAGTTATGCCCCTTTGAAACTTTTTCAGCTGTAATCTTTGTCCAAACTATTCCTCAGCAACCATTGACTGGAATTCACTGAAACTCATCAGGAAGCTGCACTAATAAGAGCATGTGTGTATTTTACCGGCATGTCACGGTTCAGTGATTTTTCAAATTTTTATGCCCTAATGCCTTTTCATTTAGTGATTTTGTTGAAAGTTTACACAATGATAGAATACAATGAGAGGAATGCAATCTCCCTTTATTAAATTTAACTTGTATTCTTTTGTTGAAATGTTTTTGACCAGATTTATTTGCACTATAACTTCAAAGCTACTGAAGGCATGTTTTGAAAGTTAATAAAATGAAAGAATACATTGAAAGAAAATGCACTGAATAAGAACAATAAGTTTTGGTTACTTTTTTAATTATTTCCCTTTATTTTGCAGGTGTTTGTTTCTTGAAGCATCAACCGATTCATATGACTCATTACGCCATACTTCTCAGATTTTGGATTGGGATCAACCTCCAGTCTGTCATGTAAAGGTACATGTCTAATAACACTTCTCTAGTATAACTACTAACATTTTATACTAACAATAGTGTTATGTACAAACATATGTTCAAATATTCACTTGTGATCTGATTTGCTTAACCACTTTTCACTGTTGACATAATAATATGTAATAAAATAAAATACATGTAATAATTTTCTCCTGATTTTATTTCTGTAAAGTGAAGACCAGCAGTCAATATCATTATAACTGCACTGTTTCCCAACCCCCTCACCTTCCTCAGTAACTTACACATTCATCCATGTACCTTTGGGGAGCATCCATCGTTTCCAACGATATCCTTGTTTTATATGTTTTCAACGTGTGAAGCATGCAGAGCAAAGAAACGGAAAAACATTATTTCACCTCCCTAATCTATGTAGGTATAGTCAATTTATTCAACCCACGGTTAATTACCTTAACCAAGCTGGGTTCATTTTGGTGTTGTGGACATTTAAAGAACGTTGGGTTCATTATGCTCTTTCATTTGAAGAAAAAGTTATGGCCGCATGGGAAGAAGTTTCGATTGCGATAAATGAAAATCGTCGTGAGCTTGTGCTCCAAGGTCACAAAATTAGTGAAAGAATAGATAAAAATGGTCTGGACAGAAATATCTTCAAGTTGATAAGCTTAAATTACTTAGAAATATCTGGAACTTCTTTGACAAGCATGGAATCTGGTATTGGCGAGCTTGCCAATTTGACCTCTCTGTTGTTGTGCAATAACAAACTGACAGCTGTTCCACCAGAAATTGGTAAACTGAGTAAATTGAAAGTTCTGAATCTGTCTAATAATTTGCTGGAAGCAGTTCCTGGAGAAATTGGCTTGCTTGCTGAGCTGGATACTTTAAATTTGAGCATGAACAAGTTGGCAGATATGCCACCTCTTGATAAGTTGAAGTGCTTACATGTTCTGAACATCTCAAATAATAAGTTAGCCAAACTTCCTGATGGCATTTTTGATACAGAGCTTGTACATTTAAGTCAAATTTCAGCAAGTGAGAATGAAATTACAGAACTTGCACCAGAAGTGTCTGATCTAACCCACTTGAACATGCTGGATCTATCCAATAACAAGTTGACAGAAGTTTCAACATCACTGAGTATATGCCCAAAGCTGAAGGAACTAAATTTGAAAGGCAATAAATTTAAGGATAGAAGATTTGGAAAGATGGTGGAACAGTGTCAGACTAAGTCCTGTCTAGAATATCTGCACAATATCTGGAAAAAAGAAAACCAGAAGTCTGGAAAAGGTTCAAAAGATAAAGAGAAGAAAAGAAAGAAGAAAGGAAAGAAAACAGATGGAGAGGCAGAAGAAATTGAAAAAGACTCTATTTCATTGAAGGCATATCCTAAAGATGGCAGTGGGGTTGAGATAAAAGTCACACCAGCTGTTTTGTCAGTCCGTCAGTATATTGTATGCTGTGTCATTAGAGGCCTTGATTTAACTAGCAAGTTTAAAGAGTTCATTACATTGCAGGTAAGGCATAATTTCATTGAAGAAAACCCAAAGTACCTTTGTATAATAAAAATTTTCACTTCTTATAACTACCTTGCTTAACTGTCTGTTAAGACTTTAACTTAAAAAATACTTGAGCTAAATGAGAAGTTGAGAACCTATCAACTTGAATCATGATTGGATTCATATTACTGACTGTTGACTGTGATTTGCATATTGAGCTAAGGTCACTGCTTTGGTGACACACGAATGCACTTATTGTCACCACAGAAATACTCATACTTTATTCTGATTGTAGACAAAACTTCATGATACAGTGTGTCAGAAGAGGCAAGTGGCTACCATAGCTACGCATGACCTGAAGAGTGTAAAACTTCCCCTGACATATGATGCAATGTTTCCTCAACTTCTGAAGGTTTGTATATCAATTTTTTTGTTGGCAATCATTAGTACTAGGAAAATCAATATCATCCATCAAGAGATATGTTTATTTTTACAATGGTTATTTTAGTAAATCTTAGATTATTGCACACATTGACTTCTCCACATATGCTCAGTTAATATAGGGATCATGGATTTCAGATTTCGAAGAAAAAAGATATTATCATAGACATTTTCATTTATTTAAAATAAGAACATTATCATTTTGCTGTTTCAGTTTAGTTTTACTTTTGCACCAGAAACGAATTTTGCACATGAACAAATTACCATTCCACATACAATACTTACAGTACTTAACATTATAACCTGATTTACCTGACTGGAAGAAAGATAGATCAGTCTATGGTAATGACAAATAGTTCATATAGGTTGGATAGGAATGCTGTCAAAAGTAGTGCATAATGGTCATTTAACCCTTAAAATTCTTAGAGTTGGCAATAAAAGCACCAAACAAAATGTCAGATTTGGATCTGCATAATTAAGTAAAGTTCTAAGTTCTTTCTTTTTTGCTTTCCTTTTCAAAATGTCTTCAGTATTTTATCCTAAAATAAAGTGATTAGTGTATTAGAAGACAATCTCAAAAAATGGGCAGAAAAAAAGGGAAAACAAAAGAATGAACAAATGAATGAATGAATATATTGCTCCCATTATTGTGTGAATGTTTATTGTTATAATTCTTTCAGCTGGCTTAAACACTCTTCTGAAGACCTTCTTGATTCCCAAAAAAGGTGGGAAAATATGAGTCTTTATGGCTTAAACCTCTGCCTCCTTTCAAGCCTACTTCTTCCTACATATTAAGTTCAAGTTCAGCTTATTACTGCCAACAGTCAATACTGACTTAACTAGGCAGGCAACTTCTTGCAACTTACATGACTGCTATTATTTTTCTCTACAGCATATAACTGTGTATTTTGATAAAAAGATGGACAGCTCTGAAGGAGTGGTTTCCTAGAGCATGAACACAGAAGGGAAAGGGACGGTGAAAAAAGCTTAAGAGACATTATGTTCATGTAGACAAGATGTTAGTAGTGCTGCCATTTCATTTAAAGAAGGGTTAATTGCAGTAGGCTTGTTAATGTTATAGAACCGATGAAAGCCAAGGAATCAAACAGGGCAAAAAGCAAAACCTGACAGAAGTACATGTAACTATAATAACACCATTTCTTTGCAGATAGTTCCATTATTCAAACAAAAGGAGGTCACAGGAGAGAAGTTGTTTGAGGACTTAAGACGTGAAGCTGAGGAACTGAGAAAGGAGAAAAAAAGAAATACATTCTCAGGAATACATAAGTAGGTCATTACCTTTTATCCAGTCACTAAGTAGCCTAAGAGGCACCGTGGTCCAGGGGTAGAGCGCAGGGCTCCGGATCCGAAGGTCGCGGGTTCGAATCCCGTCCGTGGCGAGATTCTCTCACGATCTTCACATACCTCCACGCTGCGCGAATACTGGTATGGAACCCAGGAAGCAGTCATCGAGCGTGATGAATCTAAGTTGTAAGAACTTGTATCGCAATCGATGTAAAATGAATGAGTCTAAACTAAAGTAGCCTTTTAAAGATGTAGGCCATTCAGGTCTTAACAGCTCCAGAAAATCAATAGACACAAATCCAGTAAAAAAGACCAAGGTCAAGGTCTTGAAGTTGAGTTTTTGCAAGTTCCCTAGGCTAGTCTGACAAAATCTGTAGTCACAGCCAGAATTTTCAAGCCATGGATTTTAAACATGCGGCTTTTTCTCTCTAACTGATCATTCAGATTTTTGTTTAAATTTTTAGAATAGAGTGTAGTCTGAGTAGAAATAGGAGTTTTTGTTTCCTTTGTTAAATATTGCATCAGTCTGACATATACCTATATTTTACTGATGGGTTAAAGTTTCAGTCTGCACATTTTCCTGGCATTTCTCTATTTTTTCATTTAAGTTACATATCCAGTATCTGAAGTAACTGTTATGAAAACTAAAAATAATTGAATGTTTGTAATTGCAGCAATGTGTGACACAGTCTTAGACACCATTGTGTCATTGTAAAGTGTCATACTTCATTAGAAACCAATAACGGTCTCCAGATAGTTATATGTTGGAAGAACTTCCATCCTCCATAATAGTTATATGTTGGAAGAAATTCCATCCTCCATAATAGTAATATGTTGGAAGAACTTCCATCCTCCATAATCAGTGTTACAAGCCTAGTTATGTTTAATAATTAGAAAAAAAGGTGTTAAACTGTTACCAAGTTACCTTATATTCCACAGATATCTAGACTTGCTGGCTGAGAAGACCCAGTATCCATGTCTGGTTGATAAAGATGGAATTGTTATATCCTTCCCACCAATAACCAACAGTGACAAAACAAAGGTAAATCAACATTGGAATACTATGCAAAAGGTCATTTTTTCTCTGTCTTTTTCTCAGATGTGTTTGTATGTGTTTGGCTTGTAGAAAGACTTGTAACCCGCGTAGCCAGTAAAGTGACGGCCAGGAATGTTTTGCTTTTTTGGGTAAGAAAATACCAACACAGGATAAATTCTTGGGAGTAACAAAAGTCTAGAGCATCCTTCGAGTAGAAGTAGTCATTTACTCTTACATAATAAAGCATGTACTTGTAAATAGTACATATAGAGCAAGCAGTTACATGTTTTTATTCACTTAGTTTCTCCAAACATTCATTTACAGTTAGGCAGCATTACATATCAGGTATTCCCAATGATATTGTTTTAAAACTATCA
The DNA here is from genome assembly GCA_012932295.1 of Cyclina sinensis. Classification (NCBI taxonomy): domain Eukaryota; kingdom Metazoa; phylum Mollusca; class Bivalvia; order Venerida; family Veneridae; genus Cyclina; species Cyclina sinensis. The sequence goes on from JAAONU010000019.1 coordinate 2,173,582, forward strand.
TTAGAAAGTGCACATGTTTAAAAGCATTTGAATTGAATACACATGTCCCATGTTACCTTCAGTTGATTAATACCCTTACAGAAGAATTTTTGAAATAATTTATGTCCCATTTGAAAAAACTAGAGATAATAGAACTGCTCTGTATATGTCAGCCTTCAAAAGTTGGGTAGCAGATTATTACAGTCCCTTGTAAACCTTTGTTTTAGATATCAAAAGACACTGAGGATATCTTGGTGGAGGTGACAAGCACGACAAACCTGGACACCTGTAAAAAAGTCTTAGATGAATTGCTCTACAAAATGTTAGCTATTGGAATAGGAAGTAAAACAATGCCGAAAGCCAGTGGTGCTGTAGCTAAGGGAAGTGACTCAGGCAGTGAAGACAGCGATGAAGGTATCGTGTTCCAAAACCTGCGGTTGACGTCATCAATTAAGACGTTAATAGTTGAGCAAGCTAAGGTTGTAGACCAAGAAGGAAATCTTAAAGTTCTGTATCCATCTAGAACAGACCTTCAGTCTGATACAATCAGTGTCATTAGAGACTGAAAACAGAGACTCTGTTGTTTTTTATACCCCCACCACGAATGTTGGGGGGTATACTGGAATCGCTTTGTCGCATCCATCTGTCAGTCGGTCGGTCCGTCTCCACCTTATCCACTCAGTAAATCATATACTAATTGAAGGATTTCTTCAAACTTGGCTTTATGTTAACCTCAACATTGGAATGTGCAGAACCCATGTTGCACTTGTGTCAGGTCAAGGTCACGCTGGAAGGTCAGATAATTTTCGTGTCCGCTCTGTAAATCCTATACCCCTTGAAGGATTTTCTTCAAACATGGCTCAAATGTACACCTCATGATAGCGATGTGCAGAACCTATGTTGACCTTGTACCAGCTCAAGGTCAAGTTCACACTTGAAGGTCAAATTTTTTACAATGAATTACAAGACAAGGATTTTCTTCTAACTTTTCTCAAATGTTCATCTCAACAAGGCAATGTGCATAACCCATATTGCTCTTGTGTCAGCTCAAGGTCAGGGTCACACTGGAAGGTCAAATACCTGACAATTTAAAAAAAGACAATGTGTTTTGTTTGCTCTGTAAATTCTTTACCCCTTGAAGGATTCTGTTCTTACTTGGCTTAAATATTCAACACAAGAAGGCAATATGCATAACCCATATTGCCCTTGTGTCAGCTCAAAGTCAAGGTCACACTGGAAAGTCAGACAATTTTTTTTGTCCGCTCTTTAAATCCTATACCCCTTGAAGGATTTTATTCAAACTTAGCTCAAATGTTTCCCTGATGAAGAGGATATGCAGAACTGGTGTTGAACTTGTATTGCCCTTGTACTAGCTCATGGTCAAGGTCACACTTGAAAGTAAAATATTAGATAATCAAATTAAGATGAGGACTTTCTTCTTACTTGGCTGAATACATGATATTCTTTATTTTAGCTCATAATTTGTTTTTGTAAATTTGCAAAATCAAAGGTTATTGTTACATGTTTCCTGAATTGATGATTCAAAATTTATTCATTACTATTACCTGTGAAGTGTTGTCTTTTTTTCCATCAATTACAACTATTTTTTGCCACAAAAGTTATTCCCTTTTCCATATACGGTATTCAAATATCCAAGTCACCTTCTGTCAATGACATTGGTGGGGGTGTGAATCGCATTCAGCAATAGGTCTCGTTTGTTCAGTTTTCTGAAGTGTTCCGAACAATTTAAGAAAACACTGTTATCACTGGTTAATTTTTTTTTGGAAATCAAGCGTTTTCAAAATGTGAATATAATAATTGGTATGTAAAACTTTGTAACTCCCAAGGGTAAACATTCAAACCCAAAGATGGTCTAATCTGTTTAAACTGTTGTGGTTAGAAATTGATAAATTCACCCAACTATGGGATCAGTATTGTTCTTATTTATTGTGACAAAAGTAACATTACTCTATGGTAGTTGTGTTCATTATTGATTATACCATTTTCAGCACTAGGTTTGTAACTTGGAGTATGTTTCCCTTAATGTTGTTGTTGTTGTTGTAACTGATAAGGTTCCTTTACGAAGTTGCCATCCGTGCAGTTTTACCTTAGACTAATTTAGCTTTTTGTGATTTAGTTAGGGAATAAATTATGTGAAATCTCCGAGACTTTCTGCATTGACAAGGGTTTCATTTAGGCATTGGTTCTTATGAAATGTGTATTTATTGTAATTATGTTCTTTTAGACTTGTATTTTATAATTTTAATAGTGCTATCAATTATACATGTATTTAATATTAGCTAAGTCTAGACCAAAGTAGAAAGTTGGTTTTCACATAAGATTGCTTTATGATATTCAGAATTTAAAGATTTTAAATGTACTAATGTTGTAAGTATGTTGTTTTCTCATGTCATATTAAGAAATCTGTCAGAGAAAAAGATTTGAGTAACAAATTTCAGAAATGCAAAACTCTGTTATTGTCCATATTTTCATTAAATGTCCAAATATTTCTGTACCATCCGTGCACCTCCACAAGAAAATTATAGATTGTTTGTCAATACATAGTGGGATTGGATTAAGAAATGGTGAATAAGAGTGTAAGAAATGTGTAGCAAAATTCCACACAGCAATGTAGAGCTTCCATAATTTTCATCATTTTTTTCCTTCACTGAAGCATTTTGACCTATAATTGTATATTTCAACCATTATCATTCATTTTCTTTTATCACTAGCTCAGATCTTAATAGCCCCATTATTTCTCCATATCAGAACAGGCTTGGCAGTTTTGCAAAACTGTCGAACATTAATAGTACTCAAATGTGCCATATCTGATTCCCACTTACTTCTGAGACATTCTGCTACACTTTGGTGTTGTGCATAGACAAAGATCATGTACAATGAATTCAGACTAAATCTGGAAAAGACATATTGTTTTCGCCCTGTCCTTCTGTCGCACTTTGTTTTTGTTCAAAAACTTAACTACTGTTTGACCCAGAGCCTTTTAACTTCATAGGATGATTGCCCTTACTGAGTAGAAGACCCCTATTATTTTAAGGGTCAAGGGGTCTAAAGGAAAGGTCACAGTTACCTTGAATATGAAGATGGTTTCCAGTCAATAACTGGAGTATCATTTGATCCAGAGTCTTCAAACTTCAAAAGATGATTGCCCTTATCAAGTAAAAGACCCCTATTGTTTTTGGGTTCAGTAGGGCAAGGTCACACTGACCTTGAATGTTAAAAAGGTTTCCGCTAAATAACTGAAGTATTGATTGACCCTGAGCCTTAAAACTTCATCAGATGATTGCTCATATTGAGTAGGGGGCTCCAATTTTTTTTGGGGGGGTCAGTTGGTCAAAGGGCAAGGTCACAGTGACCATGAATGGGAAACCTGTTGACCAAAAGCCTTCTTCTTTGAGTGTATATCAAAACCCCCTTAGTCAAAACCCCCTTGGTCAAAAAATGACATAGTGGTCAAAACCCCCTCAACAAAAATAACAGTGTGGTCAAAACCCCCTAGGTAGAAATAAAAGGGTGGTCAAAACTCCCTCAGTGGTATACCCCTTGGTGATATGAAATGTTTTTTAATTGCCATGGTACATTTAAATGATTAGGGTGTTTTATTTGAAAAGTAAATGTATTGCAAATAAAGAAAATATGTTATGTTGTTTGTCCAATCTGAATGTTGTTGATTAAAAATGTCTTTTTTGCCTTCTCAGTATAACTCCATATAACTAATGTCTCCTGCTCAACACAGAAGTGACAGAAGATCAAAGAGAGATCAGCAAAATTGAGTTATAACAATTATCACAACTTGAGGGGAAGATCAAAGAGGGATCAGACAATTTGTGTAACTTTATCGCAAAAAATTGAGGGATTTTGACTGTCCTTTCATTTTTGCCAAGAGGGTTTTGACCACTCAGTCATTTTTGTAGAGGGGGTTTTGAACACTAAGTCATTTTTAGAGCAAGGTGGTTTTGACTAAGGGGGTTTTGAGTGTCCCCCTTCTTCTTCACATGATAATTACCCTTACTGAGTTGAAGACCCATTGTTTTTGGGGTCAGTAGGTCAAAGGTCACACTGACTCAAACTTTGAATGCCTTTCCAGTCAATAGCTTGAAAACTATTTGACATATACTCTTCATAAAATGGATGCCTGTACAGAGTAGATGACCCTTGTTATATTTTCTTAAAGCAACTGACTCAGATGGGCCGATGATGAAAAAAAAAAAAAAAGGTCTATACATCTTGAAATTCTTGCTGTAATTATGATGAACATATCAAAACTAAGTTACTGGCTCATTTTTTGTTACAGAAAAACATCAAAATATAAAGTTTTACACACTTTTATCAGTAAAAAATTTACCCCTTTAGTCACGGGGTAGAAACTTTAGTTAAAACATTAATTTTGACGGAACTTTATAACTAGATGCTGTCGCTCAGTGGTGAAGATCGTCGCTCTATTTTTTACAGAACGAAAGGTCATGGGTTCAAATCCTGGTTAAGTCAATTTTTTTTTTCATGGTGTATGGAAGCATAATATTATGTTTTTTCCATAGTATATTAACTTCTCTTAAATTTTAAAGAAAAAAAAATTTCAGCTAAATTCTGTGAGTCAGTGGCTTTAAAGTCACTGTGATCTAAAACAGTGATAACAGTTTTTTGTTGAGTAAGTTAAGTACATTTTTCAAGTAGATGTTCCAAAATGCATTTGTTTACATGATTCTTGCCATTTTTTGGGTCATTATGTCAAAGGTGAAGGTAATATTACTTGAAAAATCACTATTTCAGTTCAATGTTACCTTTACACTCTTACACCTGTATCTGCAAGCATTAAAGGATGACTGATCTTGTTTTGAAAGACCCCTAGAACTTTTTTTGGGGGGAGAGGGAATCTTTTGGTATAGGTCACGCAGTAAACTTTTCCATCATTTTGTATGCTTTACAAGCCTTTTATCTGCATCCTGCGATGTTCTAATCATTCACTATCTGTTGCTGCATTGGGAAACCTAGTTAATGTGTTTCAGTACCAGTCCTGTACCTTCAGTATTCTGTCTTTCCTTTCACTATCCCAGATCTTAATGAAATTTTAGGACTGATAATTGATGTGAAATAAAAAGTACCATTTCTCCATTTTCAGGAAGTAATTTGCAAGTTACTTGCCTTCAGAGTGTGCGCAGACTTATAGTCTCGTTTTATGTTATTGTAGGAAATATTGAGCTAATTTTGTGTTAGGCAATATTTCCACTCGCATCAAGCATTCTAAAGATAAAAGGGTATTGCAACAGCAAGATTCTTGCCACTATGTTTATTTCAAAACCTGTTAATAAAAGTTTGAAAAAGAAAGCATTTTTCTTTGAAAGTATGTAGAAAGCTTGAAGAATACAAACTATTTTTTTTTTGTAGTGATTAAAACCAATTCAGGTTACTGGTAGGAGTAATGCACACATCTCTTTACAAGAGATAAAACAAGAAATATGTCACAAACACGAATGTCCCCGAAATAAGGCAATGGTCACAGTCATGGTAGCTTATAACTTGATTTTACCTTGATCATTTGTGCAGACAAAAATCTGCAGTCTGTGAAAACTAGAACTGGCTCTGTCCTGGGGCCAATACCCCCTGCATGCTGCTTTTTCAGTAGGGTATTGGTATATGGGAACATGTCACTTTATACCCCAGACTAGAATAAAGTATGAACAAGAACTGTCGCTGAAAGATGACAATGCCCCCTAGGTGGTGCTTTGACTTTGGGCTGAGGACCAGTCATTCAAGGGTCAAGGTGAAATAAATAAAGGTCATTGGGAAGGCCTTGTCCACAGGGGTGTTGTGTCCAAATAATAAAGTAAATCGACTTTCTAAGAAGGAGATTATGGCCAATGTTTAAGTTTTTGGAAGATTGGATCTTCAAGGTAAAGGTCATTCAGAGGTTAAGGTCAAATAGATATATATCAGTGGGAAAGTCTTACTGTTGTGTCCAAGTATGAAGTAAATCCACTCACTAATAAAGAAGTTATGGTAAATGTTAAAGTTTTTGGACAGTTGAATCTTCAAAGTGAAGGTCATTCAGGGGACAAGGTCAAAAATATTGGTCAGTGGGAAGGTCTTGTCCAAAGGGGTTTTGTGTCCAAGTATGAAGTAAATCCACTTACTAATAAGAAAGTTATGATCAATGTTAAAGTTTTTGGACAATATGATCTTCAAGGTAAAGGTCATTCAGTGGTCAAGGTCAAATAAATATAGGTCAGTGGGAAAGTCTTGTCCAAAGGGATGTTGTGTCCAAGTATGAAGTAAATCCACTTACTAATAAGGAAGGTATGGCCAATGTTGAAAGTTTTCCGACGGACTGATGGGCAACGGACAGTTAAAAAACTATATGCCTCCCATCGGGGGGCTAAAAATTAAAAAGGGCAATAATTTAGCAAAAAAGAGTTGTGGTTCTTGGGCACTGCACGTCTCTTCAATGAGATCTATTTATCTATGAAGTTTCAAGTTGATACCTTCAATACTTTTTGAGTTATGCCTAGGGCAAACAAAACCTTACAACTCAAAACTTGTGCTATTGTTCTTAGGCACTGCACTTCTCCTCTGTGAGATCCATTTATCTATGAAGTTTCAAGTTGATACCTCAAATACTTTTTGAGTTTTGTCCTGGACAAAAATCAGGTATGAAAAATTTCAAAGGGCAATTATTCCAAAATTATGCAAAAGTGAGTTATGGTTCCTGGGCACTGCACTTCTCTTCGATGAGATCTATTTATCTATGAAGTTTCAAGTTGATGCCTCCAATACTTTTTTAGCTCACCTGAGCACAAAGGGCTCAAGGGTGAGCTATAGGGATCATTGATTGTTCGGGATGCGTTGTCAACAATTTGATTTGAATTACTTCTTCTCCTAAACCTGTAAGCCAACTGTGACGAAACATACCTGGGATATTCCTTGCATGGAGTTCTACCAAAATTGTTCAAACAATTGAATTCCATCAAGAACGGTAGTTGCTATGGCAACAGAATGGAAAATTTTTGAAAACCTTCTTGTCTGAAATGACAAGGCCCGGAGCCTTAAGATTTGGTATGTAGCATTGTCTAATCGACCTCTACCAAGCTTGTTCAAATTATACCCCTGGGATCAATTTTGGCCCCACCAAGGGGGGTCAATTGATTTTACATAGGCTTATATAAGGAAAACTTTGAAAATCTTCTTGTCTGAAATCACAAGGCCCTGAGCCTTAAGATTTGGTATGTGGCACTTCCTAGTAAACCTCTACCAAGTTTTTTCAAATTATACCCCTAGAGACAAATTTTGCCCTGCCCTGGGGGTCAGTTGATTTTATATAGGCTTATATAGGGAAAACAAGTTTGTTCAAGGTGAAAATTGGCTCTACCCTTGGGGTCTCTTGAATTCATACAGATTTAAATAGGGAGTATCTTAAAAAAAAACTTAGGATGTTTGCTCAAGAGCAGACTCAAAGGCAAAGTATTCAGGTGAGCGATCTAGGGCCATCATGGCCCTGTCGAGTTGTTGTTATGCCCTGGACAAAATGAAGTATGAACAAGCAGAAATGACAGAGGGAGATTATACAAAATGTAAGTGAGCAGGAGTTATATTTCTTAAACATTGCACTCCATCTCATCACCAACAACCTATATTCCAAGGTTGAAGCCAGTCTCATATATACTTTGTGAGAAAATGGCCAAACAAGGAAAACTGAAAATGAGAGATTATTCAAAATGTAAGTGAGCTGGAGTTGTGATTCTTGTGCACTGCACTCCACCTCATCACCGTCAACCTATATTCCAAGGCTGAAGTAAATGCCTTGTATACTTTTGGAGTTATGCTCTGAACAAAATGGGGACTGACTGACTATTCAATTACTATATGCCACTCTTCAGGGGCGTAAAAATCAGTAAATTTTTCCGCTGTTTCGTTCCAAGTGATTTTCGACAGTTACATTTCACATGTATTAATACCATCATAAACCTGTGTACACTAGATAGTTTCATCTAATGCAGTCTTTTATTAGTCTCAATGGGATTTGATCTGATTACCTGGGATGTAGTCTTATTTTAGTGTATTTCCCAACCTTCTGCTTGTTAAGTCACATAAGCACAATTACTGTATAATTCTTGTACATTTTCCTATTCAACCAAATGCACAAATACAGTGACTGAAAAACAAATACTGAACACATGGTAAGTACTTCATAATTTTAATAAAAACATAAGACAGTATATCCATTTAACAACAATGACTTACATATGTCATAATACAGATTTCCTTCCCAAGTTTTTATGATTTTAATGAGATTCAAGTTTTGATAGCTGCACATACACATCACAGTGACTGAAAGCAGACAAATGCTGTGATAAAGAAAACTTGGTTTGTAATAAAAGAAGGCAATACCAAGCCTTTCTATAACAAATAACATTACCTATAAATTTAGACTAAACATTTCATTCTTGGAATTCTATGATTTTGTGGCATCATCAGTGACAATGTTTCTTCATGAATATGTTGGTAATACACAATCATTTGTAGAATATTTTAGCGTTCTTGGCACAGAATTTAATAGAACATCAACACTGTTACTGTTAAAATACTACTGAAATCCCTAGCTGGACTGTAAATTCAGTTCCATAAAAATGTTATATCACTTCAACATCTATTTTCTAACAAATATCTGCAGGAAACTTCCTCAAAAGGAAAATACAAATGCAATGTAAGATACAACAAGAGGGCCATGATGGCCCTATATCGCTCACCTGAATATGACTGCTTTTAACAAAGATGCTATGGACCTGGTTAATTGACCCCAGATGACCCATATTCGAACTTGACCTAGAAATTATTGAAACAATCTTTCTGACAAATTTCAAGGTTGTTTGAACTGAAACTGTTACCTCAATGCGTGTTAACAAGGTTTTTCCATATTTGGGGTCTGTGACCTAGTTTTTGACCCCAGATGACCCATATTCGAACTTGGGCTAGAAATCACCCAAATAACCTTTCTGACATATTACAAGAACATTTGGACTGAAAATGTGACCTCTAAAGTGTTAACAAGGTTTTTCCATATTTGGGCTCTGTGACCTAGTTTTTGACCCCAGATGACCCATATTCGAACTTGACCTAGAAATCATCGGAACAACCTATCTGACATATTTCCAGGATATTTGGGCTGAAAATGTTACCTCTAGAGTGTTAACAAGGTTTTTCCATATACAGGCTGTGTGACCTAGTTTTTGACCCCACATGACCCATATTCCAACTTGAGCTAGAAATCATCAAAACAACCTTTCTGACAAATTTCTGGGATATTTTGACTGAAAATGTAACCTCTAGAGTGTTAACAAGGTTTTTCTATTTTTGGGCTCTGTGACCTAGTTTTTGAACCCAGATGACCCATATTCGAAATTGATCTAGAAATCATAGAAACAACTTGTCTTACAAATTTCCAGATTATTTGGACTGAAAATGTTACTTCTCCTTCTAAAAGAAAATTTTCAAAGTCTTCACTATATAAGCCTATGTAAAATCAATGACCCCGGGGTGGGGCCAAATTTGACCCCAGGGGTATAATTTGAACAAACTTGGTAGAGGTCCACTAGACTATGCTACATACCAAATCTTAAGGCTCAGGGCCTTGTGATTTCTGACAAGAAGATTTTCGAAGTTTTTCCTATATAAGCCTATGTAAAACCAATGACCCCAGGGTGGGGCCAAATTTGACCCCAGAGTTATAATTTGAACAAACTTGGTAGAGGTCCACTAGACAATGCTACATACCAAATATCTAAGCTCTATGCCTTACGGTTTCTGATGAGAAGATTTTTAAAGTTTTTCCTATATAACTCTATGTAAAACAAGTTACCCCTGGGGCGGGGCCATTTTTGACGCCAGGATCATAATTTGAACAAACTTGGTAGAGGTCCACTAGACAATGCTGCACACCAAATATCTTAGCTCTATGCCTTATGGTTTCTGACAAGAAGATTTTTTAATGTTTTTCCTATATAACTCTATGTAAAACAAGTTACCCCTGGGGCGGGGCCATTTTTGACCCCAGGATCATAATTTGAACAAACTTGGTAGAGGTCCACTAGATGATGCTTTATACCAAATATCAAAGCTCCAGGCCTTGTGGTTTCTGACAAGAAGATTTTTAAAGATCCAACTTTTAAAATCTGTTTTTAGCTCCTGTGACCCAGAAATGCAATGAACCGGAACCATTTGAACAAACTTGGTAGAGCTTAATGCAAGGAACATTTTAGGCAAGTTTCATTAAATTTTGCCCAGTGGTTTCAGAGGAGATGTTGTTTGAATGAACTGTGGACGACGGACGGACGGACGCCGGACAATCAAGGATCCTAAAAGCTCACATGAGCATGCTCAGGTGAGCTAATAAAATCAAAATAAAATGAAATACAGACAACAAAAAAAAGAAATAAAAACAGGTACAAGGAAAAAAGATGCATTGGTAAACTTAATAACCCATTACTACCACTTGCAAAACTGATCAGAGTTTTGGAAAGCTGTAAAAAGTGACGTTACGATGTTTATTTCAGAAGCTTAAACTGTCACTTTACTGATCATCCAATCACAGCAAGGCAGTTTTTTCAGGTATACCTGTCAATAAATCTGCGTCTTTCAATCTATCCGCAGCCAGAAAAATGTGGCTAGGCCTGCTGAAGTTGCTGTGTCGTAATTGTGGCTGCGTTGTTCCCGGAAATCTTCACTCAGTATGTTTTTTTCCTTACCGCTTTTCCATTTCTTACACAGAATGACACTATTAATAGGTAAAAGGGGGAGTTTGAAAGAAACACATTGGGTGGCGCTTTAATTGACTTTCCGACAGGTGTACCAACAAGTCTCGTTCTTTACCTAACAGTCTAAACTCTTATCAGTTTTGCAACTGGTAGTATCAAATTATATATAGAACTGATTTTCAGTTTCTGTAACTTCTGTTTTTCACCATGGCTGGATAATTGGGATATTTCTAAGAGATAAGCACAGAAGCAGTATGTGCTAAAACAGAATTGTGTTTGTTTCTTAAAAGTGTATACAAGGTATGGCAACATTGTTTAAAACAAAATGCAACAAAAACATATAAAAACATTGTAGTCATAACAAGAGATCCACGATAGCCAAACACCTCTCACTTGACTATATCACTATCAATCTCTTTACTGAAAACACAAAGGTCAAATATAATACGTCAAACAGACGTGTCTTGAGAGAGATTAAGAGAGTTTACAAGCTTTTCCAATGACCAGAACTGGTGATCTAGTTTTTGATCCAACATAACTCGGCTTCAAACTCTTCCAAGATAAAATATCGAGACAATTTTCATGAAAATTTGGTAAAAAATGTGACCTCTAGTGTTATATAAGATTTCCTACGACCATCTTTTCTGTAATTCCTTAGGATTCTTATACCTCAGCTTCCACCTAAGCATTAAAGCTTAAATGATATTTATACTCTGTAATCATGAACTTAATTCTGACAAAAGTACTTACAAAACAAAACAAAATTACAGTAAACAGACAATTCATACGGATAAAGATCTTAACTTACAATTCTCTGTAAGCTAGACATACACGCCAAAATTGTTCTAACAAACAAGACTAAAATGACAATTCTAAAATCAAACATAAAATCCCTGAAATTAATTGGTTTAGTATGTTCACATTACAATAAAACCATACCTTACCCTGCATTTCACAGCCCCAGTCTGTGATTTTCTATAAAAAGGGGCCTGGTTGCATACAGGCCTTTTATAACTTTTATCCACCAAAATGTTACATACATACTAAAGTTATTCAAAAAAAAAAAAAAAAGACAAAAAAACTGTGTCAAAATGTAAGTCCAAGTGAACATATAAGTAAATGCCCTTGTAAACCTTAATTTGCCAACAATTGACCTTAGACCCTTACCCTAATAAATTTTTAAAAATGGACTTGTCCCTCATTCAAATGAGACCACTAGTCTTGTATTCTATCAAATGAGACCACTAGTCATGTATTCTATCAAATGAGACCACTAGTCTTGTATTCTATCAAATGAGACCACTAGTCGTGTATTCTATCAAATGAGACCACTAGTCTTGTATTCTATCAAATGAGACCACTAGTCATGTATTCTATCAAATGAGACCACTAGTCTTGTATTCTATCAAATGAGACCACTAGTCTTGTATTCTATCAAATGAGACCACTAGTCTTGTATTCTATCAAATGAGACCACTAGTCTTGTATTCTATAGCGGTAAAAAATGAAAAATTTTCTGAAAACCGAAATATGTTTTAAAAGTAGAGGGGGTGTAAAGGCCTTTTTTTTTGTTTATAAGCCTTGGTTTATAGATCTATTTAAAGAAACAAACTATTTAATGATAAAATATGAAAAGCATGTAACACTTTTACCAAGATGATTTGACTTAACAGGTCTATCAAGCAAAGAGGCCAACATTTCCAAATTGTGTTGTATGACCATAAAAACTACAGCAATGCAGTTTGTAACCATTCACAGTAATGAGTACTGCTGGCAATAAAACACACAAAGTACAATAAAAAGTAACTAAGAATGTGGTACCCCACCTACATGTACTTGATGATGAGAGGATTACCCTAAATGTACTTGATGATGAGAGGATTACCCTAAATGTACTTGATGATGAGAGGATTACCCTACATGTACTTGATGAAGAGAGGATTACTCTACACGTACTTGATGATGAGAGGATTACCCTACATGTACTTGATGATGAGAGGATTACCCTACATGTACTTGATGATGAGAGGATTACTCTACATGTACTTGATGATGAGAGGATTACCCTACATGTACTTGATGATGAGAGGATTACCCTACATGTACTTGATGATGAGAGGATTACTCTACATGTACTTGATGATGAGAGGATTACCCTACATGTACTTGATGATGAGAGGATTACCCTACATGTACTTGATGATGAGAGGATTACCCTACATGTACTTGATGATGAGAGGATTACCCTACATGTACTTGATGATGAGAGGATTACCCTACATGTACTTGATGAAGAGAGGATTACCCTACATGTACTTGATGATGAGAGGATTACCCTACATGTACTTGATGATGAGAGGATTACCCTACATGTACTTGATGATGAGAGGATTACTCTACATGTACTTGATGATGAGAGGATTACCCTACATGTACTTGATGATGAGAGGATTACCCTACATGTACTTGATGATGAGAGGATTACCCTACATGTACTTGATGATGAGAGGATTACTCTACATGTACTTGATGATGAGAGGATTACCCTACATGTACTTGATGATGAGAGGATTACCCTACATGTACTTGATGATGAGAGGATTACCCTACATGTACTTGATGATGAGAGGATTACCCTACATGTACTTGATGATGAGAGGATTACCCTACATGTACTTGATGATGAGAGGATTACCCTACATGTACTTGATGATGAGAGGATTACATCACCGGTTTACCTTGTAGTTTTGAAAAATAAAATTACTGAAACTGTTGATATCCGATTTTCTTTTACTATGTTTACAGGCATATTCAAAATGAAAGAAGTTCAGCCTAATTCCAACAAAAGGTGAAGTATTTAAAAAAAAAAAAAAAAAAAAAAAAAAAAAAAAAAAAAAAAAACTAAAGAAAACAAGCACCATATAGTGGAGTATTAAACATCGAAAGCATGAAAAATAGTTTAGTTAATGTCTGTTTTATTTTCTATTTTGCTGATAACTTTACAATGTACAAACTTTGTGCAAAGTCTGAAATATTACTAAATAAATATTCGATAAGCTTGGGCAGGTTACTGAAAGGCTGACCTTTGGGAAATTAGATGAAAAACATGTTTCACACACCTCCTCTTTATATTATGAGTAAAAAGTTTCATTTCAACCCTATCAAAACTATAGGAGAAGTTTAGAGCACAATGTTCCCTTAAGTAATGTACTACCTTTTTATACCCAAAGGAAGATAACTGAAAAATGAAAAAGTCAAACCCTGCGAAAACTTATGTCATGCACACCAGTTCTACGCTTCAAGTAGAAAAATACATTTCACTTCCAACATCTTTATTCAACATGCTCAGAATTCAGTTTTAGTTATTCTTTGAAACACAGTCCTTTTAAATGATAAATGACAAAAAATGTGATTTTTAGCAGCTTCAAAGAATCGTGCTCCAACTGAACTTTTTCCTGTTATATGTCAAAATTATATGTGACAACAGTTAAACCATTTATATCCATTATATTTTTTTCTGTCCAGATCAGAAAAACCAATAACTTGTAATATCTTCAAATCGTACTTCTCAAAATGGTTAAATATAGCACCATTCCTCAGAAAAACATCTTAAATATGAGATCAAATGTAACAATTTCTTGAGCCTTCCTGGCAAGCAACATGCAGTTTCTGAACATTTTAGTCATTATTCTAGTAAAGAGATATTAAATGTCCATATTAACAAAATGGATCATACTTTACCAAAAACAACAAAGTAAATTCTATTGAAAAGAATTAATCAGTATATTCAAGAATTATTCAGTCTTGCTATTCAAATAACTAATTAACTACAATGCAATATCAATTCCAAGCTTTTCACCTTTTCTTTTTAATGTGTTACACATCAAGTAGGCCTTACTCTCTGCTGTAACTTGAATGGCTACAAAAACAACATACGGTATAACCACAGTGAAAAAGGTTAATGTAAAAATAATTATACACCAACTTGGTAAATGTTTGACAACATATGCATGTTCTGTGTAAAAAAAGAAGAGAAAAAGTGCTACATCTGAATAAATGCCATGCCCCTGGCGGGGCCTCATAAAGGTGAAAGTTTTGTGACACACAGACAGACTGAAAACACATATTGGTTTTCTTACATAAAATTAATGGAATTAACACACATCATGATTGTGTTTTATTTCCAGAAAAAAGTGTGGAAAAAATAAACTTTAACTGATAGGTAATTGTGTTTGTGATTCCCCACTTGAATCAGAAGTGAGGGTTTAGTTTTATTGGGGTTTAACACCAGTTTAAAAGCTAAGGTCATATTCTGGCAGTCAGTCCACCTAACCAGTGTTCCTGGGTATCCAACCAGTTTACTAACCAATTTCTCCACATGTGACAGACTACTTCCTCACTTGCTTCAGAGGTGAGGGACAAATGACCTATAGATCAATTATCACGGAGAAATTTTGCATCAGAAGTGAGGGACAAATAACCTTCAGATGCATTGTCTGAGATCAATTATCATGGAGAAATTTAACCAGCCCTTGTAAGGTTTGAACCTCTGGTTTGACAATGCAATGCTCTACCAACTTAGCTAGCCAGATTGACATCCAGATTTCATTCATTGATAAAATATATATAGATGCTTGTTTATCATTTCTTGACTGAAACTTCCTACCAGAACTTGTGTCTTAGTGCATTTATCTCCAGCTTTCATCACTACCAATTTCCAAACTAAATATGCTTGCTTTACAAAATTAAAAATCTTCTTAATAAATCTAAATACATATTATATAAGTCTAGACACTGACAAATTTGTGGAGAAAAAAAGGGAAAATTGATGACTGAGATTTTTTCAAATATAAGATAAAGGGATGGGGAACAAATTAATGCAGAAGTGTAAACCAATGTGTCAGAACCAAATAAAAATAAAATGATAAATAGAATATATACATATACATCTGATGAGGAAATGTAATGAAATTGTTACTACCATTCCCTCAGTCCCTGGTAGATAAACTTAATCGGTTTTAGGCCAATCAGTCAGCTATAAATATCAATGATATTTTTTCACTCACAAAATTATTTACATCCATTAAAGCAAATACTGATCCCTCAAAGACTCCTAGGCTATTTTACAGACAGTATCAAGTTAAAGCAGAACTTGCAACAGAGAGAATCTGCAAGACTTGATTCCATTATTTCATTGAAATCCTTAAAAAACAAACTTTGCCCTCGCCACCGATTATTTTTTTTCCACATGACAAATGTGACAATAAACCATCACAAAAAAGATATGTAACAAAAGCTACCTATAAGGTACCTGAACAAAATTATAAAAGCTCAACTGGATTTGTGACAAGAATGTGTAAAAATACATTAAATTACAACGACTGGACATGAACAAATATTAACGAAAATCAATACAATTATACAAAAACACATATCAAAATGTATGAGAATTCAAAAGCAATGACTTCAATCACTTGTCAATCCCATCCATCTGTGGAGAATCAACGTGATTAATGATGTTATTTGGCAGACCCTTGACACGACTTGGTGAACCACTTAGACCGTCTTTCAGAGACAAGTTGAACATGGAATAATTTGGATCGTCAGTGACTTCTTTAACAACCTCTAGAAAGTCTGGTAAATGAAGCTCATCAGCTGTTTTTGTTGTGTATGTTTCCAATAAAATGAGCCCTTTACATCTGAAAAGTTAACGCTGTATCAATATTTGGTATCTGGCTGTATTTGAACTGTTTAATTAATTTTTTTTTCTATCACATTTACAATTTTCTCATCCAAACACGTAGCAGTGAGTTCTTAAGAACAGATAGAGCACTTTTCATGGCATGCGCTTTGCTGTTCTCAAATAGTTAGAAATAAAACAAGAGGGCCATGATGGCCCTATATCGCTCACCTGAATATGACTGCTTTTAACAAAGTTGCTATTGACCTGGTTAATTGACCCCAGGTGACACATATTCAAATTTGGCCAAGAAATTATTGAAACAATCTTTCTGAAAAATTTCAAGGTTATTTGGACTGAAAGTGTAGCCTCTAGAGTGTTAACAAGGTTTTTCCATATTTGGGCTCTGTCACCCAGTTTTTGACCCCAGATGATCCATATCCAAACCTGAGCTAGAAATCATCAAAACAACCTTTCTGACAAATTTCCAGGACATTTGGACTGAAAATGTAGCCTCTAGAGTGTTTACAAAGTTTTTCGATATTTAGGCCCTGTGACCTAGTTTTTTAATCCAGATGACCCATATTCAAAGCTGAGCTGGAAATCATAGAAGCAACCTTTCTGACAAATTTTCAGGTTATTTGGAATTAAAATCTTAACTCTATAGAGTGTTAACAAGGTTTTTCCATATTTGGTCTCTGTGACCTAGTTTTTGACCAAAGAAGACCCATATTAGTACTTAGAGCTAGAAATCATCAAAACAACCTGTCTGACAAACTTCCAGGATATTTGGACTGAAAATGTAACCTGTGGAGTGTGAAAATGGTTTTTACATTTTAGGGCTCTGTGACCTAGTTTTTGATCCCAGATGACCCATATCCTAATATGGGCTAGAAATCATTGAAACAACCTTTCTGACAAATTTCTAGGACATTTGGACTGAAAATGTAACCTCTACAGCATTAACAAGGATTTTCTACTTTTTGGCCCTGTGTCCTAGTTTTTGACCCCACATAACCCATTTTCAAAACTGAGCTAGAAATCATTAAAACAATCTTTCTGACAAATTTCCAGGATATTTGAACTGAAAATGTTACCTCAATGCGTGTTAACAAGGTTTTTCCATATTTGGGGTCTGTGACCTAGTTTCTGACCCCAGATGACCTTTATTCGAATCTGAGCTAGAAATCATTAACACATTTTTTCTGAAAAATTTTCGAGAATATTTGGACTAAAAAGTAGCTTTAAGAGTGTTAACAAGTTGTTTTCTATTTTTGAGCTCTGTGACCTAGTTTTTGATTTCAGATGACACATATTTAAATTTAACCTAGAAATTACTGAAACAACCTTTCTGACAGATTCCAGGTTATTTGAACTGAAAATGTTACCTCTTGAGTGTTAACAAGGTTTTTCCATATTTGGGCTCTGTGACCTAGTTTTTGACCCCAGATGACCCAATTCTGAACTTGAGCTAAAAATCATCAAAACAACCTTTCTGACAAATTTCCAGGATAGTTGGACTGAAAATGTAACCTCTAGAGTGTTAACAAGGTTTTTCTATTTTTGGGCTCTGTGACCTAGTTTTTGAACCCAGATGACCCGTATTCAAACTTGAGCTAGAAATCATAGAAACAACCTGTCTGACAAAATTCCAGATTATTTGGACTGAAAATGTTACTTCTCCTTCTACAAGAAGATTTTCAAAGTTTTCACTATATAAGCCTATGTAAAACCAATGACCCCGGGGTGGGGCCAAATTGACTCAAGGGGTATAATTGGAACAAACTTGGTAGAGGTCCACTAGACAATGCTACATACTAAGTCTTAAGGCTCAGGGCCTTGTGGTTTCAGACAAGAAGATTTTCGAAGTTTTTCCTATACAAGCTTATGTGAAACCAATGACCCCAGGGTGGGGCCAAATTTGACCCCAGAGGTATAATTTGAATAAACTTGGTAGAGGTCTACTAGACAATGCTACGTACCAAATATCTAAGCTCTATGCTTTACGGTTTCTGATAAGAAGATTTTTAAAGTTTTCCCTATATAACTCTATGTAAAACAAGTTACCCCTGGGGCGGGGCCATTTTTGACCCAGAGGCCATGATTTGAACAAACTTGGTAGAGGTCCACTAGACAATGCTGCACACCAAATATCTTAGCTCTATGCCTTACAGTTTCTGACAAGAAGATTTTTAAAGTTTTTCCTATATAAGTCTATGTAAAACTAGTTACACTTGGGGCGGGGCCATTTATTACCCCAGGATCATAATTTGAACAAACTTGGTAGAGGTCCACTAGACAATGCTACATACCAAATATCTTAGCTCTATGCCTTACGGTTTCTGACAAGAAGATTTTTAAAGTTTTTCCTATATAACTCTATGTAAAACAAGTTACCCCTGGGGCGGGGCCATTTTTGACCTGGAGGCCATGATTTGAACAAACTTGGTAGAGGTCCACTAGACAATGGTACACACCAAATATCTTAGCTCTATGCCTTACGGTTTCTGACAAGAAGATTTTTAAAGTTTTTCCTATATAACTCTATGTAAAACAAGTTACCCCTGGGGCGGGGCCATTTTTGACCCCAGGATCATAATTTGAACAAACTTGGTAGAGATCCACTAGATGATGCTTTATACCAAATATCAAAGCTCCAGGCCTTGTGGTTTCTGACAAGAAGATTTTTAAAGATCCAACTTTTAAAATCTGTTTTTAGCCCCTGTGACCCAGAAATGCAATGAACCGGAACCATTTGAACAAACTTGGTAGAGCTTCATGCAAGGAACATTCTAGGCAAGTTTCATTAAATTTTGCCCAGTGGTTTCAGAGGAGATGTCGTTTGTATGAATTGTGGACGACGGACGGACGGACGCCGGACAATCAAGGATCCTAAAAGCTCACATGAGCATGCTCAGGTGAGCTAAAAAAAAAAATTAATCTACCATTTCAGTAAAACGTATATCCCACCCAAGGAATGCACTTTCAAAATAGACCAATCCCTGTAAGAAGTTTATTTATCTAGGAAAACAAGATATGTTTGTAAAACATGTATGCCCCCTATCGGCAGCCAATTAGTCATGTGGCCAGATTATTGTTACTGACTTTTGACCTAGTGACCAAATATACATGTTATCTAAAATGTAAGTCTCACAGTCCACAAAACCCGATGCCATTTGGTAGCCAAGTTATTGGTCTGAATTGTTCTGACATACATGTGACCCTGACCTTTGACCCCAAAATCAATAGGGGTCATCTACTGGCCAAGACAAATGCAGATATGAAGTTTGAGGGTCAACGGCGCATGGGTTGTCAAGTTATTGATTGGAAACCGTTTTTTACCTACAAGGTCAATGTGACCTTGACCTTTGACCCCTTGACCCCAAAATCAATAGGGGTCATCTGCTGGTGATGGACAATCATCCTACCAAGTTTGAAGTTTCTAGGCCTAAGCATTCTCTAGTTATTGATCGGAAACCGTTTTTAAGATGAAAGTCTCTGTGATCTTGACCTTTGACCTAATGACCTCAAAGTCAATAGGGGTCATCTACTGGTGATGACCAACCAGTATACCAAGTTTGGTGAACCTAGGTCAAAGTGTTCTCTAGTTATTGATCAGAAACCGTTTTTAGGATTGAAGTACCTGTGAGCTTGACCTTTGATCTAATGACCTCAAAATCAATAGGGGTCATCTACTGGTGATGATCAACCAGCATACCAAGTTTGGTGAACCTAGGTCAGAGCGTTCTCTAGTTATTGATCGGAAACCGTTTTAAGGATGAAAGTCTCTGTGATCTTGACCTTTGACCTAATGACCTCAAAGTCAATAGGGATCATCTACTAGTGATGACCAACCAGCATACCAAGTTTGGTGAACCTAGGTCAAAGAGTTCTCTAGTTATTGATCGGAAACCGTTTTTAGGATGAAGGTCCCTGTGAGCTTGACCTTTGACCTAATGACCTCAAAATGAATAGGGGTCATCTACTGGTGATGACCAACCAGCATACCAAGTTTGGTGAACCTAGGTCAAAGCGTTCTCTAGTTATTGATCGGAAACCGTTTTTAGGATGAAGGTCCCTGTGAGCTTGACCTTTGACCCCTTGACCCCAAACTCAATAGGGGTCATCTACTAGTGATGGACAATCATCCTACCAAGTTTGAAGTTTCTAGGCCTAAGCGTTCTTTAGTTATTGGTCGGAAACGGTTTCTACCTACAAGGTCAATGTGACCTTGACCTTTGACCCCTTGACCCCAAAATCAATAGGGGTCATCTACTGGTGATGGACAATCATCCTACCAAGTTTGAAGTTCCTAGGCCTAAGCATTCTTTAGTTATTGGTCGGAAACCATTTGGTCTACGGACCGACCGACAGACAGACAATTGCAAAGCAATATACCCCCTCTTCTTTGAAGTGGGGGCATAAAAAAGACAACTGCAACAGAATTTATTTCGCCTTCCTTGGGTGGGGATATATGTTTGTCTGAAACGGCCCTCAGGTACAATCTTTTAAAACTTTATATAAATATTTTGACTGTCAAGACTTGTACCCATCAGATGATACCATGTAAGACCTGCTTCACAGCTCATCAAATCTGTTTTATCCAAATATACCTCTGTATTTCACAGAACACTTTAAATAACCAGATTGTAACATAACTGTGAACATGTTTGTTTTAATAAATTCAGTAGCAGTAAGATCAGTTTCAGATCTACCTGTTAAATTCTGACCGATGCTATGAACGAACTATCAGCGATAACAAGAAATATTGTCACAGCTGAGCCCATCAGCTCATGGGTTGTCTCTGTCAGATGATTAAAAGAATCTGAACACATGTTCATCAATTCATATAAACTTCATAAAAAATATGTACACAAAAAATGTTAGTAAGCCATTCAGAGGCTCACTAACTGAACTAGAAGTCCTGTTACATCAACGATTAACTAAGAGGTTACATCTCAGATCCTTGTGTGTAAAGAGAATGTCTGCCATATTGTACTTCAACACATATATCTTCAAGAATATTCTCTATTAGCCACAAGATAAAGAAAACCTCAATGTAAAACAAAACAACCAGAGCACTGCTGGGTGGAGCATTATATGCCCTAAGGGTATTTTTTTCTAAGTATGATGCATTTGTGATATAAGGGAGGAAACCTTAGGCTTTGGATTTAATTGACTTGCTTTAAATTTCCAATTTTTTGTTTCTTATTTATATTTTGAACATTTTATAATTTTAATTTTAGAGTTTTATAGATCTTCATCATATCTGAATTTTAAGTTTTATAATCTGTATAAATGTCAGTCTTTCAGAAGTTATGATGTCCCTGCTGTGATGCATGGTTATCAAGTTATAGTGCAGAAATATTGATTGTTTAGTTGATTGTCACCTTGACCTTTTATGTACTTACCCCAAACAGTATAGGGGTCATGTAATCAATGATGGCAATCATCCTAAGAAGTTTGAGTCTACATGGGAAGTAGTTGCAAAGTTATATAGCAGAAATGCTTTTCAGTATTTAGGTCATTGTGACCTTGACATCTGACCTACTTACCCTTAGATGTATAGGGGTCATTTTCTCAATGCAGTCAATCATCATATGAAGTTTGAACTCTATATGACAAATGCTTATTACGTTTTACAGCAGAAATAGTTTTCAGTGCTTAGGTCAGTGACCTTGACCTTTGACCTACTGACCCCAAAATCAATAGGGGTCATTCAATCAATGTTTGCAACCATTTTATGAATTCCGAAGTCTCTAAAACAAATGGTTGTCGAGTTACTTAATGTAAATGATTCTAAACATTCAGGTCACTGTGACCTTGATCTTTGACATACTGACCCCAAAATGTATAGAGGTCATACACTCAATGTGTGCAATCATAAGAAGTTTAAAGTCTCTATAACAAATGATTAAGTTACATGGCGGAAATGGTTTTCAATGTAAAGGTCACTGTGACCTTGATCTTTCAGCTACTGACCCCAAAATCGATACGGGTCATGCATTCAACATGGGCAATCATCGATGGGAAAGATTAAAAAGGGTGGGATGGCCAGCCGGCTATTCTGTGCTAGATACAACACTACATCATATGAAGTTGAAAGACTGTAGGCCAAACAGTTCTCAAGTTATCCTCCGGAAACCAAACTGCTAACGGATGGATGGACGGATGCCCAGGACCTTAACATAATATGCCATTTCAGGTAGATAAAAATGCTCCTCGCCCTTGGGTCAAAAGGAGGAGCCCTGTGGACAGAGCCTAGTCACTTACTTTTCTGGAAAAGGTTCCTGGTAGATGTCCATCTGGAAGTATTGGTTCTTCCATAAGAAACACCGCCGTATTTTATTAATTGTTTCATGATTCTCATCCCTCTGCATTAGCAAGATCTGGAATTACATATATGTGTTACTGTAGTTCTTGAGGGTTATATTTTCATTATTGTTGCAAATGTTCAAATCAATCATTATATTCTGAAAAATCTCTTTAAATCAACTACACTCCAAATGACATGTCCATAGCAATGTAATGGTCTTAAAACAAGAGGGCCATGATGGCCCTGGATCGCTCACCTGAGTACTTTGGCTGTAGGTTGGCTGTTAAGCAGTATTTCATTTTTTAATTGAAAATATGTAAGTGCCTACAAACCAAATATGTAAAATATCAGTCAATAAATAAAGGCTCTATGACAGAAAGTAGAAATATCTATTATAAGCTATGGTGACCTTGACCTTGACCCAGTGACCTCAAACCCTACCCATGGGGAGAGGTCCATGCAAGGAACCTCTATACTGAATATCAAAGATATTGGTCTATAAATGAAGGCTCTATGAGGTACAGTAGATAAATCTACTTTTAGCCTCCGTGACCTTTAACCTAATCTAATAATTTGAAAAAGCTTGATAAAGCTTGCTTCATGCAAAATTTTAAAATTCTAGGCCTTGTGGTTTCAGACAAGAAGATTTTTAAAGATTTTCTTGTATACTGCTATTTAAAACTTGTTAACCCTCGGGCGGGGCCAATAGTGACCCCGGGACATTTTTCTAATAAACTTGGTAGAGGTCCACTAGACAATGCTGCATACCAAATATCTTAACTCCAGGCCTTGTGGTTTCTGACAAGAAGATTGTTCAAGTTTTTCCTATATAATTCTATGTAAAACGTGACCCCTAGCGCGGGGCCTATTTTGATGAAGGGGCCATGATTTGAACAAACTTGATAGAGGTCCATTAGATAATGCTGCACACCAAATATCTTAACTCTAGGCTATGTTGTTTATGACAAGAAGAGTTTTAAAGTTTTTCCTAGTATATAACTCTCTGTAAAACATTTGACCCCTGGGGCGGGGCCATTTTTGACCTAGGGTCCATGACTTGAACAAACTTGGTAGAGGTCCTCTAGACAATGCTTTATACAAAATATCTTAACTCTAAGCCTTATGGTTTCTTCTGTGAAGATTTTTAAAACCTTTTCCTATATAACTCTATGTAAAACAAGTGACCCCTGGGGCGGGGCCATTTTTGACCCAGAGGCTATGATTTGAATCAACTTGGCAGAGGTCTACTAGACAATGCTACACACCAAATATCTAAGCTTTATAACTTACGGTTTCTGACACAAAGATTTTTTAAGATTTTTTCTATATAACTCTATGTAAAACAAGAAACCCCTAGGGCGGGGCCATTTTTGACTAAAAGTCCATGATTTGAACAAACTTGGTAGAGGTTTACTAGACAATGCTACACACCAAATATCTAAGCTCTATAACTTACGGTTTCTGACAAGAAGATTTTTTAAGATTTTCCTATATAACTCTATGTAAAACAAGTGACCCCCGGGGCGGGGCAATTTTTGACCCAGAGGCCATGATTTGAAAAACTTGGTAGAGGTCCACTAGACAATGCTACACGCCAAATATCTAAGCTCTTTGCCTTAAGGTTTCTGACAAGAAGATTTTTAAAGTTTTTCCTATATAACTCTATGTAAAAAAAACTGATAAGCCCCGGGGTGAGGCCAATTTGACCACAGGGGTCATGATTTGAGCAATCTTGGTAGAGGTCCACAAGGTAATGCTACATGCCAAAAAGTTAAGCTCTAAGCCTTATTTTTCTAGAGAAAAAGATTTTTTAAGATTTTACTATAAACATATAGACAAAACAACAAACCCCTGGGGAGGAGCGAATTTTGAACCCAGGAGCATAATTTGAACAATCTTTGTAGAGGACCTCTACCCAATGATACATGCAAAATATCAAATCTCTAGGCCCGACAGATTTGACAAGAAGATTTTTTTAAGATTTTCCCTATATAACTCTATGTAAAATGGGCAACCCCTGGGGCGGGGCCGTTTTTGACCCAAGGGCCATAATTTGAACAATCTTGGTAGAGGACCACTAGGTGATGCTACATACCAAATATCAAATCTCTAGGCCTTATGGTTTTAGACAAGAAGATTTTTAAAGATTTTCCTTTTGGTTGCCATGGCAACCAGAGTTCTGCATGGAATCAAATTCTTTGAACAATTTTGGTAGAGCTTCATGCAAGGAACATTTCTGTAAAGTTTTGTTGAAATTGGCCCAGTGGTTTAGGAGGAGATGTTCTTTAAAACAAAAGTTTACGCATGCACGCACGCACCGACGACGGACATTGACAGATCACAATACCTCACCTTGTGCACTACGTGCACAGGTGAGCTAAAAAATAAATAAAGAAAAAGTAAGAAGTGACAGTATTATCCATGCTCAGTGTATAGCACTGACACATGGGACTCATCCAAAAGACAACAGTGGAGGAGCGGGAGATCCACGAGTTACCAGTCCAGCAAGTAATCACTGGACCACTGATACACTCCAGCATATCTATAATGTGCTATAATTTATATAAAGGTACAGCTTACATAGTAATCTTTTGAATGTATTGCCATCCTCAGCTCTACACTTTGCTTGTTGATCTCTGGTCTTCTTATTGTATGAGTATATGTCCAGACACCTGAAATGTTGACAGTTATGTTATCACTGTGAATAAACTGTAATACTGTAAAACAACCAGGCTTGACCAGGGAGGCACTGAATGCCCTATATCTATTTGTTGTACCCTTGGACAGTGAATATTAAAGCTGTGTTTGGCAAACACAAATGCCCCTGAAAGTATACTTTGCCAGAGTCATGAAGTAAATGTGTAAAATGTCAAATATTTACTCTATGCCGATGCTGAGAAATATCTGAACTTCCAAAAATAGGTCAACCTATTCTGTAAATAAACAAAGATTACTTATGTAAAAATGTTCCTATTGTAATGTACCTTGCCAGGGTCATAACCTGTACAGTGGTCAGTAACTGTGTAAAGTGTCATGTCACTGCTATCTAAATATATTGAGAAATATCCAAACCAGGTTAACCTATTCTCCAAGTACAGAAAGGGAAGATTTCCCCAGAAAAAAACAGGTAGCCACTGCAATGTACCTTACTAGAATCCGGACCCATGCTACGTAAGTAAAGTGTCATGTCACATGCAGAAATTAAGAAATACCCAATGAGCTGAAAAAGGTTAACCTATTCTGGGGAAATTACCAAGCTAACCACAGTTAAGTAACTTTCCAGGGTCATAGCTGGTTTCAATGGTAAGTAAGCATGTATTGATGTGAACTGTCATGCCACTGTAACTTACTAAAATAAGTGAACCAGACAGATGTATGGACGTAAAGTTCAGTTACTAGATGCCAGGGGCGTAAAGATTTCCAATTATCGAACACATTTGAATGATTTAAGTTTAAGCAAATGTCTCCCTTGCAAAAATATTTTTATTTTCTTGAACTGGGAAGCAAGTTCTTGCATATTATATTTATCCCACTTGATGACTGCCTTCTAAGTTCTTGCATATTATATTCATCCCACTTGATGACTGCCTTCTAAGTTCTTGCATATTATATTCATCCAACTTGATAACTGCCTTCTAAGTTCTTGCATATTATATTCATCCCACTTGATGACTGCCTTCTTAGTTCTTGCATATTATATTCATCCCACTTGATGAATGCCTTCTAAGTTCTTGCATATTATATTCATCCCACTTGATGAATGCCTTCTAAGTTCTTGCATATTATATTCATCCCACTTGATGAATGCCTTCTAAGTTCTTGCATATTATATTCATCCCACTTGATGACTGCCTTCTAAGTTCTTGCATATTATATTCATCCCACTTGATGACTGCCTTCTAAGTTCTTGCATATTATATTCATCCCACTTGATGACTGCCTTCTTAGTTCTTGCATATTATATTTATCCCACTTGATGAATGCCTTCTAAGTTCTTGCATATTATATTCATCCCACTTGATGAATGCCTTCTAAGTTCTTGCATATTATATTCATCCCACTTGATGAATGCCTTCTAAGTTCTTGCATATTATATTCATCCCACTTGATGACTGCCTTCTAAGTTCTTGCATATTATATTCATCCCACTTGATGACTGCCTTCTAAGTTCTTGCATATTATATTCATCCCACTTGATGACTGCCTTCTAAGTTCTTGCATATTATATTTATCCCACTTGATGACTGCCTTCTAAGTTCTTGCATATTATATTCATCCCACTTGATGACTGCCTTCTAAGTTCTTGCATATTATATTCATCCCATTTGATGACTGCCTTCTTAGTTCTTGCATATTATATTCATCCCACTTGATGAATGCCTTCTAAGTTCTTGCATATTATATTCATCCCACTTGATGAATGCCTTCTAAGTTCTTGCATATTATATTCATCCCACTTGATGAATGCCTTCTAAGTTCTTGCATATTATATTCATCCCACTTGATGACTGCCTTCTAAGTTCTTGCATATTATATTCATCCCACTTGATGACTGCCTTCTAAGTTCTTGCATATTATATTCATCCCACTTGATGACTGCCTTCTTAGTTCTTGCATATTATATTTATCCCACTTGATGACTGCCTTCTTAGTTCTTGCGTATAATATTTATCCCACTTGATGACTGCCTTCTTAGTTCTTGTATATTATATTTATCCCTACTGATGACTGCCTTCTCTGTTCAAACTAATACTCACACCAATTGTGGAATGCAGGAAGTCAATGAAGACTCTCATCCCTGATCGAAATCACACCAGAAACTTCTGAATAAAGTGTACGTGGTTCTTTTTCTCAACCACAGCTCCTCTAAGGGTAAGTCAATTATTTATGTGAGGAATACATTTCTGCCAATTGTTACGCACATTAACCATTTGAAGACAGGAAAGTTGATAACCAAGTTCTACAAGAATTTTACAACAGTGTTTTAAATCAACAGGCTCCCTGAATGCATCATGTGCATTTAACAATAAAGCAAATACCAACATTACCTCAAGCAGCCAAAGAGTCATGAAAGGGCAGGGGTGGAGGGGTGGGAAGCTTAACCAGTAGGAAACAACTCTTAAACTCACCATTTTGGCCCCGCTTTCTGAGCCTTGCCTGCATTTTCCTGCTAGGTGTCACTAAATAATCGTGTATGACAGTGAAATCTTGAAATGGTGGAAATTTCTGAAATAAAACACATCGTACATCAGGAACTGTATACAACAATGTAAGAAATCTATAAGTTGAGATAAAAAATCTATGTTGAAAGTCTCTACTAATAAACATCGAGGCTCATATGAGTGAAATATCATCTAAGACCAAAGTTAGCAGTGTGAACAGGTTGAAAAATGCCAGTACCCTGGTATAAAACATTACACATTCTCACCAGCATTGCCTTTCAAACTAGACACGTGTCCATAGGACAGAGATGCCCCTGCAATATGAGCTTTCAGTTGGCAAATATTAGCATTAGCTTATTTATGGTGTATATATATAAATAAGGCAATGCTATCATGCATTATTGAATCTGGACCAAAATATGAACCTTATGAGTACTGAAAAGATAATCATGTTAGTAATGTAAGGTATTCTGAATACAAGTTGGAATTAAAAACACAAGCACCGCAGAGCGGCACCAACACTCATCTGTTTCATTTATCAGAAATGAGCATGCAAGTTCCTACCCATCAAAGAAAAAAACAAGAAGCGCCGCAATGCGACGAAAACCAGGTTTTTAACGACCAAGTATTGATGTGACAGGAATTAGGAAGAAATATAGCAGTGAAGTAAAAATGGTGCTGTTATTTTGATACCAACACAGAAAGTTGGTTTCAATAGTTCAAAATAAAAATAAATCAGATACCTGAGTAGCAATGCCAGGCTGTATTTTCATGTAAGCTACACACATGCCAAGTTGAGTATCAATAGGTCAAAGTGTGCTGAAGCTATTGAGTAGAAGCTGAAAACTCTATTGTAAGCAAGTGACCTAGACATTGCTCCCAGATATCATAATAGCAATCCCAAGCTGCATCTTAATATAAGCTACCCACACAGCAAGTTTGG
Source organism: Cyclina sinensis (assembly GCA_012932295.1). Classification (NCBI taxonomy): domain Eukaryota; kingdom Metazoa; phylum Mollusca; class Bivalvia; order Venerida; family Veneridae; genus Cyclina; species Cyclina sinensis. The sequence continues at coordinate 2,202,425 of JAAONU010000019.1, forward strand.
TGTCAACAGGTCAACGCAAACTCAAGTTATTACGTGAAAACTGAATTTCTTTTTCTAAAGCAACAGTGACCTTGACCTTGTTCACAGACACCTGGGTAGCAATGCCAAGTTGCATCTTGATATCAGCTACCCAAATACTAAATTTGGTGTCAATAGGTCTAAGCAAACTAAAGTTATTGAGCGGAAACTTAATTTCTTTTTTTAGCAACAGTGACCTTGACCTTAACCACAGACACCTGGGTAGCAATCCCAAGCTGCCTCTTAATATAAGCTACCCATATACCAAGTTTAGCATCAATAGACCAAAGCAAACTAAAGTTATTGAGCAGAAACTGAATTTCTATTTTTAGCAACAGTGACCTTGACCTTGATCACAGACACCTGGGTAGCAATGCCAAGCTGCCCCTTGATATAAGCTACCCATACACTAAGTTTGGGGTCAATAGGTCAAAGCAATTTCAAGTTATTGAGCTGAAACTGAATTTCTATATTTAGCAACAGTGACCTTGACCACAGACACCTGGGTAGCAATCCCAAGCTGCCTCTTGATATAAGCTACCCATATACCAAGTTTGGGGTCAATAGGTCAAAGCAAACTCAGGTTATTGAGCGGAAACTGAATTTCTATTTTTAGCAACAGTGACCTTGACCTTGATCACAGACACCTGGGTAGCAATCCCAAGCTGCCCCTTGATATAAGCTACTCATATACCAAGTTTGGGGTCAATAGGTCTAAGCAAACTAAAGTTATTGAGCGGAAACTAAATTTCTATTTTTAGCAACAGTGACCTTGACCTTGATCACAGACACCTGGGTTGCAATCCCAAGCTGCCTCTTGATATAAGCTACTCATATACCAAGTTTGGGGTCAATTGATCAAAGCCAACTGAAGTTATTGAGTGGAAACTGAACTTCTATTTTTAGCAACAGTGACCTTGACCACAGACACCTGGGTAGCAATCCCAAGCTGCCTCTTGATATAAGCTACCCATACACCAAGTTTGGCGTCAATAGGCCAAAGTAAACTCTAGTTGTTGAGCGGAAACCAAAAGTTGACGCCCGCCCACCGACTTCAGCATTACAAAAAACGTTTCAACGAAAACCTGGTTAAAAAATAATTTGCAAGTATGTACTTATCCCAGAAAAAGAGAAAAGGAAACTTTTTTTTTTTTTTTTTTGTGGGGGGGGGGGGGGGGGGTGGTAGGGATGTACCTACCCATCCCATGTAAGTAAATAGTTAAATAAGTCTTTGCAAAAAAAACCAAGTGACCCCTTGGGTGGGGCTAATTTTCTCCCCAGGAACATAAAATGAACAATTTAGTACAGGTCTAGTAGAGGATTCCTCACATCAAATTACAAAGCTCTGTGTCAAGTGGTTTTAGAGAGGAACATTTTCCAAGTTTTTCCTATATAACTATCTATAAGCCCAAGGGAGGGGTCAACACTGACCCTGGGGTCATGATTTGGACCAACATGGCAGAAGTCCACTAGACAATGCTACACACCAAAACTCAAAGTCTTATGGTTTATGAATAATCAGCTATATTAAACTTTTTGTAAGACAATGACATCTAAATTACCATAATTAGCTCCACTTTTTCTTTGAAAACAGATTAGCTAAAAATGGCATCCTTTTCTTATGGTGGTCAAGTGTATCAACTGATACTGAAATCATGCATGCACAAGTTAAGGACCAGAGAAATATACTAGGTTTATTCCCCAGTGGTGACCTTGAACTTGACACATCATCTACTTTTGGTGGTCAAGTGTACTAATTTAGTTTGAAATCCCATCTGGCATGTATTAGTTATGGACCAGACATGAACTCCAACTGAACTTAAGCCTATATGACCAAAACACAGAATTCAATGCTCTACTGTGACCTTGACCTTTGACCAAGGGACCTGCAAGCAATATATTGTCTCCCTGTGGTGGTCAAGGGTACCAATTTATTTTTAAATCCCATCATGCATGCAGAAGTTATGGACCCAACATGAACGCCAACTGCGCTTAAGACTATATGACAAATACACAGAGTTCAATCCCCTGCTGTGACTTTGAACTAGATCTTTCATGTAAAAATGAGAAAGACAATGTGTTTATCATCAGAAAAAAAATGAAAGAACTAAGCAAGTGGCACATTTTGAACAATATTGGTAGAAATTCTGACAACAATGCTTCAAAAAAAATTTCAGAATTCTCAGCTTTGCAGTTTCTGGAGCAGTGTCTGAATAATCTTACAGTGGAGGTCTAGTTAACAATGCTTTGCACAAAATTTCAGAACTCTTTGCCTTGTGGTTTCATACAAGAAGATTTTTTGAAGATTTTCCTATATATTGCCTATGTAAAACAGGAGACCCTCAATTTAAACATCTGAACACAGGGCACCCACAGTCAGAAGTTGAACACTCTTAGCAGAGGTCCAGTAGATGATGCTTCATGCCAAATTTTAAAATTCTAAGCCTTAAGAGTGCTTCAAGTAATGACCCATGGGACATAATTTGACCAAATTTGGTAGAGGTGCACTAAAAAACTTTTGTATCAGAATATCAGAGAAAGGGGTAATTTTTGGAAAGTTGACAATTCCCTAAAATAGGACTTAGCATTTAATTTCTATTCTTCTGCAAGGGGAAAATAGAAAAATTCTGACAAATAGATACGATCCTGGACCTGTGCTCCTATGTGCTACACACCAAACTGAATAGCTCCGAGTCTGCTGGTTTTGGAGGAGATGATTTTTAAAAATTTCTCTTTCTTGTTGCCAAAGCAACCAGAGTTCTGCATGGAATGGAATTCTTTGAAAAACTTCCCTAAAGCTTCATGCCTGGAACATTCTTACTAAGTTTTATCAATTTTGATCAACTGTGACAGTGTGTTCAGGTGAATTAAAAAGCAAAAACAACTAGAAATGGTTTTTGATTGAACAAAAACATATGTCTCCCCCCAGCCAGTTGCTGCAGGCAGTATTAAATCAGACGATTGTAAAATTTGACATTTAACCTCCAAGTGTGACCTTGACCTTGAGACACCACACCCTCAAAGTGGGTTCTGCATGTCACCTTGATGAGGTGAACATCTGACCCAAGTTTCATAAAAATCCTTCAAGGGCTTTAGAAGATACAGAGCGGACACGATTTTGTGGTATTTGACATTTAACCTCCAATTGTGACCTTGACCTTGAGACACCACACCCGCAAAGTGGGTTCTGCATGTCGCCTTGATGAGGTGAACATCTGACCCAAGTTTCATAAAAATCCTTCAAGGGCTTTGGTAGATACAGAGTGGACACGATTTTGTGACGGACAGATGGACGGACAGACAGACAACCGGGGAAAAACAATATGTCTCCCCCGATGAGGTGAACATCTGACCCAAGTTTCATAAAAATCCTTCAAGGGCTTTTGAAGATACAGAGCGAACACGATTTTGTGGCATTTGACATTTAACCTCCAAGTGTGACCTTGACCTTGAGACACCACACCCTCAAAGTGGGTTCTGCACGTCACCTTGATGAGGTGAACAACTGACTTAAGTTTCATAAAAATCCTTCAAAGGCTTTTGAAGATACAGAGCGGACACGATTTTGTGGCATTTGACATTTAACCTCCAAGTGTGACCTTGACCTTGAGACACCACACCCGCAAAGTGGGTTCTGCACGTCGTCTTGATGAAGTGAACATCTGACCCATCCTTCAAGGGCTTTGGAAGATACAGAGCGGACACGATTTTGTGACGGACAGACGGATGGACAACCAGGGGAAAAACAATATGTCTCCCCAATTTTTGTGGGGGAGACACAATCACCTATCATAAATAATACCATAACTGATATTACACAAGTACTTCTTAAGTCAAAGTGGCCTTGAGGTGTATTGGTAAAAGTCAAAGACATAACTGTGCCTTGAGATTATTTTTATTATGGATAAGTATGTGATTTTATGTTGTACTTACTTCAATATAGATGTTATACTTACTTCAACATCTGGCAAATATTTAATAAGGAACTTCCTCTTAGCTGTGTTAGTTTGCAACCTATCCCCAGCATCTATGCCCAGTCTGTTACACACAGCCTGAAATACAATATTTTAACATACAGCCTGAAATATTTGTTATCATTAAATGCTAAAATCTTACAAGAATTCTTCAGAGTTATTCTCTGAAAACCTATAAATGGTATAAAAGTAAGTTATGTTTAATACAAGAGGGCCATAATGGCCCTTAATTGCTCACCTGTCTTCCACTGCTAAGGGGCCATAAATCTGGAACCCTCGATGGGATGAGGTTGGTTCAGGAAACGAGATAATCCATATTTGAACATGACCTATAGATCATCAAGACAATCATTTTTACAAGTTTTCATGTCATTTGAACAAAAAATGTGGCATCTACAGTGTTAACAAGGTTTTCCTTTGATCTTGCCTTGTGATATAGTTTAAAGTCAAACATGATCCATTTTCAAACTTGTCCAAGATCTTATTGAGACTATCATTCTTATCAAATTTCATGATAATTAGGTCAAAAATATAACCTCTAGTGATGAAGGGATAAGGATCCTAAAAGCTCACCCTGAGCCTTGCTCAGGTGAGCTAAATAAAAACAATCTTACCATTACCATTTTCAAGAGAATTAAAAGGAAACACAAAACTGTATTTTAAATGCATGACACACACTTGGTTTTCAGATAGACTGGCAAACCATATAAATAGAAGAGCGGTCATCAAGTCGCCATTACCAACTACTCTGCAATATTCTTGAGATACTAAATACTGATTGGAAACTTACAAGTGAAGGTCTCTGAGAGCTTGACCTTTGACAAAGTGAGCTTTAAAACATTAAAGTTTAGCTACTTAACATGCCAATCTTACCTGCCTAGAAAGTACAAGTTCTCTTGGCCTTACTGATTGCAAAATGTAAGGCTACGTATGGACATGAAACAACAACAAATTGCAAGGCAATAAACCAAAGCTTAAGGGTTGCATAAAAATTCCATGTAATCAGGAACTTTTGTTAAAACCATTCCTTTGCAATCAGTTGGTTGGTATTTTGGTCTCTCCCTCCATTCACCAAGAAACAAACAAACAAACAAACAAATCAATCAATCAACCAACTATGATAAATCATAAGGTCTCTAAGACAAGGAATTTCTGTTGTTGTTTCCAAACTTGTATCATTTCCAAGACATACACTTACATGTATCATTCTATATATTTTCTCTTCAAAGTCAGTAGTGTTGTCAATTACATCATAGTATGGATGTCCAACCCACGCCTAAAATAGACAATTTATACATAGTAAATTATATCTCAGCCTTGTGAATAAGATCTCAAGAAATTGGCTAATGAAGGGTTAACCACTTCGAAACTTTTGTATCTGAGCTGGCTTGTCATGTTTAGCAAGTTTAAAAACATTTTATGCACTTCAAGCCTTGAGAAATGAGAAATACGACTGAAGCAAACAGCCATTCATTGTAACAAAAGATTATCTTGTTACCTCATTGTTAATGCAACAAGTTTAATTTCTTAACCAGTATGATACATGTGCAGTGAATAAGTTATGTTCACTGACACTAGTACTGTTATTACAGATGGTTTATTACAGAGGGTTTATTAAAGATGGTTTATTACAGAGCGTTTATTACAGATGGTTTATTACATATGGTAAGTATACAGAATGTTGTCTAGTCTGAATGTATGCAGTGAATTGTGATGGCACTATACGCTGACATTGTCTTCCTGCCCCTACAGTACTTTTTGCTAGAAATAATGTAATACAACATAAGAAATATGACTCTGTTAAAAACAGTATCACCTCTCCTGCCAATAGTAAGAGTCAAGTTTTGACTGTATTTCAAATCCTGCAATAACAGTATAGTATACTTTACACATACTATAACTATCTGTTCCTGGAAGTATGGCATTTCCTAGATTATATGCCAGCTAATAATGTCACATTTTAGTATAAACCATTACTATGTTCCCCTACATGTATATATGCTTTGTGTTGGCTATTTTTCTTTCACACTCGACACTTACAACCCTTAAGGCAATATTAATGACCTATATTCAAGCACAAGTGTCTTATAACTAGGTCAGCTGTTATATTTTGCACCTATAGTTGTATCAAGACATTCAAGAAGTTAGGGCAGCTGGAGAAATGACTGCAACAGGATAAAAATGACTGCAATATGATATTCTGTTGAATGTAACAAGACAATGAACTTGTTACTATGGGCACCAATCCTTTCACTAGGTAACAGATGATAACAGCCATCAATGTAGTAGTGGTGGAAAAAGTTCAGAATAGTGTTCAAGCCTTTGACTTTCTTCTCAATAGCAGAAAACCTAAACACAAAAGCCAAGAAGACTGTAGAATGGCAACACAATCACAGCAACTCACTTTTAAGATCTTTTTTTGGGGGGTCTTTTAATTCTTACTAGAATAAAAGACTACACAATGGATGCAAATGACAGCAATCAAACTAATGGTGACAACATAATGGCAATAGCAACACTATATTACTGAAATTTCTTGTAGAAGCAGGCACATGAGATCAATACAAAAAGCCGACCTGTGATGTACATTTATCTAAGTGCCTCGCCACGCCTATATCCTCACTCCGTGTTTTATGTCCAGCACATGTATAGAAAGGCTCCGCCCCACATGCAGCTGATACCATATGTATAATCTGATTATATCTGTTATCGCGCAAGTCAACCTCACTCCAACCATTTTCTTGTTTCATTCTCTCCCAATCTTCTGGTGGTAAATCTGAAACATGGTTAAAGATAAATAATTCATGAATTCATAACAAATACATTCAGACAAGTACAATTTAACTTCTATTTCTTGAGGTATTATTCCAGATTAATCCATATAATATTCAGGGACCTTATCAGACTGTTCAAACAATAAGATTGATCTAAAACACCTTGTGATCATATCTCAGCACTTACTACACTGTACTTCAAACACTTTATTATGTGAAGTCAGAATAGGGCATTTAATCTAAAACGTGCTGTACATATACCTAAAATGATCTACAGGTAACCTTATGTACATGTTAAATTAAATTACAAATGTAAAATTTATATGTTCAATTATTTATATGGTATATAGTGAAAAAATCAACAAAGGGCCATAATTCTGTTAAATTTGGTCGCAGCGAAAATTCCTTCCTTTACTACCATCTACACATTAAGGTTGTTCATCCTGGGAAGTTTAAGCAAAATTTGCCATCCGGTTTAAGAGGAGTTGCGTTCACAAGATTTCGGGACGTACGGACAGACGGACAAGTGCAACGCTATATGCACCCCACTTTGTGGGGGCATAAAAACTGCAAGAAAATGATTGATCTGCTGAAGACAAACTGAGTTATATGACCAGTCAGCCTTTCCTAGGACCATGGCAACAGAAAACCTTGGGGGGGGGGGGTTTAGCCTTTTTTGAATCAAACTGAATCCAATTGACTAAGAAACAGTCACAGATCTACTGAACACACATACATGCTGAGCCATCCATGAGTCCTCTATCACAAACAACCAGGCAGTTTTGTGGGCATGTCTGAGCCAGATCAAAATATGTGTTCTCAACTTGCATCATTGTCTTGATCAGATTCTCCTGAAACTTGAAAGCTAAAAAAGAAGAAACAAATGTAATAATGTAAAATTTCTCTGAAAACTGTGCCTAGGAAAGAAAGGTCTGACTCAATGGTAATACATGCCCAATTGTCTGACTAAATCAGTGTTTGAATCCCACTGGAACTGGGAATTAACCTGATGCTTTGTTCATTATGTATGGACAAAAGTTCAAAGGACAAGTTTAAATTTTTTTTTATCAGATTCCTCTGAAACTTTTACACAAGAAAGATGAGTGCAATGATGGCCCTAAACTGCTCATGTGATAAATGCTGCAATGTAACAGATATATTATCAAAATGAAAGCAAGAAGTAGACAATGCCACATGCCAACTTTCAGAAGTTTTTGTCATGAAACATTTCAATTGTTTGTCTATGTAGGTATTAGTAAAACATTTGATTTCCAGGGTGGAGCCAGAAATATCCCAACAGGAAAAGTCTGCACAATCCTAGTAGAGATCCATTATGCAATGCTTCATGTCAAACTTGAGAACTCTGAGCTTGTGGTTTCAGACAAGAAGCAAAATTCTAACAAGTTTGGTAGAGGTTCATGCTACCTACAGGTATTTTGTTACAGAACTTTTAGCCTTATGGTTTTAGACATGAAGATTTTTAAATAGTTTGTATATATCAGTCTACGTAATATCTGATCCCCAAGGTGGATCCAAAAATGACTCAGGGGGCAAAGTTTAAACAATCTCCGTGTAACAGGGTCATTTTTGACCTAATTTTAGTGAACCTATATCTACTTTTGTGCAATTCCTATAACTTTGTACAGTTTATTACCGTGTTGACTGGTTTTTATCCATTCCTTGTCTTCCATTTTGTTATCACATGATAAGTCACGGGTTTACTCTGTTATTTTTGACGTCATCAGTTATGTGTATAAAACGTGAATTTGCACATCTGCGGTTCTTTGTTCAAAATGATTGATTATGAACTAAACAACAGATACATGCCAATCACAAAAGCTCACAATGAACACCGCCGATTCTTGCCAGTGCAGTCTGATCAGGATATGCAATGTTCACTTTTCAAATTAGTTAGTTTCAAGTATGTACCCCTATTAATGATGAACTGAATTGTCCAAACTGAATGATGGACTTAAACATTCAAATAATAGATATGGTAAGGGTTAAAATGGATATATTTACTGACTAGAATTTTCCAAATTACCTTGTTCCTTTGACAGCTCTGAAAATTTCACTCCACCACTGAAAAAAATAAAAGGGTCAAACATTAACCATGACCTGTACTTGATTATCACCCCTCTGTCTGAAGATGGATCTCTCTAAGCTGTGATATGAACAAGAAATGTAGGAGGGTAACAGACAAAAGTGGTGTGCATTGGATTCATTTATTAATTTCCTCTTTATACCATATCAGCAAACTACTAATGGTTTACTTTTATTCTATTATTCAGATCACTAAAACAAAGTGAGAAAAAACACAAAAAAAAAAACAAGTTAAACATGTAACTTTATGCAAGCAGTATTATAGCTAGGAGTACAACTTTCTGTTGTAAATATATCATCAATGTTTCCTTCCTTTGAGATGAGTCACCACCTTATAGCAATCAGTATCTTCAATCTCACATAACCATGACAGCAGAAGAACACTGTCATTTTATCTGATCAGCATTGATTGAAACAAAAAAATTATCACAGAGAAATCTCATCAGGTGACAAACTGACTCTGTTACAACCCACTCAGTCAATTTATTTTTGCCAATACACAATATGTTTCTCTTGAAAATACATCCTTCATATATACTAAACAGAAAGTATGTTTTAATATATTTATAAGCTTATTTTTTGTCTTTTTTTTTTTTTTAAACTTGGTTTATATTATGAAATTATGATTAAATTAATGCTGACTAATCAGAGATCCAGCATAAGCAAAAATTTTATGTCATTTTTGCCCAAAACAATCCAGTGTTTTTTTCTATTACAATTCTCAACAAATAAATCAATAAAAAAATATGTTTTCACCAAATTATTATTGTGAATTTTTCATTGAAAACAGCAGATTTCTGCCATTTGTACAAAATATGTTCCAGTAAAACATCATTAAAAACAAAACCTGTCCGCAGACAGCACGCTCCACTTTTCTCAGTGCTAGATAATAAATTATAAGCCAGGTCAAACAAGAGGCCCAAGTGAAAAAAATTTGAGTGGGGGAGGGCAAGTACCTAGACATGTCAGATGAAAAAACAATTTATGGCAAGGGGGAGGAGGAAGGTAGGAGGAGGTCCCCATGCAAGGGGGAGGGGGGTGAGAGAGAAGTACTGACCCATCCCATGTAAATTAAAAGTTTATTTCAAAGCTAAAGGTTTCTTTCCTACATAAGAGAAAAAAGAATTTTTTTCTTTTTTTGAGGGGTGTGTTTTTTCTTCAAAAAGTGGAGCTAATAACTTTACATTTAAATACACTGGATCCCTGCTTAAGTTCTTTTCAAAGATGTACACTTTGTCACCCATTGATTGGATCCTGCAATTCTTATACCACTTGGACCAATGGAAACAATTCTGACATTACATTAAAATTCCAACAATGGGTTTGAACTCATGACCTCCAGAGCAAAGGGTCTGACACCTATCCCTTAGGTGCACAGTAGTCAAAATAATTCAAGTGATGTCTTGAGCATATTCTGAGATATTTTTATTTTGGGTCAGAATCTCGCTATAAGGAGATGAGATATTGACCCATACAAAAAATTATACATTATCTCCATATGCATACAATTAGTTGGACTAAGGCACACAGCTGTTTCTATCTGGTATGACACCTATCCTTTCAGTGCACAGCTATTTCTCTCTGGTAGATATTATCACCTGTGAAGATATCATCTACCTGTGATGTATAATTCAAGTCATACATCTCTTTGGGTGAGTAGCAGCCCACTTCAAATCAATTAACCTCTAACTGGTGGTAACCTCTGTTTCTTAACGGGAATGGAAGTCTAGTACTGGTCCTACCCTAGTACAATGGTTAAGTCAGTCAACTACCTGACTGATGACTTTTAGAATTAGAGGGTCTTACACTTAAACCATAAATTCTCTTTAAAACTTCAAGTTTATCAAAAAAAAAAAAAAAAAAATTCACAAAAATCTGAGGTTTTTTTTGAGTCCCAACTATTATTTACAAAGGCAAGTGTATTGTACCAATATTTAATTCATATTTTGTTCACTTTAATAATGAAAAGTTTTAATGTTGCAGAATGTCCAATGTATATATAGAAACATTTTCGCTAGCCAAGGGTTACGTTCCGCCCCCCTCCTCTTCACCCTTGGCGGATATAGCCAATATTTTGTATTTCGCGGGTTGCGCCACCTATCGGATTTCCACGGTTATTCCCCTTAAAATGATGTCATCGATAGCCAATCAGCGCAAGCCTTGTAAAACCACTTTGTCGAAAGCAAAAATGGCTGCGCCCAGTAAAATAAATATGACTACGATTGAAGCGGATACAAGGAAACAAGCCATCAAAGCTCTGATCAGCGGAAAAGACATTTTCATTGGTACAAAGAACGGCAATAATTGCTACATGCTGCCTTGTTTACATTTTGTCTCCCCTTGCGTGATAGTTGCGTGATCGTTTGTAATCGGCGATTTGATTGGACGCAGCTACCTATAGCTGCAGCCAATGAAAAATACCGTCGCGGAGATAGAAAATACTGGCTATATCTGCCAAGGGTGAAGAGGAGGGGGGCGGATCGTAACCCTTGGCTAGCGAAGATGATATAGAAAAGGCTCAGACAACATATTTCATGCATACAGTACAAACATATCAACACTGTGAAATATGCTGATAGGTCTGACAGGCAGGTCACATACTTAATCTTGTATATAATTGCAGCTGCATTTTACTGTCAAACACAGACACAAACAAACCAACAACAAATGCAGACGTTAATTTGAAATTCTTCATCCTGGTTTAACTATTAACACATCTAAAATACAAAATATTATAGTTACTCCTGCAGATGACTATTAGATCTATCAGCTATAATGCTGACAGCTTACAGAAACATGAACCTTAGTCAGTCAGTCTAATGGGCCATTATTTTATTTAGGAAACAATTATACTGATTATATTTTGCCAATGAGATTAACTCCAATATAAACATTGAGCCGCTTACTATCATTCCAGGGCAGGAACAGTACTCTGTGTCAGCAATGAGTGTTAAAACTTTCACAATCCTACATCAAGCCGGCATCCATTCAAACACTTAAATTTGACTTTCATCTGTGTCTATCTGAGTTTACTAATCATAGGTACTGGCCACCTAAATACTTATGCCTACGAAGAGCAGAGTTGTTTTTTCGGCTGTCGAATGAGTGTTAGAAATAGAAGGCATCTCATTCCAAGGACATTCCTTTTTACACTTCTTCATTCTTTTACATGAACAGTGGTTAGCATCAATACATGGGAACTAAGATAACTTCTCAACCTACATACAAGTAGTGTAAGTGAAAGAGTGGGAGATGAACATGCAAACATGGGTTAAAAGTCCTGTGCATTTCCACTGGACAACTGCCCCACTCCCAGGAATTAACTGTTGATATATCATCTTGAAGTACTTGTGTTTTTTACTGTTCTTACCTCATCAAGACAAGAGCTGTTTCTTGGGCTCGATACACCTACAAAAATCAGTCAATAAATTTGAGAGTTCTACAAAGATGTGTTTATATTATCTTATGCAATAGAAATGAAGTGTCTGTCATTGAAATGTTGCATTGTTTATAAGAAGAATAAATTAAAAGTTAAACATTTAAAAATTCATAACAATAAGAGAACATTTACTGCCCTATAATAATAATATTAATAAAAAAACCCAGTCATTTCTCTAATATACTGTATAACAGATTTCAAAGGTTTTTTTATCATCACTCACAGTGAAAACTGGCATATTAATGTTTTAAAGCATTTGAATTCTAACAATTATTTTCTTACTTTAGCAAGGATTTTCTGATAAACAGCTTTACCTTTCAACATTTTAGAATAAAGGGTCAAGGTCCTTCTGAGAAATGAGCATTCTAAAATTCCAATCTAACATTTTCTTTTAAAACTGATGTGATAAGGCTAAAAATAATCAATAATTTAATTTCAGGATAATCAATAGGCAGGTTGAGAAATCACCAATTACTGACAGAAAACTGGACAAAAATGATAATTTCTTCACTTCACAAGTGAGAAACAGGTCACCCTCTTGGCTATGTTTCCCAAACTTTTCATTATGGAGACTCATTTCTTACTACTGAGAAAATTATTGAGATTTTGGCATTGGGCATGGGGCCCAGTTTTGCTAGAAAATACTTTAATTTGTACAATCTGTACTCTCTAGGCAATATTCAATAGCCTGAAATATTGCAATGAATTTACCTTCCATCCCAAGTTTTCAAAGAAAGTACATAATCTAGACTGGCCAGTTGTCTTTCCTCCACAAGGACCTGAAAAAAATATCAGTGAAATAAATTCCACAGTTTCATGCCCAAATAATCTTAACTAACACCAGAGGGTCTGGGCAAGGGCCTGGGCAAGGAAATAAACCAAGCTCTAAACTAATCACCAAGTTTTGTTAATTTTGTTGACCAAACAATCTTCAACCAAATAATTACAGAGAATTTAAAAAGAACACAACAATGATTGGAAGTTTATGCAAATGTATAAAATATTTCTGACAAGCTTAGGGCCATCCATCCAGACATCATTACTTCTTGATCTTGAAAAAATGTATTACAACAGTGAACTTCAACATACTTACTGAACATTGAAAGCAGGTAGGGACATAACAAATGGAAACTAGAACTGTGTCCATAGGACACGGATGCCCCCACTATGCATAAGTGCTCATAAACAAGAGCATGTATATTCTGTATGTAAGATTTAGGTGGGGAACAATTTTTTTCTGTAGTTGCAAATGAATTGAGGTGTTTTGTATATTATTAATGCTGTCATTTTATTTCAAAATGAGATATTTTATACTGAAACAAGGGCTGTCGGATGGACAGCACTCTTGACTATTCTTAGTGCTTGAAGGTATAATAAAAGCCTGAAATTAAAGATTTTCCAAAGTCTTAAAAGGGGAATAACTAATAAAAATGCTTAACAGAGTTATGGGCCTTGATGGAATGACACAGTCTATGGCCAAGTTTGAACCAAATATCTGCAGTAGAAAGGGAAGAAATAGTGAAAATAAGAAGCTTGCCCTAAAACTTTAACCCGATAGCCAAGCCGCAAGTATAATAGACCTCCTTATTCTTTGAATAGTCGACATAAAAATGTTGTAAATATTTATGTACTATGAGGAATAACATTAGCGAAGACGAAGAATGAGACACACAAGTAATTTACATGTTGCTGATATTAAAGTAAGCAGGTAAAATTTAAAAATGTTACACATGAAAGTTAACTACAGATTGAAGTATAGAAACCCCTGGTGTGTCAGGTCCCGTAAACAAGAGGGCCATGATGGCCCTGTATCGCTCACCTGAGTATGACTGCTTTTAACAATGTTGCTATGGACCTGCTTAATTGACCCCAGATGACCCATATTCGAACTTGACCTAGAAATTATTGAAACATATCTCTTTGACAAATTTCAAGGTTATTTGTACTGAAAATGTTAGCTCTAGAGTGTTAACAAGGTTTTTCCATATTTGGGCTCTATGACCTAGTTTTTTAACCTAGATGTCCCATATTTGGAATTGAGCAAGAAATTATCAAAACAATCTCTCTGACAAATTTCCAGGATATTTAGACTGAAAAAGAAGCCTCTACAGTGTTAACAAGGTTTTTTCGATATTTAGGCTCTGTGACCTAGTTTTTGACCCCAGATAACCCATATCCAAACTTGAGCTACAAATCATCAAAACAACCTTTCTGACAAATTTCCAGGACATTTGGACTGAAAATGTAGCCTCTGGAGTGTTTACAAAGTTTTTCGATATTTGGGCTCTATGACCTAGATGTTTCGACTCCAGATGACCCATATTCAAACTTGATCTAAAAACCATAGAATTAAGCTTTCTGTAAAATTTCCAGGTTATTTGGACTGAAAAAGCTATCTTTAGAATATTAACAAGGTTTTTCCATATTTGGACTCTGTGACCTAGTTTGTGACCCCAGATGACCAATATTCAAACTTGATCTAGAAATCTGCAAGGCAACCTTTCTGACAAATTTCCAGATTATTTGGGCTGAAAATGTAACCTCTAGAGTGTTAACAAGATGTTTCTATTTTTGGGCTCTGTGACCTAGTTTTTGAACCCAGATGACTCATATTTAAACTTGAGCTAGAAATCATAGAAGCAACCTTCCTAACAAATTTCCAGATTATTTGGTCTAAAAATGTTACCTCTAGAGTGTTAACAAAGTTTTTCAATATTTGGGCTCTGTGACCTAGTTTTTGAACCCAGATGACCCATATTTGAACTTGACCTAGAAATCGTCAAAGCAACCTTTCTGTCAAATTTCCAGATTATTTGGGCTGAAAATGTAACCTCTTGAGTGTTAACAAGATTTTTCTATATTTGGGCTCTGTGACCTAGTTTTCCAACCCTGATAACCCATGTTCGAACTTGTCCGAGATATTAATGAGACAAACATCCTGACCAAGTTTCACGACAATTGAGGCAAAAATGTGACCACTAGAGTGTTAACAAACTAATTGTTAACGGATGGACAAACGGACGACCGACAAATGGTGATCAGAAAAGCTCAATCTGTCACTACATGACAGGTGAGCTAAAAACATGGACCGAAGGACAAAGCGATCCCTATGTATTGCCGTTTCTTCAAAAGGGGGGCAAAAAATCAAACTTAAGTTTAACTTATCATTTAAAGGTCAAAATTACACACCTAAATCCCAATCAGTTCCTAATGTGGTTCTTTACACCTATTAAACATAATCCTATAAAATTGCCCACAGCAATTATCACCAAGTAACTGATTAAGTCATCAATAAATACTGTATGCTTGACTGGCAGCTCGTCAATCGATTATCGGTGTTGAAAAATTATAACCACATACTTCTAATTTTTACTTTCACTTCGAACAATATGTTTCTTAGCAATGTCAACAAACCAATTAACATAAGCATTATACTTTAATTTTAGTTGTCATTGCAAAAATTTGCTTGTAAAAAGTCTTGGAAGCATATATGAGGCCAGTCTTACCGAAACTCCGTCTGACCGACGGACCTGTCTGGTAAAAAATCTGTAGGTCCAATTAAATGAAGCAGAACACAAGACCGCATGTCCATTTAAAAAATCTGGTTTCCCGACAGTTTTGAAATAGAATTATGTCCTACTTAGTTATTACCACAAATTCCAATGACGCGTTTTTACCGGAAAGCAGTTTTTGATGACGTAGTGTTATTGGTCGTTCCTGTTTACATGCCTATACGCTACGAACGTGAGGAATCAACATGATGCAATGCGGTTGTTAACAAAGGTCATTTGGGTAAAAACGTAAATTAGGTATGTATTTCTCCGGTCCAGTAAACTTGTGTGAGGTTCTGTAAAATTTTGAGCTTTACAGGACCTCCTGTCCAGTAAATTTTTTATGAGTTTCGGTAAGACTGTGAGGCATACTTGTTAAACATTGTTTCTGGCTTATTTATTTTCATGTTTTTCAAGCGGGGGTGGGGGAAGAGGGTCTTGGACTTTAATGAGATTTGAAAATTTCCAAAGCCATGATTCTAATTTCTATGGCAATTCCTCTACAATTTAAACTTTCATAAAAAATCTGGCAGCTGACAAGACTTCCAACATCTCCCAAACCTATCAATCAACTGCACAAATCATACAGACCTATAATCACTCAACAGTTAGGCTTACTATTTCATTTCACTACGCATGCACTTTTATACTTTACAAATAAAAAATGTAAACAAAAACATGTGCTTTTTCGTCAACCAAATATTGATTGAAAATTTGGACTTACCACCAGTCAGAACAACTTTAAATACTTTATTCTTGTTGTCACCAATGTTCTGAGACATTCTTGGTTTTTTAACGGCAACACGTGTCACTTTCGAGGAACCTCGTGTCTTCCACAGTGCATTTCTGAGCGGCAATATCCACCTAAAATGCATTAATTTGAGCAAAGAACTTTGACCATGAACTTAGGAGTATTCCGAATGTCAAATCAACTAAAAGCTAGAAATTTACGTAGACGAAATAAATTTTAAACCGACATGGTTATTTCCCTTCATACAATATTTGTTTTTAATACGAGGATATTCACATCATTTAAAGATGGAAAGAAAATCCTGCCTGATCGGGACCAATATAGCTCAAACATTCTAAATTTAGATCTGAGTTTTTCACACACAAAAATAACTGAAATACGAATCGTAGAATCAACATTGCTCAAGAACACTGGTCTTTCAAATAGCTATTTAAAACACACCGTTTGCATGTTGTGACGGGTTCTCAGATAGAGAAGCAAAAACTTAATAACTGCCGATAAATCTGTAGTAACCTGTCCTATGAGCTCAATTTGGGACACCCATCCAAGAACTAACCATGGAGAACGTTGCTTAACTTGACAAACATTCCAGACACTCCAACCATGTCGCTAAAGAGCTAGCCCAACACCGATGCTGTTGGAAATGCCTTATATACCCGGTGTCCACTATAAATCTAAAC
Source organism: Cyclina sinensis (assembly GCA_012932295.1). Classification (NCBI taxonomy): domain Eukaryota; kingdom Metazoa; phylum Mollusca; class Bivalvia; order Venerida; family Veneridae; genus Cyclina; species Cyclina sinensis. Next base: position 2,219,715 of record JAAONU010000019.1, read on the forward strand.
AGAGATCTAAATAACAATTATTACTGATTAGCCCTGAAGTTAAAATTTTCGATGCAATTATAAGAGAGACAGGTGCTGGAGGGATGTCCCATGTCGCAGGGAGAAAATATGTGATTTCCTGTATTCTGATCACGTATTTTTTTATAGTCGACCATTGGGTATGTTTTAAAACAATGAGCAGTTAACGATTCTCTACTCTAGGTTCTTTGTTTCAATATTGTTTCTTTGGAAATTTGAATTAATGGGGTTGATCTGGGACACTCATTGCAGAAGTCTTTGCTAGTGAACAGCTTAAATCATTATAAATGATATTAACATTAATATTAGTTATAAATAAAATTTGCATTTAAAAATTGAAACGTATGCCTACACTTTTACAATTTTTATGTGCAGCATTGTCTTTGAACTTTACGTAAATGGTAACATTAAGACAGAGTAACACATACCGATTTATCTGAGTGAAATAATGAATAAAGATATCAGCATTTATTTCATGATTTCCAGTGTTTTATTGTAAAATATCAGATGATTATATTCTGATAAACCACCAGTGAAGTTTACAAAATATAATTTTCACTGTGCCGGACTACTTTTTCCCCCTCACTGCACCCCAATTACAAAGAAACACAGTTCGACCGGCATATAAACGTATCCGCATGATAGAATCAGATGACAGTGATTGAATTTTTAATAAAACACTTAATTAAATCCAGATGAATATGAAAACACGTTTTATTTTGTTCAATTATCGTTTAAAGAGCTTAGTGGACCAGAACGCGATTTTATTGTTAAAGAAACTGTAAATAGTATGGCGGACGTTTCAATTTTGCGTCATGTCCTGTAGTCTGGATTACCTGCCCCTTCATCTCTGTATTAGTAGTAAGTACGTTGGGGACCAGACTACATGTCCTGAAGCGGAGGAATATATTTCATTGATGTATAAATTTGCAGTTTCTGTAATATTTCGTTAGATTTGAATAAATATTAAAAATGATTTGTTAAGATGTTATTTTTGTGCTTATGAGTGAAGAAATAAACACTGAAAGCCTAGATTTTCATTATTTTTACCGAATTTCTTGGAAATACTTTGAAAAGCGTCTCGCAAGTGCAGACATAGTAAATATTGGGGTGCACCACGGGTGGATAAGATGTTCATGTGTCACTGTTTTACCTTTTTTTCCAAAATAACACTGAAAAGCATGAAATAAATGGAATATTTAATTTTTTTTCAGTGTGTGATCGAAATTTATTTCACTCGTGACCACCCGTAAAAATATAAAAATCTGATGGTCACTCGTGAAATAAATTTTCGATCATACACTGTAAAAAAACAAATATCCTATATATGCCTACCTGGAATAGTAAATATCAGGAAATGCGTGAAGGCATCCATTCACTATGGTGGTTGAGCTCTACCATGTCGTGTTTTAATATCAATATGACAAGGCGCGAGTTACCCGTGCAGTATAAAGCAGCGTCACTTGTTGCAGGAAACCCCATTTGTGCCACTTGTCGAAATAGTTTCATATTACATAGTTAATAGATCTCGAGTGTTAAGATACTACTGACATATGACGTGTCGTTTTCACTTAACAAAATTTTTCAGTTTCGAGAGGGTATCGTATTTATTTACCAAAGTTCAGAAAAAAACTGTACTGTTGTTTTTAACAGAAGTTTATAAGAAGGGATATCAAATTATTTGTTATACTTGTTACAGTGCTGGTGACAGTCTGTTCCTTGCAAATGATTATACCTAAAAGACCTCTTCGATATGTTGATGCTGCCGGGAGCAACAACGCCGCTATTCACCTAGATGTCCACATTGGGCCGCTGTGTCCTGACAGTAGAGATGCTTTTCCGACGGTGAAACAGGTAGCCGACCACTACGGAATGGCAACAGTGAACCTAACAATTCATTTATTTCCTCTTCCATATCACCACAAGGCTTTTCTCACGGCAAACGTAAGTACAATATACAGCAACAGTGTTGCGATACACCAGCCAAAAACAAGTGCAGTACAGCAATAGTGTTGTGATATCACCACCAGGCTTTTCTCACGGCAAAAGTAATTCCAATACAGAAATAGTGTTGTGATATCACCACCAGGCTTTTCGTACAACCAAGTAATTTCAAAACAGCAATAGTGTTGTGAAATCACCACCAGGCTTTTCTTGCAGCAAAGTAATTGCAATACAGCAATAGTGTATCGATACCAGCATCACACTTTTCTTACGGGAAAAGTAATTGCAATACAGCAACAGTGTTGTGATACCACAACCAGACTTTTCTTACGGCAAAAGTAATTGCAATACAGCAATAGTGATTCGATTACACACCACCAGGTTCTTTTCATGACAAAAGTAAATCTCATATAGCAATAGCGTTACGATATCTTCTGAATGCATGCTGAAAAAACTTTCACCCGTTTTCAGGCCTAAACTAGAATATTTCATTATAAAAATTCTTTACGTAAGTACAAAGTACTCCAGCCAATCTTCGGTGCACGACATGATTTTTTGCAACTCTACTGATTTCTCATTGAAAAAGACCATTTTACCTTTCAAGCGACGGATTGTTGACAAAATAATGGTCCGCGGGAGAGCATAAAACATGTGCGCGATGACGTAGTATTACTAAGAGTTCATTCTTTAAAAAAACAAAAAAAACAAATCCGAATGCTATCGTCAGCTGCCGTTACTATTGGTATAGATTCAGAGAAGTTTATGGAAGAGATGAAAGATGAAGATATGAGCTGCTTGGTAATATTCCTGCTCTAGTAAGTACCGCGGCATGTGTATACAGCAAGACTGTTATCTGAACTTTAAGGATTTCAATTATCCCCCGTCGAAAAGGGATATGGTAATAGTCTCTGTCCGTCCGTCTTTCCGTCCCACATTTTTCACCGGAGCATAACTCGAAAAGTGTTTGAGATATCAACTTGAAGCTTCATAGCTGGATAGATCTCATTGAGGAGGAATGCAGTGCACAAGAATGATAACTCTACCTTCATAATTTTCTAGTTATTGCCCTTTGTTATTTTTCATGCATAATGTTTGTCCGGAGTATAACTCGAAAAGTATTTTTTGAGACATCAACTTGGAAGTTCATAGCTGGAGGAAGAATGCAGTGCACAAGAATAATAACTATGCCTTTCATATTTTTTTAGTTATTGCCCTTTGTTATTTTTCATGCTTAATTTTTGTTTGGACAATAATTCAAAAAGTGTTTGAGATATCAACTTGAAACTTTATAGATAGATACATCTCATTAAGGAGAAGTGCTGTGCACAAGAATGATAAACAAGCAAACACATTCGGCGGGGGTGGCCAAGTCAACATGGCTCCTTTTAAAACCTAAAATGAGTTTCTTAGACAGTCTAAAATAACAGTATTCAAATGAGCACAGGAATTGCTTGCCAAACTGTTTACTTTATCAAGATGCAAGTCTCATTGCTCCGATTTTTAGAAAGTGTGGTCGTAAATACAAGATTTTTACTCCTAATATTAAATACTTATATTGATCGATGTGGAAGCGAATTTGTTATCTTCTAATTTATCTTTTTATCCCCAACATTTCTTTTGAATGACGTTATAGTTCAAGGGGTTCCAACATGGACGCTGAGTGACTTGACAAAGGTTATCGACCGACCATTGGGAAATCAGAAAATACTAAACAAGGTAAAACGTCGGCGGCCTGCAAAGAAATTTGGGCAAAAAAAAAGGGATGAAACGTTTTCATGTTTGTACCTTATCTAAAAGTGAAGTAATTATTATACAATTTGATCGTTCCGTCTTTCTCTGAAAACGGTGCTACAGTTTCATAACTTAAAATCTTTTCAGCTCTCGCTGCTACCGCGCACTGACACAAACTCGTTTACTGGCAATCATTGTTTAACGCAAAACTCGGAAACGGAAAACTCTTCAGTGTGTTAGTCATCAAGGTTATGCATGTGGTAAACTTAAGTATAAAAATAAACATCTGTATGATAAAAACTTTATGACATGTTGTTCCACATGTAAATGATTGATCATTATCCTCTTGACACAAAGTGTGAATATTTTTCGTGGTAAAGTGGAATGTTGCGCGAAAGGCGAAGCATGTTTGCCAAATGTTGGGACTGTCGTTGTTAAAAAAATTCTTGCGCCAAAGAGAAGGTGCGGGATGTGGTAGAAATAGTTCCAAAAGTGGACTGAGATGTTTGGGATGACTTCTTTCAAACCGAGTACTTGGTATATTACGTGTAGAATGTAAAACCTAGATAGAAAAATAGAAATATATATTATAGACTAGCTTTGTGCTTCGGTTCTAAATCAAACACAAAATATTGCCCCCAACTAGTAATATAAACACACTAGGAACGAAACACGAAGGATGGAATTTAGACAAATTTGAAAAAAAATGATTTCAACGGTTTATCATAGCAATGAATGTTTACCTATGGTCAGACAGCTTTTCATTGGTTGTTATTTTTATCAAGATTATAAAGTGTCTTTATTGTACATTATTGTATTATTAATTACTGTTTTGTTTTTGGTTTACAAAAGTGGTTACAAAAATGTAACTGTGGTATCATTTAATTTCACTCATGTCATAAGTCACAAGTCATACGTCATTAGTCACAAGTCAAACCTATCTATTTGAGCTTATTTATCGTCGGTATCGGTTGCCCATATGACCGACGCCCCCTGAAGAGATTAGTTATTTTATTTTGTGGGGGTAGTGCAAGATACAGAAAGCATCCCATTCCAGAGACACCCTTGGTTCTTTCCATGCTGTAGCACTGATACAAGGGGCCTCGGTTTAACGTCACATCCGAAAGACTATTAGTAATGTAATTGGAGTAGCGGGGGATCGGACTCACGACCCCTGGTTTACCAGTCCAGCGCGTTACCACTGGACCACATCCGCTCCTTCACAAGTCAAAATTGTAGTCCAGGGCTTTTATAGCCGCGGCATCTGCTCAAGTTACGGAAGTAACTCGCGTTAATTCACACTACTGAACTGTTAGTCAGCAAAACATTAATTAAAAATTTAGCCTGGCCACCAGCCAGGACAACATTAAATACTTTATTCTTGTTGTTATCTATTGTCTACGATATTCTTGTTGTTTGTTTTACGCCAAAGTGTCATCTTTGAGAAGCCTTGTGTTTTCCACATTGCATTTCTGAGCGGCAATATCTACCGAAAATGCATTACATGTAATTTGGAGTACAGAACTTTGACCATGAACTTAAGAGTACAATACATTCCGAATGCCAGAACAATAAAAAATTAAAAATTCAACTAAACGAAATAATTAGCCATCATGATTGTGTCCTTGAATCATTAAAGTAAAGAGACTTTGTCTATTAGTTACCAAATCTCTCTCTCTCTCTCTCTCTCTCTCTCTCTCTCCTAATAACGTGAAGCGTATTCAAAAGCGTAATCAATCATAATAATCTCTCGGCGGCCTTTCACCCTTAACCTGCTGAATGTTTTGTAATGGATTTGCACACCTTTGAATTTTTGGAAGAGTTTATTCAAAGTTTAAGGGATTTCAGTATCAAACAGTTGAGCTACCAGCAGTATAAAGCCTGGTCAGACTGCACGGATGTTCAGGCTGGTCCGGCTCTATCTTGGTGGCAAAGGCTAATCACTTTCGGTTCCAGCAGGTGAAATGGTAAGACTCCAACCGAGAAGACAACATTCAAACAGTTCAGTAACGTTCTTAATTCAGATTTTATTTCAGTTATTTTAGTAAAATACTACGGCGGAAATATGTCCGGCAAATATGAACCCTGATCGGGTCTTGATTTTCTGTATATCTTCTGTATAAATGATCTGATTTGATTTAAGCAGACAATATAATCTTAAAGCGCTTCTGGTTTCATATTGTCATTATCTAGTCACCCGATCTCGAATGTTAAAAAGTACTACATCAAAACATGTGACTTTTATATTAAATAGAACACTGTTATCATAAACAGCGGAAGATAATGTTTACATATTCAGTATACTACGTATCGCATTGCCGGACAGTTAGATACCATTTAAAAGTGAAACTGACTTGTGTCATTTTCAATTATTTTTTTCTTTGAGTTTCGAAAAAGCATCGTAAAGGAGAATACAGAAGAAACTGTTTGTAACTGAGGTTTATAAGAATGGATATCAAATTACTAGTTACACTAGTAACAGTGCTGGTGACAGTCTGTTCCTCACAAATGATTATACCTAAAAGACCTCTTGGATATGTTTATGCTGCCGGGAGCAACAACGCCGCTATTCACCTAGATGTCCACATGGGGCCGCTGTGTCCTGACAGTAGAGATGCTTTACCGACGGTGAAGCAAGTCGCCGACTACTACGGAACGACAACTTTGAAGCTGACACTTCATATGTTCCCTCTTCCATATCACCACCAAGCTTTTCTCACGGCGAAAGTAAGTGCAAAACAGCAATAGTTTTCCAATACGCCAAGTTTTTTTCCCCAAAGCAAAAGTAAGTTTAATATAGCAATAGTGTTACGGTATAATCACCTGGGCTCTGTCACGGCAAAACGGCAAAAGACAGTGCCGTATAGCAATAGTGTTACGGTATAATCACCTGGGCTCTGTCACGGCAAAACGGCAAAAGAAAGTGCCGTATAGCAATAGTGTTACGGTATAATCACCATGGCTCTGTCACGGAAAAGGTAAGTGTAGTATAGTAATAGTGTATAGCTTTGGTTAGTTTTTTTTACAGGGGTTTTCTTACTTGGTATTCTGAAACTCCTTCATGTATCATTTGAAAGGGTTTTAACAATTTTTCCTATTTCATCATAATTCTAATTTTGTAAAACAGAACAAACACACACACACACACGCACACACACACACACACACACGAAGACAGAAAACTGTTAATGTTATATTTTGAAAATCGAGTTCAAACAAGTGATTTGATTATCAGTCACGGTCGTGAAGAAAGAACGAAACAAACAAAGAAACATCAAAACATAATATTTAAATGATATAACTATTTTCAGGGAGCTCAAATTGTACGGAAGCTTGGTGGGGGCGATGCGACAGCGTACAAATGGTTTGAGTATATTTATGCAAACTTAGATATGCTTTCCAACGATGCTACAGCTAACAAAACTACCAACAGCGTCATTGCGTAAGAATTTCTAAATTTCAAGTTAGGCACACGCTATTTTTCAAAGATCAAAGGGCACAAAAAGTGATCAAATGTTATAAATAATATGAAGCCTGACTGTATCATTTGCTGTTAAACTCGTGCCTAAAAAAGAACTCACACAAGAGACAACTAACTCTGTTGATTAAGACCTTGGATTTATATATGACGTGTCATGTAAAATAATCACGTCAGCTTTGTATGAATATTGATCAAAGGTTTGCATATCTAGAAGCACCTTAAGACCCTTTTTGTGTTTTTTTTCCATATAGCCTGGGTGGTATAAAATTTCATTTACATATCTTCATAAAGATTTAGACTCTTTAAAATGGTTTAGCCTTTCGACTTGTTGAGGGGAAATGTTTTCTGCGACTCTTTCTGAAAATCGCCTCTGAAGTAAGTTTTGAATTGCTTTCAATCTATTCGTGTATGTTATATTTTCAGAATGATGTTTCATGTATCTACAATTTTTTCGCGCACCCAAGCCTATGGCCCTATTGCGTATATAAGTCGAATATACCCGAAAAAAAATCATGTTGAAAAATATTTTTGTGCATGGTATCCGACAGGTGGCCATTCTGTACCCGTTCTTTAAGATAGATTTACCGAGGTACTCACAACACCACAACAAGCTCGACGGACACCTTCAAAACGGGGCCATGAAAATAGTCAAAAATTAACTGGTAATTATTTTTCTATAAATATTTTCAGACAGCTATCGTCAGCTGCTAGAACTATGGGGATAGATTCAGAGAAGTTTATGGAAGAGATGAAAGATGAAGACTTAGAGACTGCAACAAGAGCTGCTTGGAAATATTCCTGCTCAAGTAAGTTCAAGCAGAGTATATACCGCCGACGTAATTAAAATTACAGATACGTGTAATTAGAACTGGAACTGGAACCACGCTTTCTAAACAAAAAATGAGCAGTTTGTGATTTTCGATATGCACTTTTTAGAAAAGATTTATTTCAGTAAGATCAAATTAATCACTACCTGAAATGCTCGTAAAGCTCGCCAAATTTTAGAGAAAAAAAAGTGTCTCACAATTCAGATTTTTACTAAAATACATTTATTAGATTGTAAATACAAGATACTAATTTTAATAATTTTTTTTTCGCCTAACATTGTTCATTGTGGGAGTGAAATGTCTATTTTAAAAGGAGCAATATCGGGCACCCCGACATTTCTTTTGAATGACGTCATAGTCGAAGCGGATCCAGCATGGACGCTGAGTGACTGGAAAGTGGTTATCGACCGACTACTAGGAAATCAGGAAACACCAAATAAGGTAAAACACAAATTGTAAACTGGTCAAGAAGATAAAACCGTTTTCATGTTTGTGCTTCTTTCAGCAATGATGCTACAGCACAATTTTTTATGCGAGAGTGGCATTCACTGTATTTAATCAAAGTAGGATTTGTGCCTGGTATACAATGTTACTCTATTCTTTTTTCTTTTCAGTTAAAGTTCATGTCACAACACTCAATTACACTTCACTCTTTTGTATCATAATTCATTCAAACCTACTTTAGTTCTTTCTGTTACACTCAATTCCTTTCAACACCACTTCACCTCATTTCATTGACCCCACTTCTCTTCATTCCAGTTTGCCTGACTCTTTTCCCATTCAATTCCCTACAGCTCTTCTTCAATTTATCGTACACCTTTTCATTAAATTCCACTCAACTACTCTTCAATCAATTTCCTTGGTACATTTCATTCGGTACCAAGTCACTGCACTTTTCACTCTGATTCGCTACACCACAACATACCTTTAACATCATTTATGTTTGACTTCCAACCACATTATTCACTCTAGTTTAACCAGCTTTATACCAGTTTATTCCATTTGACTTCCGTCACTTTTCGCCGAACTCATTTTCAATACTACCCGAATACTCGCTCTTCAATCAACTTCCGACAACTCTAGTTTATTAATTTGTTAATTTCAGGATTGTCCTATTGACACTAAGAAGTGCGAATATTTACCCGGTAAAGTGGAGTGCTGCACGAAAGGCGAAGCATGTATACCAAATGTTGGGTGCCGGTGTTACAAAAAATCTTGCGCCAGTGAGAAGGTTCAGGGGATGATGGAAATAGTTCCAATACAAGACTGACATGTTTAGGATATTTCCTTTTAGATTGGATACATGCAATATCATACGAAGAATATAAAATGAAAATAAAAATGTAAAGTTATAGATTTGTGTTTTGTGTTTGGGTTTCAAATCAAACAAATAGTATTATCTCAACTATATAACTTGTTCATGTAAGAAATATAACATTAAGAATAAAACGGACAAACTTCAAAGTCGTTGTCTATTGTCCCATTTCTTCATTTTCTTAATATCAGAAGTCCAAGCGAAAATGACTATGCGAACATTTAGTACCTCCCACTACACTGCAGACAAATTAAATTGTGAATGTTTAGACGGAAACACATTTGGAGTTTTGCATAATGTTGTAATTACATATGTCTAAACTACGGCTTTTTCTTTTGAGAAAAAAACAACAACAACCGACAGTTTCACACCTGAGAGGTGTCCCAGAATTACGTAGAATTTTACCATATTTTTTTCATTTATAGGGATATTGTGACTAAACTTTACATACAATATCTTTAAACATTTTTGAATAGATTATTGTAATTGTTTTCTATTTGCGAACAATATACACTCATTTTTCACGTCGTCATAGTAACCAAGTATCTGTTAGGCGGGGCAGTCCAATTTTTGTTTTGTTCCTGTAAGCTTCTATCATGCATATCTTCCGCGTTTCTTATGCAAAAATAGCGCGACGTCGTATGATTCATGAATGACGGCATGTCAGTGTACAATGCAAAGTACGACGCCATATCCGTTACCGTTAGTGTTAAATCCGCGGCAGAAAAGTAACAACCGTTGCTTACAGAAATCAGGGAAGAAATGATGTCAACGGATCATGCTGAACATTGCACAATTATTAAGTTTTGTGTGAATCTCGGGAAGACGCCCACGCAGACGCGGAAAATGCTAGAAACTGCTAAAGTTATGCCTCCTGTTTGCCGGGCATTAATTTTCAAGTCGCAAAAGCGTTTTAGCGATGGCCGGGAGAGCATTGCAGATGACAAGGGTCGGGGTAGAAAATCAACATTGACTGTGACGACAGTTAGGGCCGTCAAGAACGTCATTGAAAGAGACCTGCCGTATACCGTTCATGCAGATGTGTGTAACATCACCGGAATGAGTAGGGGGAACAGTTTATCGCATATTAACGGACAATCTAAACATAAAGAAACTTAGTTCGCGATGGGTCCCTAGACTTCTTACACCAGAGCATAAGGAAAAGAGAGTGGCTGCCTCGAGAAAGTTTCTCGCTCAGTATCGCAAGGAGGGAGACGATTATCTGGACCGTATTATAACTACCGAAGAGACCTGTATATTCCTGTTCGACCATGAAACCAAGAAAAAATCCCGGCAATGGAAGACAGACGGCTCTCCATCTCCAAAGAAGGCGCGACGGGCGAAGTCCATCGGAAAACAGATGTATATCTTCTTCATGGACAGGGCGGGGATGATACTGCAGCATGCAGTACCCCTAAACACCACTGTGAAAACCGAGTACTATTCAAAGGTAAAACATTGAAAATACTGTTTAAAAACAAATAATACTAGATTTTAAAATGAACATTAACATATATACTAAATATTGTTGATGAATGTAAGGCACACTTTATTTCTTATTATCACTTGCCTGTTTATCAAATATTGTGGCGAGATCTAGTGCGAGCCTTACGCCGTAACAGACCATCACTCCAACTGGACAGGGTATTGCTACACCAGGACAATGCACCGAGCCATTCGGCCGCGTCTGCACAGCTGGAGATTAGTCTGCTGGACTTCCAGGTTGTAGAACACGCCCCCTACTCACCCGATATGGCTTCGATGGACTTCCACGTCTTTCCGGTTGTCAAAGCTGCACTGAAGGGAAGGAAATTTGCTTCGTTTCATGAACTGTCTATGGCAGTGAAAGGTGTGGTGGGGTTTGATCAAGACTGGAACAAGGTGTTTTTGACCAGTGGGTTCGCCGACACAACAAGTGTATTGACTTGGGCGGTGACTACATCGAGAATAATTGAACTAGTTACGCTGACAGAATAATGTTATGACGTCGTGACGAGCTGCCCCGCATACGCTATCCCCTGTGTATGTTTACCGTGTATAGATTCCGACCTAGTGCCGTACAGACTTGAAATTTGCTGTACTTATGCAATAAAGATGCATTCTGGTCCTGGTAATTTTGATTTGTTTTTATAAGTATTCGTTTTTTTTTAGTTATAAAAAAGTCTACGTTGTTCTGGGACACCCCGTGTATGCGTGCTCAAGTTAAAAGTACGAGGTATCACCAAACCTCACTGAATTCATAAAACAACCGTAATGTCGGGCGTAATCACTTTTGAAAAAAGTAGCATATCATTTTGATTTTGACAATAAAATATATTCATAGTGGTTTGAAGGATTTAGATGTACTTAGTGGAAATGTAAATGATAATATGGGAATGATGATGCATATCAATTCCGAGTACAATTAATACTCATATTGGTGAGTTATAGCCTGTCGATGTTTTACAAATGTAAGCAGCAGGTCTATCTACTGCTGCTCTCATTGTATTGTCATTGTCTGCTGCATTGCTGCTGCTGCCGCTGCTACGGCAGTTACTTTAAAGTGTTTTGTTAGAGTTGGCTGAAACTTTGTAATCTTGTCTATAACAATGGGAAAAGTTTGAGGAATCACAAGGACTCCCATATAGTCAGCATGATTGGTAAAGTACATATTCCTTAATTCTTTCAAAGTGATCCTGAGTTATATGTTTGTCTTATGTACTTGCAAAAAAGACACCATATTTTCTATGTTTTCTTTCACTTTTGTGAATGTACATGTTCAATAAATCTGTCGATATATAAAACTTTGTCCCTTTATCTGTTGCCTCCTTAATGCAACTTCCCTATGCAACTTATCTTCCGGCGGACTATAAATACGTTCGTTTGTTTATGTGATATTTTAGAAGTCTCTTCACTTGCATTCATCCAGTTCCTGGATCATTATTGTTAGAATCTAGCAACGTTTTTATTTTCGAACTAGATCTATATGCTTGTTTCAACGTAAAAGACAGTCTAAAACAACGCTGCCCAGCGTTTTTCTTTCTTTGCATGGCGTTTGTGTGGAGGATCTAACGGTCAACTAGACTAGTTTCAGATCAGCAATTAATGCTATTCCTCAGTAATGTTAAGCTAAACGACTAATAAGTCTCTTTGTTACTACAGATTTACCTTTCCTTGACTGGAATTGCAGGGTCTATATGATTGCCAGCAGAGGAAAAAAATGTTTCTATTAGAGAGGTAAAAACATTTAATAAATCAATGCAATAACATAGAAAGGAAAGGATCATAATAGCCTGCAGCCACGCTAACGGTCAACGAAATGCGTCGATTATCGGGCATGGATAGTTGACCAGACCTTTTAATAGTTATGAAACGGTTTTGGTTTATAATTTGTACCTGACAACTTGTTACTTGATGCTTATAACTTATGTCAACTTTTCTGCCGTTTAAACATTTATTTTCTTCAAAATTAAATTACAGTTTCTGCTTTCGTTTTTGGAAACGCACATCTTTAGCCGAAGTATGCCGTATATGGTTACTTCCGGTAAAGGGATGTTATTCTTTAGTTCAAGTAGTACCACACGAATTGTTCCCCTTGTAATGCGTTGTCTAATCGTTACAAATTTACATTTTCATAATTGTCAGTAAAGATCATGTTAAAAACTTAACAAATTAATATTTTGATAGTGCCGTCGTAATATTATCTATGTAGCTGAATATATTGGCACTAATTATTTGTAGTTATTATATCCTCAAAAGTCAAGGTTTTGCTGTAACTCCTTGAGTATAAATGCTTAAGAATTCATTTGGTCGGGGTCAGCAATCTGACCCTACGTCTGGTGCGTGATTCACAAAACGGCCTAGACAGCTTTTCCTGTTCTAAGCCTTGGGAGGTTCCCTCAGTGGATCCCATATTTATTGCTTAGGATTGTTAAGATAGTAGATTACGGACAGCTCTTTTCTGTCGGACTTCTACTGCCTAGAGAACGGACAGCTGTTCCTGTCGCATCTCTCCCTCAGTTTTCTAAAGCACATATTGACGTAGTCCTGTCTCAGTAATTTAACAAGTCTAGAATTCTTAAGTAATTATACGGGTGTCACATAACGTAGGCTATAAAATGCTTATCAAATAGTTTTTTATGACAAGTATAAACTTTGTTAAGGGCAAGTAATAAATATATGGAAAACCGTGACTCGGAGTTGTGATGACTTGACCCATTGAACTTGATATACCCAGCGTACGAACCTAGGGAAGTAACCACCCTACCCATTCGATAATTAATTTCTTTGGTTGACAATAACCCTACAATAGCATGACCTTGAGACCATCATGCTTTGTGGCACCTCGGTGTGCCCTGGCATAGCGTTTTAGCTAGTGCTCGGGTTGCATCTTGGCGACACTATATTGTCTCCTTGAAGTTACAACGGTTACATTTTTGGCGCTGCGAGCAGGGTATATCAATTAAAGTTGTATGTGGTTCAAGTCTCATTAGCCGATAGTTTTCTTAAACATCTAACAAGTTTAGTTGGCAGTTTACTAGTGCGTTATTCCTGACTGTATAGTATAGCTAAACCAGTTTTGCGTATATTATAGTAAATTCTTTTTTTTTTAGGGGCCCGTTTTGTGACATCTCGCGTCAGACGTAGTAAAAAATGTACATTAAAGTATATAAGGTATTACCTTAGAGTAGATAACTTTGTTCAGTAGATAACTTTGTTCAGCCTAATTTACCCCTTGCCTTGATAGTTTTTACGTTTTCAGCATATTCTTGGAATTATTCTTGGACGTCAGTTTCTGGAACTCATCGTCTCAGTGTGACATAAACCAACATTGGATGTGAAATAGTGGTTTTTTCCATTGGTTGGAAAAAAAAAAAAAAACAAGGTCTTTCTTTTTTATTTTTTTTTTAGTGTTAAGGACCTATCATTGGCAAGGAATACTGTTGTTCATATATAATTATGGGATATTTGTTATGTATACAAGTTATGATATTTAGGTATATCCTATTTTAGTATTGTGTGTTTGGTAATTAGATACCAGGGTGTTTGACAATACATTTTTTTTTGATATCAGGGGTGTTTGTGATATTATTTGATATCTGGGAAATTGCTCTCTTAATTTGATATCAGGGTGGTCGATATAAGGACTAAGTGTATCCTTATTATAAATAGTTTTCATTTGGGGTGTTAGAATTTTTTTTTGATATCACGGGAGTAAGGATAAAAATGATATCGATATCAGGGTGAAAGATGTACTAATTGGTATCTGGTGTAAGATTTAAGGTTTATTTTAATTGTAGATATATGATTTATCAAAGGTCATTATCAATTTAGTTAACATTCCCAATAAATTTAGATTGTAGGAATTGTATGATCACCATGACATACTATCATGAATTGATAATGAATTCTGATATCAATTTCAAAGCTATGTTTTAATTTTAGTAAATTGCTTCAAGTTAAAAAAAAAAGAGATAGTCATACATTTTGAAGTGTTCTTCATGTTTATGGTTCACTTTTGGTTGTTATTGAAAAATAGCGCTATTGTTCAAGTACTTGATCTATCATTATCCTTCATCATGTTCATAAAAAAAAATATTCCTTTGTCACATTTTTTTTTTTTGCACATAGGAAAAAGGAATGAAACGGTTTTGGTTTATAATTTGTACCTGACAACTTGTTACTTGATGCTTATAACTTATGTCAACTTTTCTGCCGTTTAAACATTTATTTTCTTCAAAATTAAATTACAGTTTCTGCTTTCGTTTTTGGAAACGCACATCTTTAGCCGAAGTATGCCGTATATGGTTACTTCCGGTAAAGGGATGTTATTCTTTAGTTCAAGTAGTACCACACGAATTGTTCCCCTTGTAATGCGTTGTCTAATCGTTACAAATTTACATTTTCATAATTGTCAGTAAAGATCATGTTAAAAACTTAACAAATTAATATTTTGATAGTGCCGTCGTAATATTATCTATGTAGCTGAATATATTGGCACTAATTATTTGTAGTTATTATATCCTCAAAAGTCAAGGTTTTGCTGTAACTCCTTGAGTATAAATGCTTAAGAATTCATTTGGTCGGGGTCAGCAATCTGACCCTACGTCTGGTGCGTGATTCACAAAACGGCCTAGACAGCTTTTCCTGTTCTAAGCCTTGGGAGGTTCCCTCAGTGGATCCCATATTTATTGCTTAGGATTGTTAAGATAGTAGATTACGGACAGCTCTTTTCTGTCGGACTTCTACTGCCTAGAGAACGGACAGCTGTTCCTGTCGCATCTCTCCCTCAGTTTTCTAAAGCACATATTGACGTAGTCCTGTCTCAGTAATTTAACAAGTCTAGAATTCTTAAGTAATTATACGGGTGTCACATAACGTAGGCTATAAAATGCTTATCAAATAGTTTTTTATGACAAGTATAAACTTTGTTAAGGGCAAGTAATAAATATATGGAAAACCGTGACTCGGAGTTGTGATGACTTGACCCATTGAACTTGATATACCCAGCGTACGAACCTAGGGAAGTAACCACCCTACCCATTCGATAATTAATTTCTTTGGTTGACAATAACCCTACAATAGCATGACCTTGAGACCATCATGCTTTGTGGCACCTCGGTGTGCCCTGGCATAGCGTTTTAGCTAGTGCTCGGGTTGCATCTTGGCGACACTATATTGTCTCCTTGAAGTTACAACGGTTACAGTTACTTCCCTTTTTAACAGAATTTTCATTTGTAACAACTAGAGGTAAGAGGGTACTAGTACTGATAAAATATTATGTATGGCAAATTTTATGTAACATTGAACAAAACAACGTTGGGCGTTTTCTGCTGGTAAGAAAAACGCTATAGTTATAGCCTATAATACATTGCTCGAAAGTCCTATACTGAATGGCTTAGGTCAACCGACGCAATCCTTGTTCATCATGAATTTGAAAGTTACAGACATTCTTGGGTCGCTAAGCACGCGCAGACTAGGACTCCGGTATCAGCAGTATAGTAGACATATCACATATAAATATGTCAGCAACTTAATAGCCAGGGGATGACACGATTTTACACAAGTTCATATTGCCATACTGTTCCAAGTATCACAATAAGTTGAGAGCTTATCCATGTTAAAGAAATCTAGACAGGCGCGTAGCTACCAGTACGCAGAATACGCAGCTGCGTACACATTGATCCAGAAAATCTGTCTGAATAGTTGTTAGTAGATGTTCCATAAGAAAAAGTAAATCAAAAATCGAGTAAAATTGGTAAAAAAAATATGACTTATTTTATGCCAAAAACCCGCCAAAATGCTCCTGAGTCGATCTACAGAAAAAAAGATTCTGAGGGAGCATGCCCCCGGACCCCCCTACGATTCTGCGTACACTTTCGAAAGCCCTTGCTACGCCCCTGCTAGAGTACCTTTGTGTGATTATTTTTCAATGAATCCAGTTTAATTTATGATAATCATTATTTTCAAGATGCTTTTAAACTAGCTAAGGTTCACAGGAAACAGGAATTCCATCAGTCAAAACATACACAGGGCAGTCATTTACCTACCAGCTGTACAGAAAAAAAAGTTGTTTTTTTCTATTCCCTGGCCTAGGTTTAGGAGATTGATATTGTACTCAATTTTCCTTTTATATTTTAAAGGCTCGTTAGATTTATTTAGCATTGGCTGGTACTATTTTTTATTTTTTTTTTTTTTTTATTTTTTTAGATATTTTAGGTATACTGATAACTGTCAGACAGATATGTTTCAAAGCTAATCTACAATGATGCCAAGAACACTTCTGGGTGTATGGTTGAATTCATCTGTATTTCATAGACTGTTAACTACAGCTAACACAACAAAGATGGCCATGGGAAAGTTTGAGGACAAAGATCAAGCATCATTATATGTGCAGTACAGGCCAACATATCCTGAAAGTGTTTACACAACCATTGTTGACTACTTGAAGAGAGATAGAAATGAAGACTGTTGCTTTGACTTAGCAGTGGATGTAGGCTGTGGCAGTGGCCAGAGTAGTGTCCCTTTGTGCAGCTGGTTTAAACATGTGTTGGGCTGTGATGTCAGTGAGTGTCAGATTTCACATGCTCCAAAAGACATTGAAAACTTGATGTTTAAAGTTGCACAAGGTGAAGATTTAAGTTTTCTGGAAAATGATTCTGCTGACCTAGTGACTAGTGCACAAGCAGTTCATTGGCTTGACCGAGGGAAATTTTACAAGGAAGTAAGAAGGGTTCTAAAACCTGGAGGGGTATTTGCAGCATATGGTTATGGTATAAGTGTTTTGAACAGACCTGAAGCTGAAAAGACCAATCTGCAGGTATCTTGAATCTACAGAATCCTATTAAGTGTTTGAGGCAGAAAAAGTTTTTAAAAAGAACATATACAAATTTGAAAAGATGATTAGGTATGATAACACAGTGTGTATTTGATTTATACTGCCTCATGATGGCAGAAAACTATAGTGCCCTGTATAGTTTCATGATATTATAATATACAAGTAAATTGCTGTACTTTGTACTGCACTGTAAATGTTGTGATATGTTATGGTTTTATATATGGCAAGGTCTAGGTGCATGAACAGAATAAAACAGAACTTTCATAACATAAACTATACAAGTTTGAATCAGATTGAAATAATCCATGGTCAGACAATATAACAGTATTATATAAACACATACACATATAATGGCAATGAGTATACAACATTATTACATAAATTGGCATTTGTACACAACAACAAAATTTTTATGGTTGGTAAAACGAAAAATGAAGTGTTGTAACCTGTAAACTCTCCATTTATAGCTCTACCAGTCTTCATTATATGGCGTATTTGAAAAATTTGATGCACAAAGAAAAGTTAAATTTTCTATAGCTTTTTGTGATAGATGTTCTTTGTAATTAAAGACATGCACTGATCATCAATAGAAACCATTTTGCAATGTCTGTTAACTGTAATTCAGTTATAATTGCATCTTTTTCTATTGGTGATAGAAAATATATCTAAGATATAACACATCTGAAGTACTTATTACACAATGCATACTACTTAATAAGTCTAAGAGATAAACTTTCCTATATTGACTTAAAAAATTAACAGTATATAAAGAAATTGATTTTATTAACATCTTTACAGCTAGCATTGGTATAAAAATTGTATCAGTGCTGCACTAGGTAACAAAATCTTATCAAAGTTTACTTTGTATTTATATTGCTTTTTAGACTATCAATGTGTATTTTCAGTTTTATGATGAGTTTGTGTATCCATACCTCCATGAAAACAGTAAGCTATGTTACGACCATTACAAGTATATTGAACGTCCATTCGAAAACATGGAGTTGTAAGTAATATGTGAATTTAATAACTTCAGAGCACAGTTACACTTTGATATAAGCTTCGAAGATGACATTAGAAATAAAATATCTCAAGCTAGAGTTAAGGTCTTAACTAAAGAAAACTTTGTTATAGTTCAGCTCCCCTCTGTATTTATTCAGTTGGCAAAGAGAGGGAGGTGTTGTTTTTTTGTGGGAGAACGAAGAGTTGAAGCATTTTCAGTGAATATTACTCTTGCTTTAGTGACGCTTAAAGATGTCTTGCATTTTACCAAATAATGATATAATTTAATATCATCATCAAGCATGTGCTTAATTTTAAGTTACTAAATGTACTGTTTGATGAAGTTAACATTTTTTATCTTTTTTTATATTGGTTATTTTTGGATGCAGGATTGAGACTGAAGCCCTAAGTATACACAGGCGTATGCCAGTGGATGCATATATTGGCTTCCTAGCAAGTGCCTCCAGCTGGCGAAAATATCTACAGCAGCACCCCAAGACTGATGTTCTTGATAAACTTAAAGACAGGTATTATTGAAGTATTTTCTACATTAAGAGGCTATATCAAGTGTCCAGTAAAGTATAAAAGAAATTGTTTGTTTCCAGTAACTCTCCTGACCCAATTTTCCGTGCCTACCTTAGGGCAGTTTTCCTGACTTTCTTGTTCTTTACTTTGCTTTTGCAGACCTCTTTCTGACAAATTTATATCTCTCCTGTATATCAAAAATAGGTCATACAAATGCCCAAAACAGTTTCGCTGACCTGTATACATTACTTTTTTTCAGGCTGGAAACAACTCTTCTGTGATTTAATGTAAAATTGATATTATGAATTCTAAGGAGATTCATTTTTGGTAGAGAAAATAACCTCAGAATTAAATTCCATTTCTGTATTATTAAGAAAAGTCACAAAGTTAGTGTATTAACAAAAAGTCTTACAAATTCATGGAATTTCATGCTGTTAATGACACAATATTATTAAGTTAACCACAAAAATACTCAAATCAAAATGAGAATTACAGCAAAAATAAAACAAGAGGGTCATGATGGCCCTGGATCATTCACCTGAGTAATTTGGCTGTGGGTTTGCTGTTAAGCAAACATAAGAAGCAGTATTTCATTTTTGCAGATATGTAGGTGCCACAAACCAAATATCTAAAATATCAGTTTGTAAATAAAGGCTCTATGACAGAAAGTAAAAATACAATGTTATTAGCTATGACATTGACCCAGTGATCTCAAACCCCACCTATTGGTAGAGGTCCATGTAAGGACATTAGTCTATAAATGAAGGCTCTATTAGGTAAAGTAGATAAATCCATCTTTAGCCTCAGTTACCTTTACCCCAATCTAATAATCTGAACAAGCTTGATAAAGGTCCACTAGACAATGCTACATGCCAAATTTTAAAATTCTTGGCCTTGTGATTTCAAACAAGAAGATTTGTATAGATTTTCTTCTCTATTGCTGTGTAGAACTTGTGACCCTTCAGGTGGGGCCAATAGTGACCCCAGAGACATTGTTTGAACAAACTTGGTAGAGGTCCACTAGACAATGCTTCATGCCAAAATTTAAAGCTCTTTAGCCTTGTGGTTTCAGACAAGAAGATTTTTAAAGATTTTCTTTTTTATTCTATGTAAAACTTGTGACCCTAGGGACATTATTTGAACAAACTTGGTAGAGTTTCACTAGACAGAGCTACACACCAAATTTCAGACCTCAGGGCTTAGCAGTTTTAGACAAGATTTTTAAAATTTTCCATTACTGTTGCCATTATAACAAGAGTTCTTCATGGAATGGAATTCTTTGAACAACTTTGGTAAAGTTTCATGCAAGGAAATTTCCTGCAAAATTTTATCATCTTTCACTTAGTGGTTAAGGAGGAGATGTTGTCTAAAGTAAAAAGCTGACGATGCACAACGGACACAGGGCAGTCAGAAAAGCTCACCTTGAGCTCAAAGTGCTCAGGTGAGCTAAAAAATGGCAAAAATCCTTAAGTGTTTTAACAAAGGATACCCTAAAATTTTGAGTATACCATTTTCTTTAAGATGTTGTAAATATGAATGATATTGATAAACATATTGAAAGGTGTCAGTCCAAAAATCTTAGTACAAAAGGTTATCCTTGTGCACTAATATAAGTCTTTATATCGAGAGTTGTTATGGTATTGTTTTTAGGTGGATAGCCATTTATTACAAACGCACACTTACTTTGTTGCCTTATGCCTTATTGAAACATTTTTGAACATGTGTTCTACTTTAAATTATCAATTATTTTACATTTTAAAGAGGATGAGCCAATAAATACATATACAGTGTACCATAGGTAAATTTTAGGGGATGTCCCTTTAATGTTCTAAAGCCAATAAATACATATACAGTATACCATAGGTAAATTTTAGGGGATGTCCCTTTTATGTTCTAAAGCCAATAAATACATATACACTGTACCATAGGTAAATTTTAGGGGATGTCCCTTTAATGTTCTAAAGCCAATATATACATATGCAGTATACCATAGGTAAATTTTAGGGGATGTCCCTTTAATGTTCTAAAGCCAATAAATACATATGCAGTATACCATAGGTAAATTTTAGGGGATGTCCCTTTAATGTTCTAAAGCCAATAAATACATATGCAGTATACCATAGGTAAATTTTAGGGGATGTCCCTTTAATGTTCTAAAGCCAATAAATACATATACAGTATACCATAGGTAAATTTTAGGGGATGTCCCTTTAATGTTCTAAAGCCAATAAATACATATACAGTATACCATAGGTAAATTTTAGGGGATGTCCCTTTAATGTTCTAAAGCCAATAAATACATATGCAGTATACCATAGGTAAATTTTAGGGGATGTCCCTTTAATGTTCTAAAGCCAATAAATACATATGCAGTGTACCATAGGTAAATTTTAGGGGATGTCCCTTTAATGTTCTAAAGCCAATAAATACATATACAGTATACCATAGGTAAATTTTAGGGGATGTCCCTTTAATGTTCTAAAGCCAATAAATACATATACACTGTACCATAGGTAAATTTTAGGGGATGTCCCTTTAATGTTCTAAAGCCAATAAATACATATGCAGTGTACCATAGGTAAATTTTAGGGGATGTCCCTTTAATGTTCTAAAGCCAATAAATACATATACAGTGTACCATAGGTAAATTTTAGGGGATGTCCCTTTAATGTTCTAAAGCCAATAAATACATATGCAGTGTACCATAGGTAAATTTTAGGGGATGTCCCTTTAATGTTCTCAAGCCAATAAATACATATGCAGTATACCATAGGTAAATTTTAGGGGATGTCCCTTTAATGTTCTAAAGCCAATAAATACATATGCAGTATACCATAGGTAAATTTTAGGGGATGTCCCTTTAATGTTCTAAAGCCAATAAATACATATACAGTATACCATAGGTAAATTTTAGGGGATGTCCCTATAATGTTCTAAAGCCAATAAATACATATACAGTATACCATAGGTAAATTTTAGGGGATGTCCCTTTAATGTTCTAAAGCCAATAAATACATATGCAGTATACCATAGGTAAATTTTAGGGGATGTAATGTTCTAAAGCCAATAAATACATATACACTGTACCATAGGTAAATTTTAGGGGATGTAATGTTCTAAAGCCAATAAATACATATACAGTATACCATAGGTAAATTTTAGGGGATGTCACTTTAATGTTCTAAAGCCAATAAATACATATACAGTATACCATAGGTAAATTTTAGGGGATGTCCCTTTAATGTTCTAAAGCCAATAAATACATATGCAGTATACCATAGGTAAATTTTAGGGGATGTCCCTTTAATGTTCTAAAGCCAATAAATACATATACACTGTACCATAGGTAAATTTTAGGGGATGTCCCTTTAATGTTCTAAAGCCAATAAATACATATGCAGTATACCATAGGTGAATTTTAGGGGATGTCCCTTTAATGTTCTAAAGCCAACAAGAAACATGGCAATGCCACGAAACCAGGTTTTCAAAAATGTTGTTCTGATTCTATACTATAGTATGAATTTTGGAATGAAGATTGCTATGAATATTCAAAAGATTATAACATGACATGAAGGAAAAGATAATATTCATGAGAATACATGATAATGAGTAGGATGTAAATTTCGGCTAACAATACTGTCTGCAAGGAGTATACTTAATAATGAGACAACAATTTCTGCACGTCATCTTGATGTGGTAAACATTTGTCTGAAGTTTCATCAAAATTCTTCAAAGGGTTGAAGAGTTACAGAGCGGACAGGATTTTCAATGTTAATGTCACTGTGACCTTGACCTTGGAGCCAGCCATGCGGAACATGCGTTCTGCACGTCATCTTGATGTGGTAAACATTTGTCTGAAGTTTCATCAAAATTCTTCAAAGGGTTGAAGAGTTACAGAGCGGACAGGATTTTCAATGTTAATGTCACTGTGACCTTGACCTTGGAGCCAGCCATGCGGAACATGCGTTCTGCACGTCATCTTGATGTGGTAAACATTTGTCTGAAGTTTCATCAAAATTCTTCAAAGGGTTGAAGAGTTACAGAGCGGACAGGATTTTCAATGTTAATGTCACTGTGACCTTGACCTTGGAGCCAGCCATGCGGAACATGCGTTCTGCACGTCATCTTGATGTGGTAAACATTTGTCTGAAGTTTCATCAAAATTCTTCAAAGGGTTGAAGAGTTACAGAGCGGACACAATTTCGTTTGACGCCCGCCCATCCGCCCATCCGCCCATCCGCCCGCCATACCCCAATCTAATAACCAGGATTTTCAAAATTGAAAACCTGGTTAATAAATACATATACAGTATACCATAGGTAAATTTTAGGGGATGTCCCTTTAATGTTCTAAAGCCAATAAATACATATACAGTATACCATAGGTAAATTTTAGGGGATGTCCCTTTAATGTTCTAAAGCCAATAAATACATATACAGTATACCATAGGTAAATTTTAGGGGATGTCCCTTTAATGTTCTAAAGCCAATAAATACATATACACAGTACCATAGGTAAATTTTAGGGGAATGTTCTAAAGCCAATAAATACATATGCAGTATACCATAGGTAAATTTTAGGGGATGTCCCTTTAATGTTCTAAAGCCAATAAATACATATACAGTATACCATAGGTAAATTTTAGGGGATGTCCCTTTAATGTTCTAAAGCCAATAAATACATATACAGTATACCATAGGTAAATTTTAGGGGATGTCCCTTCAATGTTCTAAAACCAATAAATACATATACAGTATACCATAGGTAAATTTTAGGGGATGTCCCTTCAATGTTCTAAAGCCAATAAATACATATGCAGTATACCATAGGTAAATTTTAGGGGATGTCCCTTTAATGTTCTAAAGCCAATAAATACATATGCAGTATACCATAGGTAAATTTTAGGGGATGTCCCTTTAATGTTCTAAAGCCAATAAATACATATACACTGTACCATAGGTAAATTTTAGGGGATGTCCCTTTAATGTTCTAAAGCCAATAAATACATATGCAGTATACCATAGGTAAATTTTAGGGGATGTCCCTTTAATGTTCTAAAGCCAATAAATACATATACAGTGTACCATAGGTAAATTTTAGGGGATGTCCCTTTAATGTTCTAAAGCCAATAAATACATATACAGTGTACCATAGGTAAATTTTAGGGGATGTCCCTTTAATGTTCTAAAGCCAATAAATACATATGCACTGTACCATAGGTAAATTTTAGGGGATGTCCCTTTAATGTTCTAAAGTAAAATAGAATTTTATGAAAAATGAATTGTCTTGCAATTTTTTTATCATCCCCTTTACATTTTTTTTATCTTAATTCAGGTACAATGAAATATACAGTGATGGATGTATTGGTGTCAAATGGCCAGTTTTCATATTGATTGGGAGAAAGCCAGCTTAGTCTCTAGTCAAGCAGACCTAGGGAAGATGGAAAGTTGTACTAAAGTAAAACCTAAAACCGTTACTGTTGTCTAAGTACACAGTCTGACAAACAAGCAAAAATCTCGAAGAAAGGGGAGGAAGATGGACTGGTTGACATATTATCCTGTTGTTGGAAAACAAACAGAAATTATTTGAACTCCCTTAAAAAGGGTTCCTAGTCCACAAAATAGTTTTCTGAAGTGTAAGACATCTGGACCTGTAAGTCTGTAAAATCTAAATCAGTGGGAAGGAAATATGTGACTAACATGGAAACAAGTGATTACTTTGTGATATTGATTATTATACATTGTGCTGTGATATTTGAAGTATTTTAAAAATTGTTAGATTGTCATAGTTGTTTTTTAGGACATTTTAGAAATACAGCTAACACCGGATATAACAAGATGGTCTGGACCAGTTGATTTACCTCGATATAACAAGACCTTATTGTGCCCAATACCTATTTTCATAGACAGCAGAAAAACCAAGAAATGAAAATGAAAGTAACCTTCAAAACATTAAACTAAGGAAATTGTCTTGGAGATATTCAGTTATCCAAAAGAATCACAAATAAGCAAAATACATCCAACAAATGTTGTAATCTTCAATCTTTATGAAAGGCAAGGTTTAGATACGCACAGTCATGTGTAACAGTACAAAATAATTTAACAAACCAAGATTCGTATGAATTTTATAATACGGTCAACATTGTTCAATTATCAATGGAACTGTACTTTAGCTGTTAACATAGCTTTTTAACTTAACATTTTTCAAATGAAATTAATATTTTATGGCAAAATATGTACACACGTACTCCACAGTCACAAAAGTGCCCTGTTATTTTTGGAAAAGAACAACACAGTCATTTTTAAGTTCTGACACCACAAATATAACACACCAGATTCAAAGGTACTTTTACCTTTTTAGTTAAAAACAAAAGAAAGCTTATATTAGTGTGAAAATCAACCAAATTACAGGTTATCTGATAACTACTGAAATTTGCCACAGGGATGGCAAATGTACCTCGCTGTTCTTGATATTATCATTAAAACCCAATCATACAATCAATGATAAAAAATTTCCAAAAACATACAGGGCAACCGCCGGGACTTATGAATTCTCTGGTTGTAAGCGGTATCTTGCTTCAACCCATCTCGTTATAAGCTGGTTGACTGTAGGATGATGGCGGTTCAGTGCTAGTTAATAATCATGCTACAGATGACATTGTGAACTAGCACAAAAAAATGTAAATTAAATTTGCTTAAGAATGACATTGTACTGCAGGAAATTTTTTGAGGCAGTAACTGTTTAATTATATAATAGCCAAAGTGCGAAGACATAAACCTGTTAATGAATTGTAATGTATATTATTTTCTAGCTCATTCTTGTGTCCTCCAGTGCTTAATGATAGATTAAATGGAATTTTTCTTTCAGAAGAAGGCTTTTCGTGTTACTATGGAAACATTTCATGAAAGATGTCAACAACATTTACTTCTTCAACTGTTCCCACTGGCCATATTCTCTCCTTTCTAATACAGTAAAGGGCACTTAAAAAAATAAGTTTTAACAACAACTTTGACTTAAAAAGGTAAATTATTTTGGCTGAACCTTGTCTTTTGTTTTGTTTTTGTGAATGAACATTCTGAAAACAAAGTTAGATACAACAGGAAAATAGGTACAGAGGTAAATTTTTGATTCCTGAAGTAAAAATGACATTTTGTACTTGCATGGTTATGAGTTAAAAGCTTTCCAGGTAGCCACATGCAAGATTTGCCATTGTATTGTTCAACTGTATCATGGCTTAACCTTACAAGTTTGTTTTGTCATTTCACCAACTAATATCTCTTTTTGATACTGGTTGGGCTCAGACTCCAACACGTAGTTAGAACAAATGATTAACAAGATAACTAAATGCAAGACTTACTATGTTTTTATGTTAGACAAATTCTATATCTAAGACAGCCGTAAACCATCAGCACTTTGGTGAGAGGATTGAAACTCCCTAAAAATTTATTCTCCATATTTGTTGCTTAGTGACACCAATAAGATACACTCACTCACTTCCAAAAAACAAGTAGAAACCTCTTGCTTTGTCCATAGAATGGTCATTTTTTGAAAATTTGATCAGTAGAATCTTTGACAAAACTTATCCATATAAGGAAATGCCTCTGCACATTCCAGATACTGTTGTTATACTGTCGTCGAGCAAAGGCAAGTATATTTTTTTCCTGGTAAGTAAACATGAAAAGGTCATTAAGGTCAGCACTTGACCGAGTTGCATGGGCATTTCCAAGAAACAGTCATGGTACAAAACATAGCATTTTTTTTCTAATATATACAATCTATTGCCTAAGCAGCCCTGCAGCCTTTATAAAGCAGTATAAATGTATACACTTGTAAAATCATGCCATGAAAATTAAAGAATTAACAAGAACAAGGTGTACAGGTATATTCACTTTTAGTGCTAACTGGTCATGTTTTACATACATTTGTCCACTTTATCAAGAAATTAGTCATTCAAGCAAGGGACAACCATTGTCCACATAGGCATTGGCAGATCCATCTGTACCTTTTTCACATTCTTTGACCAGTATTTCAGTAAGGTAAGCTGGTACTTTAACTTAACATTTTTCAAAGAAAGGACCAGTACTGGATTCCCAATCGCAGAAACTAACTATCCTCTCATGTAAAGGGACATGGGTAGTATCATGTGTGTAGCCCATGTCTGTCTATAGATTGTTGGCAGGAATGAGACTGATGTGTATCTGCAGTAGTTTCAAGTCCATATAATTTCATTCAAGAGTGTTAAGATAATAAAATACCATGGTATATCAGTGATTATACCATGGTATAAGGTTCAGATGTGTAGTGATGTAAACATGCTTTAAGAGTGGTTAAATTGCAAGCATCTGAACACTGTACTATGAATTTCATAGTATATTCGCCAATATACCATAAATGATGTGCATTTTGACATCAACTTCAGTACATATTATGGTGCAAACAAATACAAGATGATGTTGTGATGACATTGTGTTAATTATAGTACCAGTATATTGCTGGATATACAATGACTGGCATCTGTCTCTACCCATATGACTCGTAAAGTATTATGTTAAAACGGAAGATATAACTGGAAGGTTTTAAGAATGTTTATGCTGTGTACTTTAACATATAAATTATTATAGTCATATATTATAGGAGAAGATTTGTATCTGTATCTAGCAAACAGTATTTTTCAGAGGAAAACTATATAAAACTTATTAGGTTGAACATAAAAAGCACAATCATAAGTGTTGCCTTGGCCTAAAGAGACTATATAGTTTACAGAGCAATAACTGTGGGGAAACATGCTATATTTATTATCTGAGGGTGTCTGATTTAAAGTTTTGTCCACCATCAACACTCGAAAACCTTTAGGATGCGACTCTTACACTGAAGCAGACTGAAAATTCAGGTTTGACCTTTCTGTCCACCATCATACACTGAACAGAGGTCCCATTTATCTGTTCTATACAATAAGCACAAAAAAAGAACCAGAAGTTTCACTGGAACTGGGTCACTTTCTATATATCCTGCACTACATGTATTGCCTAAAACCTCAGATCACCAAAGTCTTCCTAGAACATTACAAGTATTGGCAACTGTTATCTGTAGAAAACATTCTTGCATTAAAGCTTAAAGTTCTAAACAGACTTTCCAGATTGGAAAAAAATGCTAGAAAGGCCCTTTTAATTCTACTATTTGACTAGCACAGTGTTAAAAGTTTGTATTTTTGAAAGTGTTCTGAACACCAGGTCCACCCCAAGGTAACCTGTGACTGTTCTATTTGTCTTGTGATGGTACATGTTCTTATACAGGTCACAGAATTATACCATATCAAATGTTGTATACATGTTGTATTTCCCATGGTCAAGAAAAATAATAAAATACTAGAAAAGAGATTTTCAACTTATATTTGTTACAATTTTTCAAAAAAGATTCACACAAGATGATATATTCCTGACAGAATAAAACATTATTTGAGTAACTGAGTATTATCTTATAATTCAGTTTTTATCAATATACAAACTTGCTGTCATATAGTGTCAGATAAATAGTCTGACCCTTAACTGGTACAATTCAGCCACTTGTCTTTCAGACAATGTACAATGTAATATGTAATGGCTGATCAACCCGTTTGTTTTCAGCAGATATGGAATTCAAATCGAGACAAGAGATCAGTGAGTTCATAGACAAACTTTAAATGAGAAACTGATACAAAAACCTTTTTAAAAATTCAACTGTAACTGCAAACAAAAAAATTAGGAGGGATTATTGCTCACTGCTAATTTACTTCAGACAAATGAACTAGGTAAGGAAACTGGAACAGTAGCTGGTATTTGAATAACAGTTTCTGGTATTTGAATAACCATTTCTGGTATTTGAATATTGTGTGAATAACCATATCGCTTTAAAAAAAAGTAACATTTTACAAATAACAAGCTGAAAAATAATGAAAACAAAAAATAGAGTATTGGCAAAAATTATATAGCATTATTTTGCCATGGATGCTTTAAACATTTACAAGTGTATGTAGCTGCAAGAAAATTAAAGCTTTTAGTTTCTAGTTCACCATATTAATTTTATGCCATGATGGTAACACATCTGAAAGGTTGAACTTCAACCATCTTTCTTTTTTTTCTACTTATAAAGTACAGAACTTATTCAGTTTCTGCATTAATCTTTAAAGCGACTGACTCACAGATAGGCCGACAATGAAAAAAAAATGAAAAAAAATTTACATTTAGAAATTCTAGGTGTAATTGTGAAGAACATATCTAAACTGAGTTACTGGTTCATTTTTTATTACAGAAAAACACCACAATAAGAAGTTTTACACACTTTTATCAGTAAAAAATTTACTCCATTCATCATGGGGTAGATACTTAAGTTTTATCATTAATTTTGACCACATTTGATAACTAGCCTCTGTGGCTCAGAGGTGTAGATCGTTGCCTATAATTATTTTACTGACTGAAAGGGTATGGGTTCAAATCCTAGTAAAATCAAAACTTTTTTTCAGTTTGCATTGTGTATAGAAGCATAATATTATGTTTTTTCCATAGTATATAAACTTCTCTTAAATTTTAAAGAAAAAAAAAATTCTAAATTCTGTAAGTCAGTCCCTTTAAAACTACATAACATTGTTACAAGTAAATTAAAGAACCATTATTCAGATATAAAATAAATATTGGAATATGGTCAAACTATTCTAAATAACTGTATAGCCATTTTAATCCTTAATAAATATAATCTAAATAATTAAGTAAGTTCAACCTCAGAAAGTTCTTAAAGAGACCAACTAGTATTTAATAGGGCGGGGAACGAATAAGGAATTTGATGTTCGAATATTCATTTTCCATGTTCGAATATTCGTTTTTACAAAATTTGTTCCAAAATAATACGTAGTATCCAAAATTGATTAGGTCGAATACTATACTACTTTAATATGCTTGGAATAATCGATGATTAAGAAGACCTTTATTATTATGTCAAAGTTTTTTTGTTTTATTGATTGTAAATCGATATATATATATGAAACATTCTTAAGATAAATTTAGCTATAACACAGTAAATATCACATGGAGTCTAATTTCTACGGAATAAATATCTTCAGAAGGAATATAGACATTTTCCATGCTTTCATAATGCCGCTAATAAAAGTCAAACTATTTACCCTTAAAGTTCTGAACTTATTTCTTAATTGTAAGAAGCCACATTACATACAAATAATGTATTTTTTCAGACAAGCAAGACATTGCAAACAACTGAAGATCATAGCAATTTTGAATAGCTAACATTTGTCAAGTACATTGAAAATAAAATGATTATTTCCAATGTTACAACCCTTAATCTCTTTGCATGAAAATTTAATAAAATCATTGAGCTAATCACTTTGACAATGAGTACATGTAATGGTTTAACTCCAAACAGTGTGAAAGTGAGTATCTAAATTTCAATATAATTAAAACTTATGTTGTGTTTTTACCTCCACTTTAGGAAATGGCAGAAAGGAAATAACTCATATCAACTGAATGTCATTTTTTTATGAAAGAATTTTCATAATTTAAAAAGGGCAGTTCTGATACTTTTGGTTGACAGCAATATGTACAAGATTTGAAGTTTTCAAACTGTTTTGATCTGGAGAAAATGATTTCCTTTAACATTACAGGAAAATACACCTGAGAAAAAGATAATCTTCAATGAACAGGAATGTTTATCATTATGACCTATATGGGCTTCAGCTCATAGTTTCATACACACAAATAATGTTGTCATTATGTGAAAGTAAACAAGAGGGCCATGATGGCCCTGGATTGCTCACCTGAGTACTTAGGCTAAGGGGCTGCTGTTTAGCAAACATCTGAAGCAAAATAACAGATTTTGGATTGAAGATTTTCGAAGATCTTATATTTCATATAAATATAACCCTGGGGCACGGATGATTTTGACCCAAGGGACATAATTTGAACAAATTGGGTAGAGGTCCACTACATAATGAAACATACAAAATATCTAAACTCAAAGGCATACTGTTTTAAACAAGAAGATTTTCAAAGAATAAATATTTTTACACACATAGGTCCCCAAGGGGACAATTTTGACCTCGGGGACATATCTGAATAAATTTGGTAGAGGTCCACTAGACTATACAACATACAAAATATTTAAGCTCTAAGGTATACAGTTTCAGACACAATTTTTTTCATTGTTCCTATATAAGCCGATGTAAAATCATGTGACCCCTGGGCAGGGCCATCAATGACCCCAGGAACATTATTTGAACAATCTTGGTTGAGAACATCTAGATGAAGTTCCACTTCAAAAAATATCTAAGGTCCATAACAGGACTCCGGAAATTTTCAAATTCTCATTCAGTCCCCAATAAAACATGTAAATAAATTGGCCAAAAACAATGTTTAACATTAGTATGCCTGATACATGCTTTCAAGGCTTTTTCTCTTTTTGAAAAATACAAACATTTTATCGTCACTGACAACTAAAATTGAATAATAATGCTTACAGTTACTGATCTGTCGACATCGCAAAAAAAAAGTTTTGTTCAAAATGAAAGTAAAAAATGGAAGTAGCACTAATTTCAGGGGGTAATAATTTTTTAACACCAGTTAACTTAATTGATTGACCAACTCTCAATTCAGCACGGTTATTGATAAGTTCATCAATTAATTGGTGATTATTGCCTCCGGCCACTGGTGGTGATGGCCATTTTATGGGTTTATGATAGGTGTGAAGGACCGTGTTAAGGACTGATCGGGATTTAAGTCTGAAATTTTGGCATTTTTATGATAAGTTACACTTTAATTTGATTTTTTTGGTAAATATATGGACCAATTCTTTAAGGAGTTTTGGACATAAAAATCAGTCCAGGAAGCTGAATTTCTGTAAAAAACTGACAAATTTTCTGTTTTCTGGAGCCTTTGTCTATAGCCTAGGGTTTCTCACAAGAAGGTTTTCAAAGATTAAATATTTCCTCACAAATAGGACCCCCGGAGCAGGGCCAATCCTGACCCAAAGGACATAATTTAAAAAGACTTAATAAAGGTCCACTACACAAAACCAAATTTCAGAACTCAACGCTTTTTTTCATGCAAGAAGATTTTTAAAAGATTTTCTTCTACATTTATTTGTAAAACATGTGACCCCTCAGCTGGGGTTCATAGTGACCCCAAGAACATTATCTGAACACACTTGGTAGAGGTCCACTACACAATGCTCCAAACCAAATTTCAGACCCCTGGGCT
The DNA here is from genome assembly GCA_012932295.1 of Cyclina sinensis. Classification (NCBI taxonomy): domain Eukaryota; kingdom Metazoa; phylum Mollusca; class Bivalvia; order Venerida; family Veneridae; genus Cyclina; species Cyclina sinensis. The sequence continues at coordinate 2,252,110 of JAAONU010000019.1, forward strand.
TAAGTTTTAGACAACTAGATTTTTAAAGATTTTGTTCTCAATATTTCTATGTAAAACATGTGACCCCTTAGGCGAGGCCAATAGTGACCCTAGGGACATAATTTGACTTGTAGAGGCCCACTAAAACAATGCTTTATGCCAAACTTTGAAAGTCAAGTTCTTGTGGTTTCAGAAAAGAAGATTTTTCACAGATTTTCCTCAATATTGCTATGTAAAATTTGTGATCCCTTGAGTGGGGCCAATAGTGACACCGGGGATATTATTTGATCAAACTTGGGAGAGATCCACCAGACAATGCTTCACACCAGATTTCAGACCTCTATGCTTAGCAGTTTTAGAGAAGAAGATTTTGAAAGTTTTTCATTCTTGTTGCCATAGCAACAAGAGTTCTTCATGGAATGAAATTCTTGGAACAAATTTGGTAGACTTTCATGCAAGAAACATTCCTCCAAAGTTTTATCATCTTTCACTTATGTGTTAAGGAGGAGATGTTGTTTAAAGTAAAAAGCTGACGGCACACACCGCATGACGGACACAGGGTGATCACAAAAGCTCACTTTGAGCACATATTGCTCAGGGGAGCTAAAAAAATGAGTGTTATAGATCCAGGCATCAAAATTAACATCATACACAATAAAACAATAAACCAATTATATTATAATCCCATTTTAAATATCTATAAATCCATCAAGTGGTGGATAACGAACATATTCTCATCCAGGTAAAATAAATATGAAAGAAAAAATTCTTTGAAATAGAATTCCCTGAATTAGCAAATTAGAATACAAACTGTATAAATCACAAAATCAAACATTAAAGCTTCATTTTAAAAGAAAAAAAGTGAGCTTGACCTTGAACCCAATGACTTGTGACAATTTACATTCAAGGAAAATGTTGCCATCTTTTTCTCATTTTAGAAGTGGTATCTGATGACATTTTTTTTACATTCTAAACCCTGCAACTAAATACAAATACTAGAAAGTCCACTTTAGCACAAAAAATTCACCTATATGGATTTGGTATCTAGACTTTTCACTAAAATCAATGATTATCAAGTCTGCTCTGCTCCAAAAAGCTGACATGCACCCTTGCTGTCAGGGAAACCTTTGCTAGTACTGGCTGGTTTCTTTTCAGTATCATTGGTAGTAGTAGCAAGTTTCTCAGTATGTTCCTGAAAATGGTTCATCCATTCTTCTAGTCTTTTCACTTCACAACCCTCCTGACAGTCAACGTTCTCTTTATCTGAAGAAGTGGCTAGATTCTCAGAGTCATTAGTAGCACTGAAAGTATTCTCTTCATGAAAATGTTGAGTATCTTCTAGCTCTCCAAGTTCAAAGCTCTCCTGTCTGTAAAGGTTACCTCCTTCTGAAGTAGTGGAGAGTTTCCGAGTTTTACTGGTAGTAGTATTGAGTTTCTCTTTATGCCTCAAAACATACATATATCTTAGCTTACTCCACAAGCCCTTACACATATCTATAAGTCTTTGATCTCTAACTTTGAAATGCATTGCAAAGTCGTATTGTTCCCTGCAATAAAAAATGCTCTAGTTACCATGGATGAACATAAGACCAATTCATTTTTGCATTTTTTCAGCAGGTATACATAACTTAACCAACTTCATTTGAAATGTAATCCTTTGTTTCAACATTAATCTGTACAGATTACCTGTTTGGTGATCAAAACTTTTTACAAGCTTCTTTAAGTTTTATGTTACAGTATAATAATTTTCTATCAACTTTCAAATTAAATTTATACTCTTACGTCAGAAGAATACATTTATTTTAGGATGTGAAATTTCATACCATTAAACATAAATATGAACAACAAATATTTAGGATGTAAAATTTCACTATTAAAAAGAAAAAAAAAAAAGACATTTCTCTGAAATATGAATGAAAAACATAAACTACACTAAGTGGAGAGATTATTTTTTTTATGTAAACAGATAACTTAAAGAGGCTGTACTCCAGATTCGACATAAAAAAAAAATTCATAAATTATATATTTAGATGCCGTGAGATTATAACAACATAATATTTTACTTCAAAACTGATTATAAAAGTCAAAATAGAATAAAAAAAATATTTTCGCTCCAGCCTGATTTGAACTCCGGATCCTCATGTTAACAAAATATTTCCAACGCTTTTACTGTCACTACCATCGCCGCATCTGATATTACAGATATTTACTTTAAATCTTATACAATATAGTTATACCGTCGCGTTACGGTATAGCACTTTGAAAGGGAAAAAAATCAATTTATAATGTAATTATTTGACTTATTTTTTGTCAGTAAGTTATTTTTTAAGCATTAGTCATAAATATTACAAGAAATTTATAATACAATAAAACTTTCTTTTTTTGTCATCTGGAGCACAGCCCCTTTAAAATGACAAATGATAAAGTTGCATGCACATACTGAATTAAAAATTCAACTGTCTGCATCTCCACATGTACATATAACTCATTTTTATAATCTACATGCCCCTAATATCAGACAGGTGCATGTAATTGACAATAATTTGTTATGATGTTGTGTTATGGATAGTTACATTAAGCAGTGTGTAATCAAATCTCAAAATACAATGTATGTTATGTTATGTTAACTGAAATGAACATAATTATGAACCGCTGGAGCAAAATTAACTGAAAATAGAACCATTTTCATCATCATCATTTTTTTTTTCTTTTTGCTTTTTTTTTCAAATTCAAAGAACAGCAAAATTGTTAGATATTAAAACATTGTATTATGATATACAGATATTGAAACATATAATATTATGAAAAATATGCTTTGAAATATAAAAAAAAAAAATCATTAAAGCATCCAGTGTCATACTGTTTAAACTTATCAAACAAAATGATGGCAGCAGAATTGTCCGCGGTAACAAAAATCTGTCAAAACTAGAACTCTCGCTGAATGCGATTCATACCCCCAAACATAAATTACCTGACCTTCCAGTATGACCTTGACCTTGACTTGACACAAGAGCAACATGGGTTCTGCACATTCCCTTGTTGAGGTTAACACCAAAGCCAAGTTTTTTGACCCCAGATGACCCATATTCGAACTTGAGCTAGAAATTATTGAAACAACTTTTCTGACCAATTTCCAGGTTATTTGGGCTGAAATTGTAGCCTCTAGATTGTTAACAAGGTTTTTCTATTTTTGGGCTTTGTGACCTAGTTTTTCATCCCAGTTAATCCATGTTCGAATTCGTCTGAGTAATCACTGGGACAAACATCCTGACCAAGTTTCATGACAATTGAGGCAAAAATGACACCACTAGAGTGTTAACAACTAAGTGTGGATGGACGATGGACATTGATCCATCCTAATAGCTCACCATGAGCCACCTCAGGTGAGCTAAAACAACAACACTTCACAGGTAATAGTAATGAATAAATTTTGAATCATCAAATCAGGAAACATGTAATAATAAACTTTAATTTTGCAAATTTACAAAAACAAAGAAATTATGAGCTAAAATAAAGAATATCATGTATTAAGTCATGTAAGAAAAAAGTCCTCATCTTAATTTGACAGTCTAATATTTGACTTCCAAGTGTGACCTTGACCATGAGCTCGTACAATGTCAACATGGGTTCTGCACATTGCTGTCCTGAGGTGAACATTTGAGCCATTTTGAAGAAAATCCTTCAAAGGGTATAAAATTTACAGAGTGGACACGCAAATTGTCTGAGCTTCCAATTTGACCTTGACCTTGACCTGACACAAGGGCAACATAGGTTCTGCATATTGCTTTGCTGAGCTGAATATTTGAGTCAAGTAAGAACAAAACCCTTCAAGGGATAAAGAATTTACAGAGCAAACAAGACATATTGTCTTTTTTTAAATGGTCAGATATTTGACCATCCAGTGTGACCTTGACCTTGAGCTGACACAAGGGCAATATTGGTTATGCTCATTGCCTTGTTGAGATGAACATTTGAGCAAAGTTAGAAAAAATCCATGTCTTATAATTCATTGTTAGAAATTTGACCTTCAAGTGTGACCTTGACTTTGAGCTGGTACAAGGTCAACTTAGGTTCTGCATATCGCTATCATGAGATAAACATTTGAGCCAAGTTTGAAGAAAATCCTTCAAGGGGTATAATATTTACAGATTGGACATGAAAATTACCTGACCTTCCAATGTGACCTTGACCTTGACCTGACACAAGGGCAACATGGGTTCTGCACATTCCCTTGTTGAGGTTAACACCAAAGCCAAGTTTGAGGAAAATTCTTCCATTAGTATATGAATTATTGAGTGTACAAGGTGGAGACGGACCGACTGACCAACGCGACAAAGCGATTCCAGTATATACCCCCCACCCCATTCGTGGTGGGGGTATAATAAAGGAGTAGGGAAATGCCCGCAAATGGAATTGTCCAGATAAGGAATGGTACAGTTTTCTGAAAACCAAGTGACACTTGGACTACCTTGAAAAATCATGAATTCTTGCTGGGCAACTATTATTAACTATGTTCAAGAATTAGAAGAATCTTTTTTTTTTTAACTAAGGCACACTATACTGGGTGACTCTGGCTCTCATACTTGGAGGATGTATCATGGTACATCTAAATCTTTTCCAAGCAATTACTTTTGATTTGCAACTTAAACAACTATTTATGATTAACAATAATTACTTAACAGTTGCAGTAGTTACTTATAATTTCAAGCAATTACATACTATTTTGATACAGCAATTATTTATGATTCTAAGCATTTACTTTATGAATTTCTTGGTCTGGTGAAGTTGTCCTCTCTGCATCAGACTCAATGCGTAGAACAGACGACATTTCGCTGCCATGATTGGATCACCCATTTCCATGGCTATTTTTAGTTGTGACACTGAGATCTTTCCTGCTTCCTCTGACTGCAATAAAATAACAAGAGGGCCATGATGGCCCTGTATCGCTCACCTGAGTATGACTGCTTTTAACAAAGTTGCTATGGACCTTTTTAATTGACCCCAGATGACCCATATTCGAACTTGACCTAGAAATTATTGAAACAATCTCTTTGACAAATTTCTAGGATATTTGGACTGAAAAAGTAGCATCTAGAGTGTTAACAAGGTTTTTCAATATTTAGGCTCTGTGACCTAGTTTTTGACCCGAGATAACCCATATCCAAACATGAGCTACAAATCATCAAAGCAACCTATCTGACAGATTTCCAGGACATTTGAACTTAAAATGTAGCCTCTAGAGTGTTTACAAAGTTTTTTCCATATTTGGGCTCTGTGACCTAGTTTTTGACCCAAGATGACCCATACTCCAACTTGAGCTAGAAATCATCAAAAAAACCTGTCTGACAAATTTCTAGGATATTTGGACTGAAAATGTAACCTCTGGAGTGTTAAAAAGATTTTTACATATTTGTACCATGTGACCTAGTTTTTGATTAGAGATGACCCATATCCAAATTTGAGCTAGAAATCATTGAAACAACCTTTCTGACAAATTTCAAGGACATTTGGACTAAAAATGTAACCTCTAGAGCTTTTACAAGGTTTTTCTACTTTTGGCCTCTGTGACCTAGTTTTTGACCCCAGAGAACCTATATTCAAAACTGAACTAGAAATCATGCATAGAATCTTTCTGACAAATTTCCAGGTTATTTGGACTGAAAATGCTACCTTTAGAATATTAACAAGGTTTTTCCATATTTGGACTCTGTGACCTAGTTTGTGACCCCAGATGACCCATGTTCAAACTTCATCTAGAAATCCTCAAGGCAATTTTTCTGACAAATTTCCAGATTATTTGGACTGAAAATGTAACCTTTAGTGTGTTAACAAGATTTTTCTATTTTTGGGCTCTGTGACCTAGTTTTTGAAACCAGATGACCCATATTTGAACTTATGCTAGAAATCTTTGAAGAAACCTTTCTGACAAATTTCCAGATTATTTGGGCTGAAAATGTCATCTCTAGAGTGTTAACAAGATGTTTCTATTTTTGGGCTCTGTGACCTAGTTTTTGAACCAAGATGACCCATATTTGAACTTGAGCTAGAAATCATTGAAGCAACCTTCCTGACAGATTTCGAGATTATTTGGTCTAAAAATCTTAGCTCTAGAGTGTTAACAAGGTTATTCAATATTTGGGCTCTGTGACCTAGTTTTTGAACCCAGATGACCTATATTTGAACTTGACCTAGAAATCATAGAAGCAACCTTTCTGACAAATTTCAAGATTATTTGGGCTGAAAATGTAACCTCTAGAGTGTTTACAAGATTTTTCTATTTTTGGGCTCTGTGACCTAGTTTTCCAATCCTGATAACCCATGTTCGAACTCGTCCAAGATATTAATGAGACAAACATCCTGACCAAGTTTCATGACAATTGAGGCAAAAATGTGACCACTAGAGTGTTAACAAACCAATTGTTAACGGACGGACGGACAGACGGACGGACGGACGGACGACGGACAAAAGGTGATCAGAAAAGCTCACTCTGTCACTACGTGACAGGTGAGCTAAAAACAATTACTTGATCATTCTAGCTCTTGATTTCTTATAGAAACTTAAAGGCTGATTCTGTTATAGTTCCAAACTGTTTATTTTGCGATGACAGAGAACAAGTTTTTGCAACTTCCATCAATCACTTGATTACTTCTTTCTGGGTTCAAACTAGTATATTAGCCAAATCTGTGGAAAGCAGATAGTCACTACAGACTCTAACCCCTGGTGGAATTCAATCTAGCAACCTGGTGTTCCATTCCCTTAACCATTCCTTAATAAGCTTTATATCTATGTCCTCATTTCACACAAAAGAGTTACACACTGACCACAAGTAGTGTCTCTTTTTATTGTGAGTAGCACTTGAGTTGTGAATAGTAAAACTCTAGTCATGTTATGATCAAGATAACATCCTGAACTAGGCTGAAAATCAAAGTACTGTACAAAACCAACAATTAACCAAATTGCTAACTTTCTCATTGACAAATAAATTGTCATGGTAGAAAGAGGGACAAGGTTTAAAGGGGAATCATTTAAGTTATAATACTGGTCATAATTATCATAAAAAATTAAAACCAAATGAGAACTCTAGAATGATTAAAAATATTATCAACACCCAATCATGGATGGCAAGATGTGCTTGAATTACATCAGGATAAAATTATCAAAAATATTTTATGACCCGCTCCTCTTATACTGCTTTGGAAACTGCCAAAAGCACTTCCCTAAAATCCGTGAAATGAATTGTCAATGTCCCGTGATCAATTTTGAATATGTGACGTAGACAACAATAGTGGATCATTCAAAACATATATTCATTCAACAAGATAGTTATACTAAAACTTATTTGTGTGGCAGTCAGAACATTTCTAATACTGAGAAAAAAATGTAAAATTACAGAGGCTGAAGTATGGATCTGTTGAGAATACTTATTGGCACTAAAGTTGTCAGGTCCTGTAAATAAGATGTTTCTAAAAATAACTTACATATGCAAATAAGAATCTTCCGACTAAATTCGGGCAATGGTGGAGAGGTTTCAGAAAACAAAATGTGTTTTTATATCCCCTGACATCATGAACATAGTTATGTTCAGTGAAAATAAACAGCAAATTTTCTTTTAGCAAGTTGGCTATGCATTGGTGCGAATATTTGCATAAATTGGCGATAATGTTATGTCTTTGTTAATGGGTGGTATTATAACTTAAACTGCTTTATTTCTTGATTCTGCATGCATTTACTCCTTGTAGTAATAGGTTCAAAATAAGATAGTTTGTGAAAAACTTTGTTACAAGTATGACTGTGTACACACGGCCTTTACTGAACAAGGGAATGGACACTCCTTATCTATCAAAGGAATAACCAAAATATGGTGTTGCGCACTCGCCTGTATATTTGATAATTGAAAAACAATCCATAATTTATAATCTATCATTGTTTAGCTGTATATAAACAAGCAATGCTCATACCTTGTTTACACAAGAAATCGGTATAACCGATGGATGCTCCCCATAGAAGTGCTATTTCAAAATGGCTGTATTCTTTTTAGTATTTTTTCTAAGAACAGATTGAAGTAAAAATACTGTTTTAAAATATAACTAAAGCTATCACTGAATGTGATCAATACCCCACAATACCACCTTGTCAGAGGAAAAAGGAGAAAATATAAAAAAAGAACTCAATACTCTTATGAACAAGAAAGTCCTAAAAGGAAAGATGCAATGCATCCTTGAATACACAACCCAAAGTGGGATTCGAACTCCAATCTTAGCGCACTGAAGGCCAACACACTAACCACTGAGCCAAACAATCGTATTCCTCAGAGGTTGTATTAATACAATTATAGGAAGGTATGCACTAGACTGTAACAATATGCAAGGTATAATCATAGGTCTTGTGCACCAACTTCCTCACAAATTTTCTATCAAACTTTTCTATCAAAATGACTAAGCATGAAATATTGTTATCATGTAGGCATCTTTTGTGCCAAATTATTTCAAAATCACTTGATACAGTTACAGTGTGCACACAAAATCTGGATAACCTCTTCAGAGTGACCTTAACCTTTGATTAAATGCAGCTAGGAGTTGTATGCGAAACATGGTCTCAAATATTAAACATTTGTGTCACCCTAGTTCAAGACCATTCATGCATGACAAAGTTTAGCCAGAACAAGAAGTGAACAGACCGACCAACCCCCATAGTGTTTCCTGTAAAATCATCCAAACTTTGTTTGTGAGGATATAAAACAAGAGGGCCATCATGGCCCTGGATTGCTCACCTGAGTACTTTGGCTGTAATTTTGCTGTTAAGCAGTATTTCATTTTTTCATTGAAAATATATAAGTGCCTACAAACCAAATATGTAAAATATCAGTCAATAAATTAAACAAAGGCTCTATGACAGAAAGTACAAATATCTATTATAAGCTATAGTGACCTTGACCTTGACCCAGTGACCTCAAACCCTACCCATGGGTAGAGGTTCATGCAAGGAACCTATATACTGAATATCAAAGATATTGGTCTATAAATGAAGGCTCTATGAGGTACAGTAGATAAATCTATTTTTAGCCTCCATTTTTAACCTAATCTAATAATTTGAAAAACACTGATAAAGCTTGCTTCATGCCAAATTTTAAAATTCTAGGCCTTGTGGTTTCTGACAAGAAGATTTTTTAAGATTTTCTTCTATATTGCTATTTAAAACTTGTGACCCCTCGGACGGGGCCAATAGTGACCAAAGGGACATTTTTCTAACAAACTTGGTAGAGGTCCACTAGACAATGCTGCTGCATACCAAATATCTTAACTCTAGGCCTTGTGGTTTCTGACAAGAAGATTTTTCAAGTTTTTCCTAAATAATTCTATGTAAAACATGTGACCCCTAGGGTGGGGCCTATTTTGACCAAGGGGCCATGATTTGAATAAACTTGATAGAGGTCCATTAGATAATGCTGCACACCAAATATCTTAACTTTAGGCCTTATTGTTTATGACAAGAAGATTTTTAAAGTTTTTCCTATATTATAAACTCTCTGTAAAACATGTGACCCCTTGGGCGTGGCCATTTTTGACCTAGGGTCAATGACTTGAGGTCCTGGTAGAGTTTCATGCAGGGAACATCCCAGGCAAGTTTCATCAAATTTGGCCCAGTGGTTTCAGAAGAGATGTCATTTGAATGAATTGTGGACAACGGACAGACCATGGATGGACTGACAGATGAACGGACGACGGACAACCACTTGTCCTAAAAGCTCACATGAGCACTATGTGCTCAGGTGAGCTTAAAAGCTTCCTGTCTGAAACCATATGCCATGGAGCTAAAATATTTTGTATGTTGCATACTGTAGTGGACCTCTGGTAAGTTTATTCAGATTATAATTTACCCTGTATGGGTTCGGGTTGGGGTGAGGGGAGAGTGAGTCCTTTTTGTGTAGAATATTTTTTTCTTTTTGAAAATCTTGCAAGAAACCCTAACCTACAGACTGGACATTTTGCTTGGAGCATCATCTAGAGCTCCCCTACTAAGACTGTTCAAATTATGCCGTTAGGGACATTAATGGCCTTGCCCCGGATCCCTTGATTTTATACAGGCTTACACAAGAAATACTTAAAAAATTTTGTCCCTGGGGGGGGAAAGTTGGCCCTGCCTGAGGTTTCTATTTGTATAAACTATAAGATCCTCAAAAATCTTCAATTCAAAACCTGTTATTTGGCTTCTGTTGTTTGCTTAACAGAAGACCCCACCCAAAGTACTCAGGTGAGTGACCCAGGGCCATCTTGGCCCTTTCGATAAGAATTTCTAAGAAACTAAAGTATGCCCTGAGATTGAATACCAAGCAATATGTTCAGCAACACTGAAAAGTCCAAGGTACTTATATGTCACTAAATAATATAGAAGCTTTAATTTGATGTCAGTAAATAGAAGTTCTCTGAATGTTTATCTTTTATTTCAGAATAAAATTAAAATCCAGGCTTCATTGGTGCACCAGCAGTCATTTATAATTATGTAACACTCATGATTTTAACAAAAAATTCCCAAAAGTTGTCAGTGCTCAGCTTAGTTGTGTGTAACTTCATCACTTTCTGGTTCATTGACTTTAAGCAGAGTTGTTGCCCTTGATGCATTCAATTTCTTAATATTTGTTCTATTTCTCCTATAATGTCTGACATATTTCAGTCAAACATAACAGAGGTCATCATTGTCAAACCTTATTTTGAATACAATGTTTCATCAACATTTAGGTAGGAGATATGTTTTTAACAAATCTGGTTTATTTATGGTGTTAGTTTCCAGACTTGAATTCACTAACAAACTAGACAACTCTCAAACAGTAAGGTTTGATATACAAAAAGATCTGCTACAGAATTTCAGTGTTACAATTAGGCTCCTTGTTAAGATAAAAAAAAAACCCACTTTTGCCTTAGATAAAAGATACGATTTATTTTGAGTTAAGAGTATGCCAGTCTGTACCAATCCTCCTTTATGCAACAATACAGATATAAAACCTTCATATACCTGGGCTCAGAAATGCTACAAACAGGTACCATTCAACCAGACTTGATTCAAAATGTGATAGCACAGTTTTAATTAGTTTGCACTGTCTGTATGTCTCGTCAATAAATATTTCTGCCAAAAGTTGTTTTTAATCCGTGACAGTTTAAAGTATATCTTTGCATTTATTCAACTGAAAAAATATAGACTATTTAGTACCAATTTGAACATACCCTGTTTCATACCAGAAGTTTTTTAGAAAGCTCAAAATACTTCACAGCAGCTATTATCACTAATGGAATAGAATTCTGTAGAGGCAGTAACATTTATGTATTTTAGCACACTTGTAATGGTCTATCATGAAACATATGTTACTCAATGTAGTTTCATTAACAAAAGGTCTTGAGGAGAGATAAAAGAATGAATGTTTATTGCTTGGTGTACTGTAAACAACAACAACAACATCTGTTCAGCATGAAGCGCAAGCCTAATATAATGAAAACAAAAACAACTCATACTGTAGACCTTAATTGAAGGAAAAAGACACTTCCAAAAAATTCTATATGTACGTTGTCTCGAGTACATAGTGCTCAGGTAAGCTAAAAATAAACATTGTATCTTGTACCTTGATGTTGCAGGGAATTAAAGTTAACTCCCACTCTTCATGTGTAAATTAGAGTCCCTGTTATTTAAAAGCACTCATTTTAGTGTGCATGTCATTCCTGCATTATTTTACTTACAAAGTGCAAAAAGTAATCTCCTAATGAAGAGTATCCACCACCAAGGGTAGACAACCACGCCATTGTCTCTTCAAGAATCATTCGCTTTTGAACCAAGACTCCAACCTTGTCATTCCTGAAAATAGAAAATGCATGTTAAAAGTCAGTAAAGTTTACTTTAATATCACATAATGTATTGACAGAAGCCTTTATATACTCTAACAATAGTCCTAACTGTATAAGACCTGGGCTACCATTAACTCAGGAAATCTGACCAATGTTCTGAACTGCTTTAGACCAAAAAAAATAAGCTGAAAAATAATTCTTCCTATTGGCATTAGACCTGATTATTTTGTGTGTGTGTAAAATTGCAATTTTCTTTGTATCACATCTCTCTAGGAGTCATTCACAGTGGCCCATATCACCCCCCCCCCCACTCCACCCCATCCCACAAGACTTTAAGTTTCACATCATTTTTAGGCTTTTTAGAAATTTCATTTTCAAAACTGAAGTACACAGTATGCCTGGTTATACATGTACCCCTGTCAGTAGTGCTGATGGTACCAAAGAATGTTTCTGGTACCCTCTGATTTTGTTTCATTATGATTCTTTAAGCCATGTTTTGACTGTACTATAACCCTGCTTGTAGTAAATGTAGGAAGAGCATTCATTGTCTGTATTGGCTGCAATGTACAGTCAATGTGCCATCAGCAAAAACAGTATCGCAGTTACTTCAAGAGACACTTAGTCACTACAACTTTTCATAGGCACCAAAGCTATACTATCATTAGGATGAACTGTTTTAACGGTAGTCATTTTGTGGATACAGAATGAGTGAAAGGAAGAAACCTTAAATACCTAGTCAATATAAGAAGTCTGCTTCCATAACCTACCAAAAATAGAGGCAGTCTTCTATATTTATAAAAGCACTTACCATGAATAGCAAACTTCTGCAGGAGCTGGTTCCAGGCGTATTTCCAACAGTCGAGGTAATCTTATGCTGAGACTACATGCTTTGTAAACATTCTCACATATACAAACTTTACGTCTTACGTCCCTTAGTTTATTCTTCTTTTTTATGAAATTCATGAAGCCTTCCCTAAACTCAGGTGAACGTACCACTTCTTTGAAACTTGTGTGAGCTATGTCCGACTTTAATTTTGTGACAATTTTATACTGTATGTCCAAAAGCACCAATGAAAATTTTGGAGCAGATTTAGCATCACAGGCTTTGCAAGGACTTTCCAAGTTTCCACCATTACTGCAAGTGCAAGATGAACTGGTTTCCAGCTCTTTCTTACTGGTTCCAACATCACTTTTTTGTCTGGTTTCTCCTTTTTCATGATCCTTGAAAGTCAACCTGTTCCCTGAATTCTCTCCAATATGTCGATTTCTATGCAAAGTCTGTGGTTTTGATACATTATGAATGACAAAATATTGTGCCGAATTTGTGCATGGGTCATGACGAAAGGCCAGCCCCATTTCCGAGGTATCAAATTTCACTGGAGCAAGGTCTTTGCTAAAGACCACCTTGTCAAATAGAGTATCATCTGTTCTAACACAAATCAGTAAGTATGCCATTTCAGCTACCAAAGAACTATAAATTTATTTCTCCCTTAAATTCTGCCTTCAAGATTTTATACCATTTTCATTTCAGTAATACTGAATCAACACAATTTCAAATTCAGGTCAAAATTAATAAATCATCACAACATCCACTTTCCTTTTTATTCAAATTTGTCTGTATCTTGATTTTGAAATCTGAAATGAAAATATGTATATTTGTAAATAACATAGTTCAGCTAGGCGTAACATATACATGGTACTTCATTAAAAGGTTTTAAACTCTGACCATCCTGTTTTGCAATGTGTCGTAAAACAAGTTAAATCAAACTGTGTGGAGAAGCACACATTTAACAGTAAAGTTCAGGTGCTGTTAGCTACCGGCAGATGACTAAATTGACAGGGAAAAAAATCCATAACTAAATACAAAATTTTACAAAAGCTGTCACTGTGAACTCAAACTTTGACATAGAGGCCTAAAAATCGATAGGGATCATCTGCCGTTCTTGTGTACCTAGGGCAGAGTGATCCCCAGTAATTAAACGGACAAGGGTTCTACACAGGCTGTCCCTTTGACCTAGTAACCTTAAAATCGAATGTGGTCATCTACAGTTGGTCACACCCAATAATCCTTTTAAATTTGATGAAGCTAGGGTCCAGCTTTTGCCAGTGATTTATCTGACAAGGATTTTACACAGGTGGCAACTGTGACCAATACCTTTGACATAGTGACCTCAAAATCTACAGTAGTTGTCTACTGGTCATGTACAATAACCCTATGAAGTTTCATGAATATAAGCCAGTGTTTGCCAGCTAGTGTTACTGATCAGAAAAGGATTTTACACAGATGGCCAATGTGACCTTGGACCTTATGACTCAAAATCAACAAAGATAATCTGCTTTGTCATGCCCAATAACCCTTAAGAATTTTCAGGAACTAAGGTCTAAGCATTCACCAGTTCAGACAGACAGACAGACAGACAGATAGATACACAGACAGACAGACAGATACACAGACAGCAAGAAAGACATGTTGGCAAAGACAAACAGACAGTCTCAAAAACAGAGTAGCAACCTGCAGACAAACTGACATACCAGAATATTTTAAATAGCAAGAAACAAACGTAGTAGTAAGACCAAAACTTTTTTTATCTTTTGGTTTACAGAAATGTTTTGTAAAAGTGTCCACTGGATGGACAAAAAACAACAACAACAAAAAAACAAGCTTCTGTCATTATGAAAACTGAAAAATCTGCAATATATACATCACTCCCATCATTTAATTCACACATTCATATTCTGCTGAAACACTAGCATTTTAAAATCTTGTAATATTTTCCAATTTTATATGGTTTTTCCAGTGTTTAATGTACCAATCAGGAAAAATAAAAACTTTAAATGCAGTTTTCTTTATTTTTTAAAAATTACATCACCCAAAGATATAAAAGTGGTAGCCTAATAAACCTAAAACAAGAACTGTCACTGAAAGATGAGAATGCCCCTCAAAGTGGTGCCCTGACCTTGAGCTGAGGACCAGATGAAGATAAATTGTACATCTGTCAAAAGAAGAGGTTATTTTATAACAATCTGACATCAAGGTCAAGGGCATTTAAGGGTCAAGGTAAAAAAAAAAAAAAAAATTTGCAAGATCTCTCCCAAGGGACTGTTGTGCACAAACATGAACTAAGTGTTTAATAATAAGGGAGTTATTGCCAATATAAGTATTTTGACAACTAGGCCTTCAAGATCAAGGTCGTTCAAGGGTCAAGGTCAAATAAATATAAGTCAGTAGGAAGGCCTTGTCCAAATAGGTGTTGTGTTCAAGAATGAAGTAAATCCATTTACTAGTAAGGAAGTTATGGGCAATGTAAAAAGTTTTTGGGCAATTCCACTTTTGAGGTAAAGGTCATTCAGGGGTCAAGGTCATACAAATATAATTATGTTAGTGGGAAGGTCTTGTCCAAAGGGTGTTGTGTCCAAGTATGATGTAAAAATTATCAATAAATAAGGAAGTTATGGGCTAAGTTAAAGTTTTTGGACAGACTGGCAGGTGGACAGTTCAATAAGAGCCACTGCAACGGGGGCCAGGCTTGACTATTTCGTACTTCAAAGGGAAACACATTGGAGGAAGCATATCGTATTGATGGGGTTTCAAAGGCAACATCATTTGGAATTATTATATCATATCCACCCATTAATAATAAAAATATTCCAATTCTAGAAATATTCAATAATTCAACTTTGAAGGCCAAGGTCAAATAAGGTCAAGGTTAAGTTAAGTTAAACTTCTTGAAGGTTTTGTCCAAGGGTAGTTACTTCCAAGTATGAAGACAACACATCCATTAATAACAAAGATATAGCAAATTTCAGCACTGTCAAGGTCACTGAAAGGTCTAGGTCATAATATGAATTATTCAATTGTGATTATTATTGTTGGATTTGTTCTCAGTGTTGTTTTTGTCCCAGTTCTGAATCAAAACCATCCATTGATAAAAAAGTGAAGACAATTTAAGCAAAATTCAATAACTTGACCTTGACAGTCAAGGTCATTTATGGTTAAGGTCATACTTGACTAATTTACCATGTTGGTTTTGTCGTAAGTGTTGTTTATCTAAGTATGAATCAACATCGTTAAATAATAACTAAGTTATAACAATTTAAGCATAATACAATAACTTATATTTTATAGTCAAGGTCATCTTAAGACAAATGTCATACTTAAAATTACTCAACATGTCGGGTTTGTCATAAGTGTTGTTCTGTCCTAGTATGAATCAAATCCAATTATTGATAACAAAGTTACTGCCAATTTAGCAAAATTCAATAATTTGACCTTGAAGGTGGGGTTATTTATGAGTCAAGGTCAGTTTATTCTGATCTTCTTGAAGGGTCTTGCCCAAAGGGTTTGTTGTGTCCAGATATGAAGAAAATCCATAAAGAAATAAAAAAATTGTGATCAATGTTAAAGGTTTCAGACGGCAATGACAATGACACCATGACTGTACCTATAGCTCGATTTTTCTCTTAAAAAAAGTCAAACTAAAAACTATATGCCCTCCTTGAGGGGCATAAATTGGTCCTAATAATTGTAATCGAAAGCTAATATTTTTTTTTTTTTAATTTGACAGCCCTATTATTAAACCTTTTATCAATATTTAAACCAGTCAGGCAGTTTCAAACAAAGGATGTAGATACTACAAATATGCCATGGAACACTTTAAAGACAGATTTTTGTATATGTCAAACTTGTCATTTAACTAAAATACAATATTTAACACAATCAGAGGACTTTGGAAAAGGAATATCTTCTGTTTCTTGTGCAATCCACATTCTTGTCTTTAAACATGCAGCAAAACTTATTGTGGGGCTTTAGTCTCACTGGTACATGTACACTGAACCAAGAATAAAATTAGCAAAAACAGACAAAGCTAAATGACTCATCTTACATAATGGAACAACAAAAGACTGTTGTAAATCTCTCCTAAACAAACTGCAACTGCAGAATGTTTCCTATTATAATATGTATGGTACTTACTTTCAAAAATGTCACAACAAGACTGTCTATTCATTACAAAACAGACACAAATATTTAGTTATAATCAAACAAACACACACTGTTCTCCACAACTTACCTTATAAGAGTTCTTCAAGATATATGTTTTTAACTTCTATTTAGTAGCCGGTTTTTACACTTTTAAATTCCAATTACATGAATTAATAATAAGAGAATAATTATGTTACAGAAATTTCAATCCATTTTCTCATAACAGACATATCTAATGCGTTTTTCTCTTTCAACTTAGAGAAAGGAGTTTTACGTAATTATTGATTTTTGCTATGATGCAAGAACCATGTGCACTGAAAATGCACCCTTCACATGTTTTCAACAAAGAAAAGAGAGGAAAACAGACATAAAATCATGAGAGATATTATGAATGTCATGCAATCAACAATACATTAAATCTAGATAAGCGATTCTTAGTACAAAAAATTTTTTTGGTTTTTGTTAAATGTTATACATTAATTTGAAAAGCACATGTTAGTGATTTTTTTTATAATTAATTCTTACACCAGATACTAGGCACACTACATACTACATATTACATCATTATTGTACCAAGTTACCCTTCTAGAAATAAAATAAAAAGCATGTTTTTCTTAAAATAGATGTGACAGGTGAAAGCAATTATGTTCTACATTCCTTTCACCTCCATTGCTTCCACTGGTCTTAAGTGCAGTTATAATTGTGAATACATGTATGAATGAAAAGTTGTCAAGAAGCATTCATTATGCTATAACTGCTGAACCTGCAGCTATAACATGACTAGTTCCTATAATATATACAGCATATTCTCAATAATCAGTCAAACAAGAAAACCACTGTTCACTAAGAAACATTGCTGAATAATGAAAATATTAAGTTAATTTAAATATTTATGTGTTGTAAAAGTGAAAATATTACTTGGAAAAGAGTTTTTGAAAAGGCATACCCTAAGATCTGGAGTATTCCATTTCCTTTAAAAATGAATAATTCCCCAATGCCATAGTCTCAGTCAGAACTTTGAAGTACATGACTTAAACTGAAATATATTTAAGTCTTTATGCAGCTAGCTGTTGTTGTTGTATCATGTTTGGGCTGATATATATAAAGGGGGAAAAATCTTCACTTCTAGAAAATCTAACAAATGCATGGGACCCCTCCCCCCCCCA